>OY720168.1:8436226-9036226 GCA_963082805.1 Hemicrepidius hirtus
AAATCAAGAAAAACATAAACTTACAACATCGGACCAGTTATCGTAAAACTGTATCACCCATTAACATCAACAATTTAACACATAGAAATAATATTGCTGCAAATCTAGCTATGAAATCAACTTTATCATATCCTTTTTATAATATTTTAACTTTTTACCTAGTTAATAAATTGTTTACTAACCAATTACAAATGAAATTCAGCTTCCGAAGCTTATAATTAACATATTCACATATAATTTGTAGTTAACTTTGAATTTAAATATTAATTATCGACTCTAGTATGAAATATCAAACTAAAACAATTTTGTACCAATCTTACTTATAACAAATCGACCAAAATACCCTTATGAGAGTCTTCTTTGTACCTTCGTACAAACGAAATTAAATTTATATCATGAATTCGTTCAGCTAACCTGTGCTAAACCAAAATAGTACCAACTAAATACCAGTATCTTTACCAAGCTTTAATTAAATTATCATTTGATGTGACATAACACAGCAATACATACCACTTTTAGATAATATAATTGACCATATAAAATTTCGCTTTAACGATAAACTATTTTACGTTTTAGAATTAAATTTACCAGTACCTCCAATATGTGTTCTTAAATCGCATGAAGATATTAAAATGGGCGTTAAAAATATTGCTAATTATACAGGGTGTTTCTTAAATGGCGGACACGGAGCACAGTACTACATTCCCCTCCAGATACCAATTGGAAAAATATAATACAATAATGCCCGTTCTTCGCTAGTTTCAGAGTTATTCTCAGTCAAAGATTGAGATTCAATTCCTTTATGCTTTGGAAAAACGGGTAAATTTTAACCGTTCCGCATTGTTCATCAATCAAATATTAAATCTTAATAAATTTGGAATTTTTTATACATTGTATTCCTTCCTCCGAAGACATTCTTTCTGAGAAATATCTGTTAAACTTTTTTTCAATATGTTGCAACAGTGCATTGTAGCTATGAGGTTATTACCTAGGAAACTTGTTCATACTGCCTTATTAAAACACCAAACGTTTAAAACAAAGTTCGTGCAAGCATGCGCATAGTTGTCAAATTTAAAATTTTTAAAATGCGAATAACTCGGAAACTAAATACATTAGGACAAAATCGCCTATACTTTTGCAACTCAGTTTTAAGATGAGAATCGCGTAGTGCACTCCGTGTCCACCATTTAAGAAACACCCTGTATAAAAACATTTATTAATGAACCCGAAGATTTAATTGCCATTAAATTGAATTCCGAATTTGAGTTATGGGTTAAACATTAGAAAAAGATTGTAACTGAAAAACCGAAATCGGATGGTAAATTACCAGACTCTGCATTATCTGCCTATGTTAAATGTAACGAGAATACGTTTCCACTTATCAAAGTTGTGTTACACATATTGTGTACT
The DNA here is from genome assembly GCA_963082805.1 of Hemicrepidius hirtus. Taxonomy (NCBI): domain Eukaryota; kingdom Metazoa; phylum Arthropoda; class Insecta; order Coleoptera; family Elateridae; genus Hemicrepidius; species Hemicrepidius hirtus. The sequence continues at coordinate 8,437,637 of OY720168.1, forward strand.
CTACCTGTAAGTGTAGCTTCTGCGGAAAGAAGCTTTTTTTTTTTTTTTATTCAAACAAATTGGATTATAACAGATAATAATAATAATTAAATACATGTTAATAAAAATTAATTAAAATAAATGTTTCAGTTTGAAAAGAAAAAATCAAATTCTATTTAATGTGACGCTCTAGTGTCCAACATGTGTGCCTTCAACTTAATCTTGAAAGCCTTTTCACTAGCTGTACTCCTTATTTCCTCTGGCACTGCGTTGTAAAGTTTTAGGCCTTCCCGTAGAACCATCCTTTCTCCTATTTTTCTTTTAAAGCTGGGGATGTGTAACTGTTGCTGCATTCTAGTGTTGTGGTCGTGAATCTCATTCCTTCTCGCTACTACTAGTCCGTTGTCATCTGCTTCGTTTATGATAATTTTTCTTACCAATTTTATTGTTTCCACTCTCCTTAACTCTTCAATATTTAGCTGACTGGTTTTTGCATATAATTCGGCAGTAGGGGTATTTTTGTGTAGTTGATAAATTATTTTGAGTATCTTATTTTGGCTTCTTTGAATTTTATCTAGATGCGATTTGTTTCCAGTTGCCCAAAATGGTATCATGTATAATATCCTAGATTTGATGTACGCCTCATAAATCATTATCTTCTGCTTAATTGGGAGTATGCTAATCTTGTGCGCCAGCGTTATGTACGCTGATAGGACTTCATTCATGTTGTTCATATGTTCCTTCCAGTTAAGATGTTTGTCAAGCGTCAGTCCTAGGTAGGTAATGACTGGGACTTCAAGTACTTTTTCATTGTAAATTAAGATGTTCATACTATGCACCTTGGATGTGCCTTGAAAGTGTATTAGGTGACATTTTTTTCCATTTAAAGTTAGCTTGTTAGTATTAGTCCATTTTAATAATAGGTCAATGTCTTCTTGTATGTACTTTCCAGTGTCTTTATCATTTTTGTTTATGTAGAAGATTGCCATGTCATCTGCATAGAGCATTTGCTTCCCATGGAAATTATACAGTTTTAGGTCATTTATGTATAAGATGTACAGATATGGACCTAGTATGGAGCCTTGCGGTACTCCATAATACATATTTTTCGTGTCACTGTGCTCTTCACCCACGGTTGTGTATTGTCTTCTATTGGTCATGTAAGAGTTGAAAATGCTCAAAGTGTTTCTTGTAATACCCATTTGTTTAAGTTTCTTGACAAGCCGCTTTGGGTCCACCGTGACAAAAGCTTTTTTGTAATCCAGTATTAGTCCCGTAATGCATAGTCCTTTGTCTAGTTGTTCTTGTATGTAGTTGAGTAAGTTTGTCATAACTGTTTTCGTGCCTTTTTTCTGCTGGAAACCATGCTGCGCCCTTGACAGAATGTTTTGAGTTTTTACGTACGCTACCAATCTAACATGAAGAATTTTTTCAAAAATTTTGCTAAAAATGGTAAGGTTAGCAATTGGTCGATAATTACTTGGATCAGTTTTTTTGCCGCTCTTATAAATTAGTGTTATACGGGCTATTTTCAGTTCATCAGGAAAAATACCTTCCTTCATGTATTTATTAATCAAGGTTACTATTGTTGGTGCTATAATTTCTTTTAGGTCTTTTATCAGTTTTGGTTTAATGTTATCGTAGCCAGGTGACGTGTTAGGTTTGAGTTCACTTATTGTTTTTATTATTTCCTTAATATCTGTACTATATAAAAACATTCTTGCATTAGTGTTATATTTTTTTTCTACCTCTTTATCAAGTGTAATGTTTGCTATGTTTTTTGCCAGTTCTTGACCTATGGTAACATAATAATTGTTGAGTGCGTCTGCAATCAGTTTATTGTTTGTTGTGGTCGTGCCATCTTTCGCTGTTATTTTACATATTTCTTGAGTTTTCGTGTTTTCTCCAGTTTCCAGATTCTTCATGCTTCTCCAGAGTTTTTTACTATTACCTTCTGCTGATTTAATTTGCTCATTATAGTAGTTTTGTTTAGAATTTTTTATATCTGATTTAACATCCTTACTTAACTCACTAAATTTTTTCTTGTAGTAGGTAATTCCATTATGCTTTACCATTTTTTTGTAAAACTGATCCCTTAGTTTAATTTTTTTGTATATTTTGTGTGTTAACCATCCCTCTTTGTTTGAGGTTGCAAAGTTTTTTGTTGTTGTTATAGTGTATTTGTTGTGCTCAGATTTGATTATTTCTTGAAGTTCCTTGAAAGTTTTTATTTGTACTTGCGATAAGGTTTGTTGAAGGCTAGCTTTGAGTTCATTATGCTTGGTAAATGTGTGTTTGTACTTTTTTCTTGATTTTATCTTTTTGGTTGGCACTTTCATGGAGAAGGTTATGATCCTGTGGTCACTTATAGGGGTTTCAATTAGCTTGATTTTTGAGTAGGTTTCCTTGTCCATATTTGTAATCATGTGGTCTATGATAGTGTCTTCTCCTAGTGTGTTTTTCCTGGTGTAATTACTTTTTGATATCTTATTTCCTATTTGCATGTTGTTGGCACGCAATAGGTTTAAGTAGCTTCTGGTTTTGTTGTTTTTACTCAGTATATTTATATTCAGGTCCCCAACTATGCACAAATTTTTACATTTGAGTATTTTATCTTACAGATACTGAAAAAAATCATTCACATTGTTTGACGGTTGCCTGTACACTGTGCATAGGTTAATATTCAAGTCTACTAGGTTTATTTTTATTACATTGTTTTTGTCACATAAGTTATCACAAATAGTTACTTTATGGGTTAAATTGTTTTGAATATAAATACATGCACCACCTCCTTTTTTAATTCTGCAGGAATGTATACTGGTATAGTTTTTAATTTGATAGTATTTTATTTCATTTTCACTTAACCATGTTTCTACTAGTAAGACTAAGTTTGGCTTGAATTTATTAATGAGTATTTGTAGTTCGTCTAATTTAGTTTTTATGCTGCGGATGTTGAGGTACATGATTTTCAGCTGCTGTGGTGTTTTTAGTTTTTTGTTAGTAATTTTGCCACTACACCTTCATTCAAGATATGTATAGGCTTGCTGTTTTCAGTTTCTCTCAAAAGTATCTTTCCATTTGAATACCAAGCGTATTTATAGTTCAGCTCTTTCCTAGCATCTCTCACCTTCTTCAGAAGTAGTTGGTTCTGTTTTGTCAGTTCGTAGTTCAAGTATATTATACTGTTTCCTGTTGCAGTTAAGCCTATTTCTTCAGTCGTTAATTTTTTTACCTCACGCTTCATCAGTTTTTGTTTCACTGTTGTGCTTTCAAAAATCACTTTAATCAGTTGTTTATCGTTCATTCCAGAGCCTATTTTATAGCACTCTTTGATGTCCGAATCTTTGATGTTTTTTTTTTGCAGTGTAACGCAATCTTTTTGATTATGTCCTTGACAGGTGTTTCATTTCCTAGTTCAGCTTTAGGAATCCCAGCAACAATCATATTTGCCTCAAGTTTCTCTTGCTCCGATTTATTTAATTCAAGATTTTTGAAATGGAGTTCTTTTTTAATATTATTTTGTTCAGTTCTGAGTTTTTCTATTTCCAATTTTAGCTCCTTATTTACTTTCTCTTGTTCTTGAAATTTTTCAAACAGTTTATGATACTGCTTTTCCATTTTCGTTAATTTTCCCATAACATCCTTAAGTGTGTACTTATCTTTTACTGTTTTCTCGTCTTCTTCCTCCTCATCAGAGGAGATATCAGATTTAGTTTCTTCTGATGATGACGACGACGTAGCCTCACTTTCACAGATTCCACAAGTAAAAGACTTTTTTCCAAGTTTAATCTGCTCTAATACACTTTCCTGTAGTTTTACACATTTCTCATGAAACCACTTATTGCAATGTGACATGCATTGCAGTTTGTATCCTTTCTTACCTAAATCTTTTTTACATTTTCCACACTGCTTGGTAAGTTTACCACTATTTGGCGCCATGTTGGAACACACGCATTTTCTGCGTTAAAACGGTTGAAAACTTGGTTTCGTTCAAACATGGGTGCGATGATAGACTGACAGGATTGGCCCTTTTACAAATCCATAGCAATTATGAAATAAATGTTTCAAATGTGATTGACCGTTTTGCAAAATCAAAGAAAGGAAAACTAGATTTTGTTTTGTAATTATTTCATATTTATGTAGATACTATTATTCGGTCTTTTTTTAATTTTTAATTAGTAATACGAACATTTTCTTTTTTATATACCATTCCCAGCAAACACATTACATTAGCGTTATATATCATGAAGATAACATATTTACATTACATTTGTGATGTTGCATTTATATAATAATTACATAACAAATTTCGTTTCAGATTACCTTAATTAGTTATATAACAGTTATGTTGGTAATACAACAAAAGTTGTATAACGGCATTGTAACCTTGTTATATAACCTAGTTACTTACTTTAATGTAACAATTATGTACGTTTACAATATGAGCATAGGCATAACAACGTAATGGTACTGTTACCCACTGTGACCTAATGGATTTTGTTCCAAAAATATGTTATATTTAGAATCATAGAATCAAACTTCAAAATTGTTTTCGCGGTATTTCGAAGCGGAAGATATGGAAAGAATATTTTGATTGGTCACGTAATCATTGAGTTGCAACCTTAGGCGCTTTCCAATTGCAAAATTCAGAAATTCCAGCGGAAATTAGTAATACTGAATTGAATGAAGATATCAAAGTTGATTCCATTGTTGATTACAATGAAACCTCGGATTTCGGACAATATACTAAAATGGCTTTAACTCTTGAACCGTTTGATTTAAAAAATCAAAATACTATATATTCTTGAAGAAAATTTAATGCTCTACAACTTCTTTTCTCACCCCTTTTTCGTGGGAACAACATTTGAAGAGTTATCTTAACAAATAGAGTAAAAAACGTGAGACAAAAAAATTGTTTTCCGCAATTTCAGAATTTCGAGGCCGGATATCTCGAGAACTGAATAACATATCGAGAAATATAAGTAGTGATTCCTGTAGAAAAGTTTGTCAGCTTTAATTTTGTATACAATAATCAAGTCGCTACGACGCATAGTTTCCGAGATATAAGCGAAACACCAAAAAATGGGACCTTTAAAGTGCCCCCCTCCCCCCCGCTCACCACCTAGGAGTGGGGACTTTTGATATGTTCATCTCCAGACTAGTCCAAACAAAGTTCTGAAGTCAAATTTTCTGTCCCTAAAATTTCCCTCTACACCCTTTTTTGAGCAGTCGTTGCCTGGACTATCTGCAGAATATATGCTGAAAGTCGATGGTAGATGGTATTTGTAACTGTCTTCTTCAAGCACAAAAGCAGCACCTATGTGGTCGTTTGTTTTGGTTCCGTCCGTATTTGAAGTTTTTGTATTTGTGTTTCAGTTCATTGAATAATACTAGGTAGAGCGAGGGATGAGTGTTTTGTTTTTGGAATTGTGCTAGGTATGATATGCAATGAGGGGGTTGGATTTGCCCAGGTGGTATTTTTATGAGACGTTCGGTGATTATTTTAGGTGTTAAGGTAATGGAGTTTAGAGAATTTGTTATGTATTGTTGTAAAGGTGTTTGAGATTGTGATTATCATTGAATTGAAATATTTTGTTGAATGTTGGTATGTTTGGTTTAGCGGCTAATTTTATAACATAATTGAGAGAAAGTTGGTTTCTTCTATATTCTAGGGGTTGTTCTCCTGCTTCACATATGATGCTGTTGGTTGGGCTTGTTCTATAGGCTCCTGTTGCGATTCTCATTGCCATATTTTGAATGGGATCTAACATTTTAATGTTGGTAGGTTTGGCTGTGGTATACACTATGGATGAATAATCTAGTTTCGATCTGATTACAGAGTTGTAGATATTTATTAGGGTTTCTCGATCTGATCCCCAGTTTCGATGGACTAGGGTTTTGATAACTTTGATTTTTTAGAGGCATTCCGTTTTTAATTTTAGTAGGTGGGGGGTCCAGGTTAATTTACGGTCGAAGGTTATACCCAGGAATTTTATATCGTTCACATATTCTATTTTAGTTCCTTTTAGATATAACGTAGGGTCTTGTTGGTTTTTCCGAAGTTTGCAAAAGTGGATTGCTTTTGTTTTGTTACAAGAGAAATCAGAACCGGTATCATTTGTCCACTTTTCTAAGTTGTTGATGGTATTTTGTAGCTGAGTTTTTATAGATGTTAGGTTTTTCCCTTTTCGTAGGATTACTATGTCGTCGGCAAATAGCGCAATTTTTGTAAGTTTGGGAATATAGTTTGTCATTTTATTCATTGTGAGTAGAAATAATATCCCACTTAATATTTCACCCTGCGGGACTCCATTTTCTTGGTCTTGTATTTCAGATATATGTCCGTTTGTTCTAACTCGAAATTTGCGGTCTTTTAGAAAGTTGATTACATATTGTAGTATATTGCCCTGTATTCCGTGATCTTCTAAGGATTTTATGATGTTATGTTTCCAGACAGTGTCATATGCTTTTTTAATGTCCAAGAATACTGCTACTAGATGCTGTTTATGGTAGAATGCATCTTGAATTTCAGATTCTAAGAATACGATAGAGTCCGTAGTTGTTCTTCCTTTTCTGAACCCATATTGCATATATGTTGCGTTTCTAGGTGCCATATAAGTCTTTTGTATATCAACTTTTGCAAGATTTTGCTTAAACAGTTAGATAATGAAATAGGTCGGTAATTTTGTGGGTCAGTTTTGTTTTTGTTAGGTTTAAGTATTGGAATTACTACAGATTCTCTCAATTTATCGGGATATACATTATTATGCCAAATATGGTTATATATGTTTAAGATGTGGTTTAAGGTGTCAGTTGAGAGATGTTTTATGATTTCGTATGAGATACCATCGGGTCCCGGACTAGTGTTTGGTTTCATGTCTTGCATGGCTTCCGTTAGTTCTAAGTAGGTAAGGGGTGAGTTTATGGAATTTTTTAAATCTTGAATAATTTTAGCTTGTTCTCTTTCTGTGGTAAGTTTTCGATCAGTGGGTGTGTAATTTTGATTACTTGAGTTTTGTGCGAATGTGTCTGCTAATGTATTTGCGATCTGTTGAGAATCTGTATAAATGCCTGTGTTTGTTATCAGAGTTGCAGTGTTGGAGGTAGTGGCTTGTCCTTCTATTTTTTAAATTTTATTCCACATTACTTTGATGGGGGTATTTGAGTTGATTGAGGACACATAGTTTTGCCATGATAGTTGTTTGCTGGTGATTATAGTTCTACGTGCAATGGCTCTAGTTCTTTTTAGGTGTATTAGGTTTTCTATACTTTTGTTTTTTCGGTATGTGTATAAGGCTTTCTTGTTGTGTAGGGTTGCTTTATGGCAATTGTCATTCCACCAGGGTACTCTTCTATGCTTGCCGCGGTTAGATTTATAGCCTATTGCTTCTATTGCTGCGTATGTAATTTTTTCAGTTAATCTTTCCACCATCAAGTTGATATTTTCGTCTGTTGTAACAGTTGGGTGAATTGTTGATAGAAGCTGAAAGAGTATCCAATTCGCTTTTTTGTAGTTCCATTTATTGTAAGTTGGTGAACTGTTGGGGGGGTTTGGGTTTTTTTGTTTTAAAGATATAGTAATTGGAAAGTGGTCGCTGCCATGCAGAGAGGGTAGGACTTCCCATGTAATATTGGTAGCAAGACGTGCATGGCATAAGATAAGATCTATGCTTGAAAAGGAGCCAGTTCTTGCGCAGAAGTGAGTTGATGACTCATCGTTGACTAGTATTATATTATCACTTAGTAGTTTTTCTATTACTTTGCCCCGCAGGTCTGTATGGGTGGATCCCCATAAGTTGTTATGTGCATTGAAATCCCCCATTATAATGAAGGGAGTGGGAAGTTGTAGTATTAAATCTGTCATCTCAATTTCTTCGATGACTTGGTTGGGTGGTAAGTATACAGAACAAAGTGTGATTTTCTGAGGGACGTAGGTTGAAATAGCGATAGCTTCAAGACTAGTCTGTAGGGTCAGGGTTTGAGCATACAGGGTGTTCTTTGCAAGGATTGCGACTCCCCCACTTGCAGGGTTCACAGCAACCTGGAAAACCTGGAAATGTCAGGGAATTTAAAAGTGGGTCACATAGTCAGGGAAAAGTCAGGGAAATTGTGAATTTTACCAAAAAAGTCAGGGAATTTATTTCATGTGACTGGAAAAAAGATCTTAAACATAATTGAGAAATTAAATAAATTTAAATATTTTAGGGCGTTACTCAGAAAACAAGTACATACCAGGGAGCATTAATAACGCAAATTCGAAGAATTTTGTTTTGCAGAGTTTGTATTTGTGTTCCTCGCGCAGCTCCCTGTTTCTAGTTTTAAGCACGTTTTAAGTAGGTATTGCCACGCGTACATTTTACTCGTTACCGCAATTAACAGTGTGCGTAAATAAATAAAAAGCCATTTTCGACAGTTTTATTTGAATTAATAGTTATAAATAGTTCACCAACACGTTAAAAGTAAGTATGCAACATGCATCCACAAATATCCGATTCAAAAAAACTTGGTGGTAAATGGTCTATTCAAGTTTAACTTTTTTTAGTGTCAAAAAAAGGACAAAAATTATTGGGAAACAGTCAGGGAAAACTTGAAAAATGGTCAGGGAAAACCTGGAAAAGTCAGGGAATTTGAAAATTTAGAACTGCTGTGAACCCTGACTTGCTATTACATGGTTTTGACGGTTTTTTGGTATATGTTGTATCCTCTAAGCTTTGCGGGTTTTGTTCATTGAGACGGGTTTCTTGTATGCATATACAGGGTGAGTCAGACCACCCGTATCAGTCGTTTTTTTCGAAAACGGTTAATCGTAGAGAGTCGGGCCAAATTTTTTTATCACAAAAGCCTTCGTGAAGAATCGAATGGTGACATTGGCATTCGGCGGAAAATCGGCATCCTGAAGAGTTTGCTCCAGAATGTCGAGAACTCCAAAATTTCAAATAGCACGGGGGGTCAAAACTAGTATCGTTGAAAAGTTCTTTAAAAAATAAGCAAGTTTTGTAGGAAAAATAATTTTATTATCCCTACCCCTTCTGAGGAATATTCGATTGAAGTTATTATGTAATTGTACTGTTATTTAGGCAGCATGTAAACGGCCTAAGTAACAACATACGTCCTAACAATAGAAATGCATGGAAAATCAGCAGTGGATGAACACGGGCTGTCAAGAAGAAGAAGAAAACTGTTATTTAACTTTATATTTAAAAAATGTCTAAAATGTAAGTTTGATGGTAACAGTTTGTTCGACGTCGGGCATCGCTGCACTTCTTCGCCACCTTTGCAGTAACGTGGAAGCAACGTGCGCGACGTCCCGGTACGTGGCCTCCTCGTCGTACAAGTTCGTTTGAGTAATTCTGAAGTAGGCAGCGTAAAGGAGCAACCTGGTAGCTCCCAGCTGCTCGGCGGCTCTTTAGCGCGGGTTCGTCGCCGGCGTAATCGGCGCGAAGCACGGCAGGACGGGCCGTTGCATGCGCGACATGACAGAGAACGCCCTGGAGAAAAACACCGCCAACTTCCTCAAGTTCTGGGAAGGCCGCCGTCGGAACCATGGAGGACGCCTCCGGAGAGACGGGCAGGCTCGTCCTCCTGCACGTAATTGCGACGTCGAGGTGGACCGTGTCGGTGACCGTGCCGCCAGACAACAGACTCCGTAGCTGGACGCTGTTGACCTTTCGGAATGAACGGCAGGAAGCGTAGAGTAGTAAAATCGAGAGCCATATAGATGTTATCGACGTTTACGTTACCTGACCCGGGCACCCCAGCAAGAAGAAGCATGGCCGCGTCTCTAGCTCGAGCGCGCGGCGGACACGGTCCATAACGGCGCTCATGTGCGCAGGCTCGCATCGACGGGCCTCCTGCGCACCCGTGATTATCTGCTGCAGCTCTCTCAGCCACGCGACTGCGCGGCTTCTGACCTACGGGCCCCACTCCTGCACAGGGATTCTGATTACTCGACTCGATTCGAGTACGCCATGTTTTCGTCTACATGCGATTCTAAAGTAGTATCGTGTCGAGTCGCTATCGAGAGGGTTTGACAATTTCAGACGGTAGCCTCGAAGGTACCGTGTTGGTTAAGTCGATATACACCTCTCTTTTTAAAACACGTTTTTTTCTTTATCTTGCTTAACATTTCGGCACGAATTTTAAATACTCAAACCCTTTCTTCAGGTAATCTGAGGATTAAAATCCCAACCAACTGCTGATAACGGCAAGGTCAGCAGCAGGTAGGTAGAAAATATTTATTTTATATCACTTCCTGTAAAGTGTGCAAGCGCTGGACAACCACGTTTTTACTGGAATTTTTAAAAAACATTTTGTTTTTAACTTTATAATGTATCAGCATACCAAAACACTAGGTAATTAAGTATAAATAATTATATGTATTTATTTTTAGGGCCACATTCAAAGTCACTAACGAGCACTGGGAAGTTTTTGCGGATTTTTTTTCAACTCATCCTGACCTTGCCAAAGGAAGAATTTCTTCAACAAATGGGAAAGATCTGCATAAGAAGCTGTGGAGTGAGTTATCCGTGCGTCTGAATTCCGTTGGTGTGGGTGAAAAAACCGTAGAAAAATGGCAAAAAGTAAGTTATACTTTGAATTTAGCTTCAATTCACGTTTCTTATTAATTTGATTTTTATACCTTTTTTGTATTGTTTTAGTCTTGGGGAGACTACAAATGCAGCTTAAAAAAGAAAGCTGTGGAAATTAAACGGTCACAGCTGGTGACTGGAGGTGGACCGCAGTTAGATAAAAAGTTATCAAATCTGGAACAAACAATTCTTGGCATACTAGGGGAAACATTTTACCAGGGGTGCAATACAGAAGAATGCGGAGTAAGTACTAGTAGTACCTATATAATAGCAGAACAAATAAAGGTGTAAACTTATTTTAAATTATTTTTAGTTGAGTCTCTTAAAAGCCAACGAGGGAGGAATGAAGGAAAATACAACCACCAATCACAAAAGATCTTTCGTGACGGTGGAAAACGATGTTAATAATTCAGTGGCTCAGAACCATCACGATTATCTTTATCCTACGGTAATATCCACACCTCCATCTAAAAGAATTAAAAACGATCCTCAGGATTCTACAAAACTGTACAAGGAAACTATTTCTATTTTAGAGGACGTTCATAAAACGTTGGACACCAGATTGCTGCAAGTTAGTAATGCTATTGAAAAATTGGCAGCTGCAGTTACTTCTTCGGCCAATAATAGCGCAGAAGTTGCTAATGCTACAGCAAGGGTTACAGTTCCATGCTGCAGCTATTTCTGAAGTAGCAATAAAAATTTGTAATAGTTATACTAAATAAATAGTTTTATTTAACAGTTTCTTTTATATTTTTATTATAACACCTAACAAATTGAATTACTAAATATAAAATATTTACATAAACCTAGCCCTATAACAATTCGAAGCAGGACTTTTGGGCGCCGCCGTTTGGGCGCCGGCCGTTTGGGCGCCAGGACGTTTGGGCGCCGGAAGTTTGGGCGCCGGCCGTTTGGGCGCCAATTTCTGTACATTAGAGCTAAGCACGAAATTTTTCAACTTTGTCCCAATGAAAGTTTGAATGAAAATGTTATGAAACAAAGAACGGTACTTTATATAAAAAAAGGAATTTATTAATATAAAGTAAAATGTTACAATATTCCTAATAGTAGGTAATTAAAAGTAACACTTTTAATATGCAAAAATTTATAAGAATACGTTAATTGTTCAAGAAACAAAGAAACACATAAAAAAGGAGTTCATTAGTATGCAGTAAAATGTTACAATATTCATAATAATTAAAAGTACATAAAAGTTGTAATACGCAAAAACGTGTAAAAACATGTTAAATTTTCAGGAATCAAACAAAGAATATAATAAAATGAATTTATGCGGTAAAGTCTTATATTTTTTCTCGCCCCATTAAATATTGTTCACTTTCACTCTCAATCCATTAGAAAGTTGTGAGAAACCCCTCTGAGATATTCCATGATTGTTCTGCCCTCAAAATCTTCAACTATATTTCTAATTCTCTCATCCGCCGCTTGGTACTTTCGCCTTTTATGTGGAGGTGCTTCCCCACGTACATATTTTTCATATAATGCATCTCGTCCTTTCTGAACTGTTCGTAGGCCATCTATAAATTTCCATAGCGACGGATGGTCCATGCCTAATTGGCACTGCAAGCTACGATGAGCAGCCTCAGCAAAGTTGTTCGTGCGATCTTGATTATTAAGCACCCTTTCGTAGACGTTCCAAATATTTGACGGAAAAAGCGCCCCTCTTCGTGTGCCGTTTCTATTTCGCCTTCCAACATAGTTATCTTCAAACCAATTTAAAATCGGTTGCAATTCGTTTGGTAGTTGCATTGAAATCTCTTCGATTGCGTCTTCAATGTGCTCAAGGGGAACGAAGGATAGCGCGACTATTGTGCGCGCAGAAAGAGCAAATTCAGGATCAGTATTGTACTGCATGGTCATCCCATTTTCAGCTATTTTTTTCTTAAAATTTTTAACGAGATGGAACAGGCAACCATGTAATTTCGCTGTTGGAAATGCTGCTGTAACTGACCCGATCACAGCATTTTCATAATCCAGTGAGATAGTGTCGGGTTCGAATTGTGGCCACATTTCTTTGATAAGTGTAAACAGCCGATCGTATGTCCCACGTTCTTTATTTGGTAGAAGGGCATATAAAACAGGCAAAACAAATCCACCCCTATTAGCCAAAATAGCATAAATTTGGTGAAATAATGGAGGCGCTTGCCGAAAAGTTCCATCCATAAAAATTTGTTTCATGTGTTGACTCCATCTCGCGTTATCTTCTCGGGAAAATATTAAAATTCTTTGTGGGTCAGGCCGTTCTGAACCAGTATCCTTCATTAGGAATAATTCCGTTTGTCCAGGAGCGAATTCGTACCGTCTATAGGTTTCTGGTATTACTAAAGTTTCCAGATCCCTTGGGGATGCACCCGCGATAAGATTACGTGTCCGCTGACACAGTTTCCTAAGAGCATCCTTGTGTGGCATTTGCCCTTAAACCGCTGGTCCAGAACCTTCCAGGGCATAGCTTAATAATTGGGCTGGAGTATCCATACTTTGCTCGGCACGTGTTTTGATTACTACTTTTATTTTCGTAACACTCACCCCTGTCGCGTCACTACCGTGATTGTGATTGCCGAAAGAAAGCAAATATTCGTCCTCCGCTGTTGTATGAATACGACCAGGGCACTTGTCCGCTTTTCTCTCACATCTCCAATACTTTTTCGTTCCGTCATTGCTCGTCTTGTCGAAAACGTACATATATCCATCAAAGATGAGCTTCTTTTTGTTGCGTTTAGTTTTCGTATCTTCCATAATTAGGTAATCGCAATAAATAAACAAACGTACAAACTTCTCTTAAAGAATAACTGCAGACAACTGAGTCATGCAACTGAGTAAACCCCTGGTGTTAGGATTACAGCGTGTGCTAGAGACGCGATGCAATTTCGGTCAGCGGCGCGCATAGCGTCAGCTTTGGGAGCACTTGCGAGCTTGATGCATAAACAGTACTTCGCCTACTGAGCACATTTGCAGACGTACCCCGCTTATTAAAATTAATAAGGAATAAATTTGTAGACTAAGGTTTTCAAATTGAGGACAGACAACCTTATCCGCGGGAGCATACCATACAATCCTAACACCACGAGTAAACCCAAACGTCGCGTACCGAGTAAAGGAATGTTGAGGGTTTTAAAATACTGAGAAATGGGGACAGACAGCTATCTATTCATTGTAGTGCTGTTTACTACTTAGGATTTACAATCTGTTAAACACGTGTTAGGTAGATGTCCACCCCTTAACATTGGCCTAGGAAAGTAATTTATAAAATTCATTATTTTATATATAAATACAATACAATATAATACAATGTTTAACATTTAACTAAATTTTGACAAGAAGTTGGGAGTAAAAATGACTACCGTAAAGTGCGCTAATTTCGGACAGTTTTAGAACATTTCTTTGAATAATTACTAAACAGCAAGAGATATAATTATACAGTTTTAAACATAGTTGCCAGCCGATATTGACCTTTATATATTAACAACGAAATATAGTTAAATTTGACCAGTTGTTTAAAAAAAAAAAAATTGCGTGTCCGAAGTTAGGAACAAATTTCGGACACTAAGTATTTGTACGCGTTTCTCGCACATTTTAATATTTTGGACAATTGTAAAATAGTAGTTTAACTTCGGACACACACAGGTTTTTAAAAAAATAAATTTAAAAAAATTCAAGTTGTTTTCTAAGGAGATATGCGTGTAAATAAAAAGCATGTGTTAAAAAGTTAAGAGATTTATATTTATTAATTAAAAAAAACTCTAATACAAATAAACAAATAAATATTTATACAATAATGTGTTCCTTGAAACGATATTTGCCCCTTTGCTGTACAGGGGGTTCGAGAGTCATCAAAATTTGATGAGGAAAAATATTATTTAAATCTATTACGTCCGGAAACACAAAACAATCTTTTTTCATTCTCAAGCAACTTACTACAAATTCGGGCCCTTCTTTTATGTCTAAAACTTGGGCAACAAATTTTTTTATTATTGGCTTTTTTGTGTTTTCATTGTAAATGAATTTGCATATAATAAAATCGGCAATGGTGGGAGGTTCCTTGGTTCTTAGCGTGTTCATAACTGGCTCTTCGGGTAAATCTTTTGGCTGTTCAGTTTCACAGTCTACTATTTCATCGCGACTACTTCCAGCAATTTCCAATATTATATTCAATTTTTTTTACCCTTCAACTTTGGTTGTATATTTTCTTTATTTTCAACAGTGGGAAGTTTTTGGGTTTTCAGCATATTAACCAGCGGCTCTTCAGGTAAATCTTTTGGCTGTTCAATTTCACAGTCTACTATTTCATCGCGACTACTTCCAGCAATTTCCAATATTATATTCAATTTTTTTTTACCCTTCAACTTTGGTTGTATATTTTCTTTATTTTCAACAGTGGGAAGTTTTTGGGTTTTCAGCGTATTAACCAGCGGCTCTTCAGGTAATCTTTTGGCTGTTCAATTTCACAGTCTACTATTTCATCGCGACTACTCCCAGCAATATCCAATATTGCATTCAATTTTTTTTTACCCTTCAGCTTTGGTTGTATATTTTCTTCATTTTCCACAGAAATATCTGCAATAGTTACTGCCTTGCCGGCCGCCACATTTAATCTTTTTTTACGCTGCACCTTCGGAGCAGTCGTGCCCATTCTGGACTCCTTTAGGTATTCCTCAAATGTGGCACACCACTGAGGGGCATTGTCTTCAGTTTTATTTTCCTGTGGAATTCTTTTCAAAACTTGGGCACTGTCTAAAGGTACAATACCAGAAGCACGGAATCCAGCCTTGATATTAACTTCTTCAGTAGTTTTTAAGACTTCTAATGCTTTGTTTAGTAACTGGGGAAAATATTCTTTCGGTATAGCTCCACGGTGACGCTTTTTCCATTCCAATAGGGTGTTTTTCCATGCAATTTTTAAAGGCCTAAAATAAGCCACGTCCAATGGTTGGCATAGATGCGTAGAATTTGCCGGCAAATATACAAATTGAATGTTATTTTTGACACACTCTTCAATAACACTAGTGGAAGCGTGGCTTGCCAGGTTATCCCCGATTAGAACTTTTTTTCCTGGTAGATTTTTTAGGTACTTTAGGGCGACTTTTTCAAACCAATCGGTGAATATAAATGCATCAAACCACCCACTGCGGCTTCTGTTGTAAAATGTTCCTTTAGGTCCGTTTTGAGTCCAGGTATCGTGTAGATGAACGGCTTTGTAAACAATATACACAGGTAAACGTTCACCAGATGCAGATACGGAAAACATAACGGAAGTGCTGCTTTTAGACGTATCAAGTATCCTATCAGCATGTTTTGCGCCTCGACGAACCAAGACTCTCTGTTGGCCTGGGTCATCAGTCATATTCGTTTCGTCGTAATTTATAATATTACTGGGCGGTACCCCATGCAGCGATTCGGTAAGATTGGTAAAATATTCATCGATTATGTTTTTTGAGACTGCTGCTCGATAGCGTTTAATATTTTCGCTTAAACGTGCTGACAATACATTTTTGTGTCTAGCCATAAATGCCCGTAACCATTGTGGGCCAGGTGTATTGTTGTGAAATCTCTTTTCTACTTTGCCCTTTCTATCCAAAAATCCTTTAACAATAATTTTAACATCTGTTCCGGTCAATGGATATCCCCATTTTGCAGCAGTTAATATTCCGCTCACTATATGCTTCTCATCAACTTTTGTAAGAACCGTTGGTCTACCAGGTTGTGAGATATGATATCCCCTAAATTTATCATGAAGAGTTGATTTCGGAATCCCATATTTCTCAGATGCATCCCGTAATGACAATTTGCCATCAGCAACATCCTTTAAAGCTTTTTCTAAACTGTCCTCATTGTACCTAGCAGTACCACCTCTACGTTTTTTCGGCTCCATGAGCTGTCCGAAGTTACCCTATAAATAGAAAAAAGGTGTCCGAAGTTAGCCACACTAGCACACTAATTTTGAAATTCCCGCTTTTTGTTAATCAAACACATGGTTTTAGGTTAGAATTTTATATGACTTTATAAACACTAGTTCGTAATGAAGTTACTGACTTTACATTTAACAAAACATAAAAAGGGTCATACTTACAACTAGAAGTTTCAGCAGGGCACACTACCACGTACTAATTATAACTGTTGAAATATTACTATTCTTTACGCTATTAAAATTTCACTTCACAAATGATTCAGGTTTTACACCTCCAATTTAGGCTTCATTTAATACTAATTTTTTTAAACTTCTGCTACCCACCGTTAGATGACGATATCGATCGGACAGTTATCACGCGTAATTTGTCCGAAGTTACATAGCTGTCCGAGGTATAGGCATTTGACGGTATTACTATCTCTATTATACAGAGGTTTGTGTACATGGCGACTTAGTCTGTGTTCAGGTTAGTTGCTCTTAGCAGGTAATATATATATATTGCTGTGTTATATCACATCAAATGTTTATTTAATTAAAGCTTAGTAAAGATACTGGTATTTACTTGGTACTATTTTGGTTTAGCACAGGTTAGCTGAACGAATTCATGTAATTTCGTTTGTACAATGGTACAAAGAAGACTCTCACAAGGGTATTTCGGTTGATTTGTTATAGTAAGATTGGTATAAAATTGTTTGAGTTTGATATTTCATATTAGAGTCAATTATGAATATTTGAATTCAAAGTTAAACTACAAATTATATGTGAATATGTTAGTTATAAGCTTCGGAAGCTGATTTTCATTTGTAAATGGTTAGTAAACAATTTATTAACTAGGTAAAAAGTTAAAATATCATAAAAAGGATAGAGTTGATTTCATAGCTAGATTTGCAGCAATATTATTTCTATGTGTTAATTGTTGATGTTAATGGGTGATACAGTTTTACGATAACTAGTCCGATGTTGTAAGTTTGTGTTTTTCTTGATTTGGTTTATAGAAATTCTAGATACTGGTGTAAATATTTAATTGTAACTTGATTTAGCTAGATTTGCTAAGTGTTTTGAGGAGCCTTCAGCTAAAAATTACCTGAAATAAGAAAAAATTGAGTTTGTCATTGGAATCTTACGATAATTAAATTTGAAAGTTAAATTTATAGAATTAGAATGTAAAAAGATAAATTACAGGGTAAAGATAGATAGTAGGGGAAAGCTTAGGGCCTAAAGAAGATAATTGATACAAGAAAAAGGGAGTGTGAACAAAAGAAATTAGAAAAATTTGAATTTTAAAAGTATACAGCAGTAAGAAGAATAAAAGTTGAAATACACGATATAGCCAAATGGCATATCAAATTAAAGAGAAAATCATGAGGAATTCAAATATGATAAAAGTTTTGAGAACAATTAACGCGCCATGAAGTAATTAATGTTTGAAAAGTAATTAAAAATATTATAATTTCGATTCGAATTTGTTTTCCAAAATTTCGAAGAGGAAGGGAAGTTTGTTGACAGTTTCCATAGCAACGGGACCGAGGTTATATAAGGTTCAACTGAAATTCGCGGAAGCAGTGTTAAATTGACCCAGGAAATATCCGTATTAAAAATGAAATCGTATTTGGGAAATTTAACCTCAATTAACCTAAAAAAAAAATTCACAGATTTCGCAATCCTTGCAACCATCGGAGGCATTGGAAATGATAACACTGACTATTACCATGGAAATACAGAATTAGAAGTACAACCCTCGGGCTAAATCCCTCGGGTTGTAGTTGTACACCATCGGCCTCGGCTGGACAGGAGCACGGCGCACACGCCAATTTGTATGCCCACCGTGCTATGCTGTCGGCCCGGACCGGCCAGCTAGCGGGGAAACCCGCTCGCGCGACACTTTTGTCTTCTTTGGCCTTGAGTAAAAACTCGTAACTTGGCCCCATATACGAACATAAACATTTCCAATGTTAAAAATCGAAGAGAGATAGAATGCTCATGTCAAACACCAAATAAGTGAATTGTGTACGGTAGAAGAAAAAGTTAAGTGTCAACTTACATGTGTATTGGATGGATGAAAGAATAATTTCTTTTGATAAATGAACAATCAATAGATAAATCTATTATCAGAAACAAAGGTGTCATATGAATGGATTACCAGAAGAAGTCAGTGCGCAAGATCAACTTAGAAGTAAATTGGACAAGTATAGAAAATATACAGGATGTGCAGCAAAAATAGGAAATAAAACGAGGTAGAAATTATAATTTTAAGTAATCAAAATAGGGATGATAGGATTGGTTAGTAAATGCTTGTAAATAATTGTAAAAAGATTTAAATTGAATTTAAAGATAAATACGTGTTTCATATAAAAACAAAAATTATTTTATTGAACAAAAAGAAAGTTAAAAATTTTTTTTTAGTTAAATATAGCGACCCAGAGACCCTGAGGAGAGTATTGTTATAGAAATTTGCATTGTGTGTTGTTTTTAATTATGTTACAGCTAGCCGGAGCAAAAATACAGAGTGTGGTAGGTAAATACCAGGTATATGATAAGAATTGTTGATTTTCAAAATTAATTGAGTAGGGCATAACATAGCAATTATTTTTGTCGCCGTAACGTGGGGCAAAATTAAATTATAAAAGAGATTACTCATCAATATGTATATATACCGTCTGGGTACTTTCAAAACCGAACATAGGGGAATTGCATTGTAACTAACCTTTATATAGATTCCTGCTCGCCATTTAAACCCACAAGGATGGTAATGGTATGAATAGAACGACAAAAATACAGCGCATCTGATGGTACCAATAAATGTTAGTACTTAGTTATCTTTTTCTGTAAAAACAATTATAAAATAATGCTATTTTGAAATAATATAGGTTGCTATGATTGTCAACTTTTTTTATCTGTCAATTAAATTATTTGAAATCAGTCGATGTTTCTGTTATTAATATCAAATAATATGAATAATACCGAGTATTCAGTAGAGCAGAGGGTTTTTATAATAAAGACATTACCATCCTTGTGGATTAAAATGGCGAGCAGGAATCTATATAAAGATCAGTTACCAAGTTAGTTAGTTATCAATTCCCCTATGTTCGGCTTTGAAAGTACCCACTCGGTATATAAGTACTTGCTTACCGCTAATCTACAGAAATTGGCGCCCAAACGTCCGGCGCCCAATCGGCGGCGCCCAAATGTCGCGTACCGATAACAATTACCATTAAAATGTACAATATTATACTATACAGGGTGTAACACAACTTAGCCGAAAAAATTTAACCATATATGCACTTTTAAATAAGAAATCGATTTGTTAAAAAAAAATTTAATAAAAGGCCAACAGAAAACGAGATAAGAATTGTTTGTTGTTGTCTATGAGGTTGAAATTGTTTTGTAGTCCATTGTAGTTATCAAAAAAAAGTCTTTTTCAAGACTACAAAGTATCGGAGAAGTTGTACCAAGGTAAGTTGTAGGTGCTGTTGTAGACGTACCTACCGCGTGTCCCTGGGAAGACGGAACATAGGGATCTTATAATGTTAATTTTTTAAAATGATCCACGAGTGCTTTGAAGCATTCGTCTTGAAACACTTACACGAATCTCACCGATCGTTAACGATTTCCATGCCGATCATGTATGATCGTCTCCAGATCAAATGTTTGTTTGTGTTTTAAATGTCAATTTACTAAAACCATAGACAATTAAAGGTTATGTTCATGTTAATTTTTTTTTAAGTGGGTTCCTACCTTAATTGAAGTACAGTTGAGAGCTGACAATCAGTAATCCCAGTTAAATTACATGTAAAAATTTACTTTAATAGGATGATCTTGATGTATGAACGGAAGAATTTAATGCGACAATCAGCTTTATGGTGAAACATGCTACAATGCTAATTGCATAAGACTGTATTAAGATGAAATCAAAGAAAAAGCGAATATTAATATCAGTTAGTGTGTACGAATATGAAATCTTTATTTATACGGCAATTTAATGTGATCAAATAAGTGTTACATTAAAAGTATTTGATTTTTAAGGACCCGGATTCTTGCATACCACAAAGGAAAGTTTTCTAACACAGGTCTACAGCATTATTTTATGTACCTACTAGTATAATTTTCGTAATTTCATTTTCAGTTTCTAATAATGCGTAACTTGCGAAAAGCCTTAATTGTTCACCTAATCCATCATAATCTGAAAAAGATCTTAGAACCATAACGTCAACTGCAAACAAATTATTTTGTATTATTTTATTACCTTTATAATGATACTCAGTCTCATTTAATTTAATTAAAACACTATCTAAATCTACATGAAACAATTTGGGCAAATAATTAATAATTTTATTTCTAACTGATTTTCAAGAGCGCGGCTGTCAATTCGTATTGTAAATAATTGTTGAATCGTTTGTTAGTATAACGCACGCACGTATTACATCTGTATTAGCAAGCGCGTTAAACAGCTGACATAACGACGTCGACGCTTCCACCAAATAGAAATTCAAAGCACTCGTGGATCATTTTAAAAAATTACCATTGTAAGATCCCTATGTTCCGTCTTCCCAGGGACACACGGTATATAACTTAATTCATTGAGTTTGTTGTTAATGGTAGTTGTAATCTTCTTCTAGTGTTCTATTTCCATAAAATTCGTGGGGTTTGTTGTCATTAAGAGCAAGTAGATATGGATGATGATGATCAGCTGACTATTGTAGCTCTCACCATGTTAAATGGCATGGCAGCTTCAATGTTAAAGCTAAAAACAAAGAAGCGAAAATGCTGGGTCAAACACTGGGTAGAGAGGAGAGAAGAACGAGGCATAATGGGGTTGGTCAATAATGAACTGCAGTTTGAAGATCCAGAGGCATTCAAGAACTACATTCGGATGACCAAAGAAAGTTTTATGAAACTGTTGCAGAAAGTAGAACCACGTATTGCAAAAATGTATACAAACATGAGACAAAGTATCCCAAGCCGGAATAAGTTAATGACTACCCTTCGCTTTTTGGCTACAGGCGAATCTTACAGGAATTTAATGTATTCCACAAGAATACATGAGTCCACAATATCATTATTTGTCCCAGAAGTGTGTAAAGCAATTTATCTTGTATTGAAAGGCAATTACATGAAAGTAAGTTCATTTTTACTAATTAATAGTAACTTTATAATAGTACTAATAGCTACTACTAATTTTGTATTTACAGGTTCCACAAAAAACAGAAGATTGGGAAAACATAGCCACTGACTTCTTAAACCATTGGCAAGTACCAAATGTAATAGGAGCAGTAGACGGCAAACATATAGCCTTTCGAGCCCCTAGAAGTGCAGGTTCTCTGTACTATAATTACAAAGGCTTTAACAGCATCGTATTGCTAGCACTTGTTGATGCAAAGTATCGCTTTATTTATATTGATGTCGGTGTTAATGGTCGTGTAAATGATGGTGGAGTATTTGCACAAAGTGATTTGTATAGATGCCTTGAAAATAACACTCTACACATTCCATCTGTTAAACCGTTACCTGGCCGCACAAAACCAACACCGTATGTTATATTAGCTGATGCAGCATTTCCGTTAAAAACCCTCTATATTATGAAACCATATCCATTTAGGGGACTAACACATAATCAAGCTGTTTTTAATTATCGACTGAGTAGAGGCAGAAGGGTGGTTGAAAATGCTTTTGGCATACTGGCAAACAGATTTCGTGTATTTTTGACCACCATTAATTTGGATACTGATAAAACTCAGATATTAACAATGGCTTGTTGTGCATTGCATAATTTTTTGATTGAAGAATCATGTGCAAATAATTTAAACAATGAGGAGCCAAGCAATGGGGCAACAAAAGGGAAACCATTCCTCTGTTCAGACCAATAATGTTAGAGAGGAATTTTTGGAGTATTTTATTGGGCCAGGAGCAGTCGATTGGCAGGAAAAAATGTTATAAAGCAGAGTTATAGTTAATTTATTCTGTTGCCAGTGGCGTTGAAATATAAAAAGAATACAAATATAAATAGTATACAGATGTTTCTTATTTACATTTTTTTAAATAAACATACATGACCTATAATTGTACATATTTTTATTAAAAAAAAAATAACATTACCTATATGAACAACATTCCTGTTTGTACATGGTATCGCTACACTAATCACTACAAAAAATAAAATTTAAACGAAGAAACGCTTGAGAACCTTAATCTACAAATCTTCCTCCTGTGCTTCAAACACTAATCTCCAAATGTCTTTCTTTAATTTTATTAATCGTTTAGTATTGTTTATCAGCCGCATTTCTGCTTCGATTGAGCGTGCAAATTGCGAGATATCGTCTTTTTTGTTATTGGTAAGTCGGTTTAGAACAGCTGTGGATTCTTTAAAAAATTCTGATTGGAAGTCCATTTTTCGTTTTTTTTTTGTTTGTTTTTGCTCTTGTTCGGCATCGTATTCATTGAAGTTTGTTGGCGAAGATCTTGCAGTACTACTTGTCACCGAAGAAGAAGCACCTGATGTTGAAGGAGCCTGCGACGAATTATTTAAATCAACATAATTGCTGGCACAAAAATCTTCAATTGATCCTTCAAACACTACATCTTCCTGTTCTATTTCGGATCCTACATCAACACGCTGGTCCTAAACAAAGAAAGGCATTCATTAGAAGGTTGTTTAAGCACAAACAATATTATTACTTACAATTATTGCAATTGCCGTATCATCATTAGGTATGTTTGAGCATCCCTTATTCAAAATTCCGCTTCTGAAAAAATTGCTACTAAAAAAACATGTCTAACTTCCGGTTTCCGATTTTTTTTTGAAAAGCTTATTTTGTCGATGAATTTTCGATATACCCCTTCATTTCAAATTTCATCAAAATCGGTTCACTAGCTTTTTGCGCTAGAGGCGTTACATACATATGGGGCTTTCCGACCATGGGTCTATGAAACAACAAAAACGCATCAAATTACATTTTACTGCCCTCAACCATTAGTCTCCATTAAGTATATATCAGGCTAGTAATTTCTTAAAAAAATTTACATATTATAGAAAGTTTCGGTTATAAATTATAATTTTGTATTATAATATATTATTTAAATATATAAGCAAAAGCTTTACGAAAATACGGCTGGAAAAATTTCGATATAAAGAGTAATGGTTTTTATAGCAGCCAATTAATTGTCTAGTGGTACATATTAAAAATATATATCTCCCCATCCAAAATTAATTTAAGAAATATTTTTAATATTTAAAAAATGAAACAATATAATAAGAATTTTTTTTTTAAATTTCATATTAAATATTTAAAAACAAAATCTTGACTTTGCAATTATTAAGTTTCAATTATCTCTATTTAAAAAAAAAAATCTTTTCTTAATATTTTAACATCTATTCCATTTTTCCGCTTTATACAAACGCCTCCCACCACACTAAAAATCTTAACACATTTCCTGGTTCATTCCGTACTAAACCTGCAACTACAAAACTGCTATTATTTTAATTCTGTGATAATAATCTATTTTTTACCATTTTTTATTCTAGTCGTTTACATTATTTATTTATTAGTGCTTTTCACCTCTCTTTTTTCATCGGTAAGTTTATAAAAAGTTTTTATTTACTTAAATTTTAAAGTTTAAACTTCATGGTCACTTTACATTTTAAAATTTTCCATTGAATATAACTATAGTTCAGTTCCCTAAATTATTTCTTTTCCTTTATACTTTACAGATTCTACAATTGTTAATAAACTACATAAATTAAACTAATTTATATAAAAATTAAAATTAAAAAAAAAAAAAAATGTTCTGAAGAAGCATTAAAATTATGCGAAACGTTAACTAACTAAATATATCATCTAGTGTCGCCTATGTGTATTTTATTTATTTCTATATTTTTAATATGTACCACTAGACAATTAATTGGCTGCTATAAAAACCATTACTCTTTATATCATAATATATTATATTATAACGCTCCGAAAGGAAGTTAATAACAGCAAGAGACTGTATAAGTGTACAGTTTGGCCGCTCGGGGTTGAAAAAACTAACGCACCCCCTTTCGCTTACACTCGCGTTCATTCGTGCCGGTCGATAGCATTTCTGTGCAGAATCTGGACGTTGTACATTCAGCAGCAGCAAATATTATAAGACGCGCTCGCTAATTGATAATGAATTATACATGGTAAACAGGTAAAAGTTATTTATTAATTTCAACACATGCACCAAATTCATCTTCATCCGAGCTGCAACTGAATCCGAAATCACTGCTGTCACTGTCACATTCTAGTTTAATAATTAAGGAATCTGTTACAATATCCATAAACACTTCGTTATTATAATAATCATTTTACACTTTCTTCACATGATTGCAATAAACAAGCACCTATAACACTGAATATTTTCAAGAACACTTTAAATAGCCATAACTTTCGTCTTATAAAAACTTTCACTAAACTTCTTTTAATTATCTTACAAATATACAAAAGTTGAATTCAAAACGTAAGTTATTACCGTATTTCATTAAAAACATGCTCAAATTTATAAGAACTTTAAACTGTTGTAACTTTCTTGTTATTCCATTTTGATAAAAGGTTATTGTAAAAAAAACTGTTTTGGTCCGCTCTAGTTATCCTTTCAGTTTCCTCCGTACGTTAAAAATCACCCTGTATATATAGATTTCGTGTTTGTGGAAGTGGTTCCTTCTTTAGCTGCCCTGTCAGCTAACTCATTGCCTTGAATACCAACACGAGAGCACACATAAGTTATTACTATTGAGTTTGGTATTAGCTCTGACATTTGTTGTTTAATTTGTTGCACGAGTGAGATTTGAGGGTAGAGTTGTCGTAGAGCTTCTATTAAACTCAATGAATCTGTACAGATGAATTTTGGTGTTGGAGTTGGTCCTCACGCGCATATTCAATCGCTTGGTGGATCGTATACAATTCTTCGGTGCAGACACTGCAGAAATTTGGTAATTTATAGCTTTTCCTAATCGTTGTTACAAAAGCTGCCCCTACCCCATCTTCCGCCTTGGAAGCATAGGTGAAAATAAAAGTCGATTTTTGATAACGTTCGCACAACTGGTAATAAGCACTCCGTGTAATAGAGGGGTGGGTTTCGGATTTATGATATTTTGTTAATTCGGTATTAAATGTAGGAGGTGTTAAAGACCATGGGGGATATCTGGCTATTGAAATGCCACTTCGGTACAAATTCAGTTTATTCTTTCATAGAAGGGGGGGGGGCGTAGATAAGTTTTATCGTTATAAATAATAATAATAATGTGTGTTTATTCAGTACTCAGTGAAAAATATAAATACATAAAGTAAATATTCATTTTATACAAAAAAAAATAAATAATTGAATAGTCAGTATTATTAACTTTCGGCTTATACCGCGTCGTCATTTGAGTAAAACTCACACCAGGTAAGGACCAACCTGTAGCTTGTCTACCATTACAAGCATTTGCTCTGGATGTTTGAGCTAAATTATTATTATTGTGTGAACCTTGGGGCGGACAAGGATTTGTTCTTTGTATAACTTGTTTGCCATCACAAGAATACTTGTTCGGTTTTTGCCTTATAGCTGTTTGTGAACCCATACAAACTAACGTTTCGCAACACATTGCAGCTTGCATCTTCAGAGTGAGTCAAAGCGCAATGAATTCAATTCCGGGATGCGGAGGTATTTATACCCCTTTGAGCCAGTCGGGCAGAACGGCGCAGTTCACCTTGACCGTTACCATTGGGCGGAAACGGAAGCGGTGGTGCTTGACCGTGAGATCGATGTTGCTTAAGAGATTTCAGAGGATGTATTACCGGAGCCCAAGCTTTACTGAGTCTAAAACCATCCTCTCTATTAATATTATTCGGTTGTTTTTCGATTTCAATAGCTTCACGTATGATCCGAGGGAAGTAATAAGGTACTCTGGCGAGTACTCGAGCTTTCTCAAAGTTCATTTTGTGACCAGTCAATACAGTATGTTCAGCTACCGCAGATTTAGTGATCCGTTTGTGTTTGCAATCACCTTGATGCTCACGTAATCTTAACTCAATAGAGCGTCCAGTTTGGCCGATATAGTTAACACCACACGAGCAAGGGATGTTGTAAATCCCGGCACATTTCGAACTGGATACTTGATCTTTAACAGATCTGAAACCGTTTCCCAGGGTTTCTGAGGTACTGAAAACAGTCTTTATATTGTGCCTTCTAAGTAAATGCACGATCTTATCAGTAGTGCCTTTACTGTAAGGTAAAAAGGCTAAGCCTTTTGGAGGTGTAGATTCCTCCTTAGCCTTGGGCTGTTCTGCATTTAGGATAGCTCTGCGAATTTGTGTGGCTGTATAACCATTTTGTTGTAACGATATCAATAGATGTGTTTTCTCTTGTTGTCAGTGTTCTGCATCAGAGATTCGGACCGCTCTGGTTGCTAGAGTTTTTAGCACCGTAGCCTTCTGCATAGGATGGTGATGTGAATAATTGCTTAAGTACCTGTCTGTGTGAGTTTTCATTCTGTAAACAGCATGCTCCAAGCTGCCATCTGGTTTTCGTGTAACTTGGACATCTAAAAACGGAATACTGCCATTTTCCTCAACTTCCATAGTAAATTGGATGTTATTGTGAATTGTATTGAGATGATCTAGAAAGTGGTTTAATGCTTGGCGTCCGTGAGACCAAACAACGAAAGTATCGTCTACATATCTGAACCACGATTTAGGCTTAAGACCAGCTGTTTCCAAAGCTTTGATTTCAAAATCCTCCATATATATGTTAGCAAACATCCAGAGCAAATGCTTGTAATGGCAGACAAGCTACAGGTTGGTCCTTACCTGCTATGAGTTTTACTCAAATGACGACGCGGTATAAGCCGAAAGTTAATAATACTGACAGTTCAAGTAACCGCGAAAGCCTCAAACAATATAATAATTGAATAGTTTTTTCTTAAATTGAGACTAGACTTCTTGAAACTATCAGGAATTGCATTGTAAATTTTAGCTACATTGTACGTAAACGATCGCTGAAATAGGGTTGTATTATGATGAGGAATTGAAATTAAGCCCCTGAGACGAAGATTTAAATTGTGAATGTCTGTCCTAAAAGTTATTTTATTATACAAATACGGCGGCTGTTTTTCAATAATGATTTTATGAAAAAGCATAGCAGATTGGAGATATCTCCTATTTTTCATATTCAGCCACAGAGCATCTTGGAGTTTATGTGATATGTGCGAATATTTCGAAATTCCATAGATAAAACGCAAACAGGTAATTTGTACACGCTGTATACGCTGGGAGGTGTCTTGATCTATGCAAGGACCGTATACTGTAGAGCAGTGGTTTCCAAACTTGACGTTACTAC
The DNA here is from genome assembly GCA_963082805.1 of Hemicrepidius hirtus. Classification (NCBI taxonomy): domain Eukaryota; kingdom Metazoa; phylum Arthropoda; class Insecta; order Coleoptera; family Elateridae; genus Hemicrepidius; species Hemicrepidius hirtus. The sequence goes on from OY720168.1 coordinate 8,465,462, forward strand.
GCCTCCCTTAAAAATATTTAATCATTTGGCCCCCCCCCCTGAAGATTTCATAAAATAAAAACACAAACATTTTTACTCTTATGAAATTTATTCATACAAACTAATGGAAAACGATATTTTATTATTGTTTTTAATGAGATGGATGTGCTTGTCTGTTAGCACAAAGTTTATCAAATCTTGGTGTTTGTGACGATATAGCTACTCGTAGCTGTTTTTCTACAACTAAACGAGCTCGATATTTGGATTTCATTGCAGCCAAGGCAGAAAATCCCGTTTCGCATAAATATGATGTTGCGAACGGCAGCGGTACTTTCAAAGCTTTGTTTGACAAAGTGTTATATTCTGTATGAAGATTCAACCAGAATTGAACCAGAGATACAGTCTGAAATGTATGTTTTAATGTAGTATCACAAGATAATTCAATCAATTTTTCTTTTTCAATACTTGTCAATCCAAATTCATCATCTTCTTCGTCGATAAATGGATTCTGTATCCACGCAAACTTTGTAAAATCAAGATCACCAAAATAATTCGAAAATTGAAGCAACAAACCATTCAAGTGTTCCACAAAGAGATTTTTGTTTGCTTCTATGTTATCTCGGGCGCATAAATTTAAACGTGGAAACATGTCAATCTTATTTTTTTGCAAATTTGATTTCCATAGCTCCACTTTTTTAATAAATGCTTTCACTTTGTCTTTTTGTATAAGCAAATGCATTTGCGGTCCTTGCATTGATTTATTAAAAACACTCAATTTTTCAAAAATGTCAACCAAATATGTAAGTTTAACAATAAAATTATCATCCCTAAACATATTGCCGTCTTCATTATGATTTTCCTCGAGAAACATAGCAATTTCTTCTTTGAGTTCAGGTATCCTTTGAATCACTTTTGCACGAGATAGCCAGCGCACTTCATAATAGTACAGAAGTGACTTGTAATTGGCTCGCATATCTTCACACAGTTTTGCGAACAACCTTGCTTTTAATGGACTGTTTTTTATGTAATTTATAACTTTCGTTACTTTTGCAAAAACATTGTTAAGTTCCTCGCTTATAGATTTAGATACGAGAGCTACTCTGTGGAGCGTGCAGTGCGTCCAGAGAACCTCAGGTGTTTTCCTTTTAACTAGTGTTTGAAGACCAGTTTTGTGTCCCGCCATTGATTGTGCACCGTCAGTACAGAGCCCAATGCAATTATTCCACATTATGTCGTTCTCATTAAAAAATCTCTAATTTTCATTAACAGTCTTACATTGTCTGTAATCCAGGGAGCAGGTTTATTTTTAAAAGTAACCGTAAAAGTAACTGTAAATGATTTGGAAACGGTTGGAGAAGGTATTATAGTATGTTGAATTTGTTGGATTTAAGTAAACTGTTGCAGCGTAATTTAGCATTAATAACTTTCTTTATAGCTATCAAAAACAGCGTAACACTGAGGATAGATCCTTGAGGTGTACCATTCTGTTGGTGCTTTTTTTCGGATAGTACTCCATTCACACTTACTCTGAAAACCCTCTTCTTCAAAAAGTTTTGAATAAAGGAAAGTATGAAAGATAGCTATGAGTTTCTGATTGTTAGCAAAAGCTTCAAGAATCTCCGATTCCAGGTTTATTAAATTATCATTTGTTGATCTTTGTTTCCGGAAACCACTTTGGGATGAGCTTAAGAGATTGTCCTCTTCAAGGTACCATATTAGGCGTCTATTTATAATTTTTTCGAGAAACTTGCACATGGTACATGTAAGCGATATGGGTCGGTAAGAACTTACATGGGTCCTGGGCTTGTTAAGTTTTAGGATAGGTATAATGGTTGCTTCAGACCATGCTGTAGGAAATTGGTGGGCAGACCAAATGGTATTGTATATCTTTAATAGATATTTTGCTACATTGTTTGGTAAGTTTTTTAGAAACATGTAGGGGATGTTGTCTGGGCCTGGGGCGGAGTTTCGAACAAAAGATAAGGCATCATGAAATTCGGTGCATGTGATGGGTAGATTGAGAGGGTGTTCTTTGCTTATTGTAAAATTTAACTTTTTGGATTCTTGGTGTTTCTTGTATTCTAAAAAGCTGTCGTGGTAGTTGTTGTCACTAGAGGATTTGCTGAAATTTTCTGCTAGCATTTCCGCTATGTCAGTATTTGATGTCATTATTTCTTTATTTTGGTTGAGAAGTATGACGCGTTGGGCAGTATTAATTCCCTTTATTTTCTTTACCTTCTTCCATATTTTAATTATAGGGGTGGAAGAGTTTATATTTGAGGTATATTGCCTCCATGACTCTCTTTTACTATTCTTCACGATATATCTCGCCTTTACTCGAAGTTTTTTAAAGTGTAGTAGATTTTTGTAGGAATTATTTCGCTTTAATTTGTATAATGCACGTTTGCTTTCTTTGAGTGCTTGCTCACAACTTTTATTCCACCAGGGAAGAGGAATATGCTCTCTAGGGAGTGCTATTTTGGGAACTGCGACGTCGGCGGCGTTGATGATAGTTGATGTTATATGATTTACCATTTCGATTACGTTATCTTCTATTCCTTCAGCATTTAAATTCTGTTCTATGATGATGTTGAAGTGTTCCCAATCAGCTCGTTTTAGATTCGATTTTGGGCTGAAGTGTGGGATAGTTGTGTGTTTATTTCTAGCCTATTGGCGATTTTCATCGGAAAGTGGTCACTTCCATGTGTAGATACGAGTCCACTTCCCAGGCAAAAAATGGTGTTATATTAGCATCACACATGGCGATATCTATAGCTGAGAAATTCCCGTTGTACGAGTTAAATCTGGTTTGTTCACCCATGTTCAAGATTGTAACAAGATGGCACTAGATGTATGTCCAGAAACATGGGGGATCATTTGACCCACAGTGATCATTTTACCCCAGTCTCCCCTACTATTACCACTGAAGGTGTTACATCCGATAAAATTAACGGTAAATATTTGATTTTATTTGTGCAGCTCGTTGCCCAATGGAATTTCCTGGTTTTTCTAAACAAATAGGACTAGGTTTATTGCACCTATCATTTATACCAAAGTTAAAAGATTTTATTCTGTTGTTTATATCCCTTATCTTAATTAAGCCTTCGGCAATTAAAAACTTTAAATATAATTTTATTTCTAACTTTACTACGCCTTCCAGTAAATCGTGTATTACATCGACAGAAATATTATCAAATGATTCAAGTTATTAAGGGAACTTCTAGATTTATTCCACAAATTATCTTTTCCTGTGAATTTTGGCTACAGTGATCTTCGTATAACTCGTCATTCCGTAACAAATCATCATTCTGTTGATTCATTTGTTGACAAAGTGGTTTTTCGGCAATTCAAATGCGACAGTAATGAGTTACGGAAAACGATGCAACCATACCCAAAAGCCAAGAGCCATCAAAGCTCCTTTTGTATAAGTTTTAGTGGTTTCGTCAAAAAGTTCCGATATTTGCTAAAATTATCAAATCTCTAACTATAATGTCTAGTATTACACACATTTTGACGTCACTACTGTAAAACAAAGCTACAAGATGAATATTTTGTAACCGCGAATTGAAATATGATGGAATATTGCTACGGGGGAATTAATTAGTCAAAATTATAATCTTAAAATATATTCAAAATTTATTAATTTAAAATCCATTATGAAAGAGTTACATTTCAATGTATTGCATTATTGCTGCATCTAGTGTTTGCATTTGCATTGTGTCATAATTAGGTCACACTTAGACTCAGCATGTATGCAATATCAAGAACTTTAGAAATATTAAATAAGCTTGATAAGGGTTTGTGTAATTATTATTGAGGTTCATGCTAAGGTCGGCAAGAGAGTAATAGGCAGGGGAACTAGGGCAGCTGGGAGGAAGAAAAGGAAAAGAGTGGTGAGTAGCCAGCAGGGTGGCCTAGAGGAAAGATGGAGATGAAGCCGATAGTAAGTGCCTTAGTGAGAATAATGTTCATGTTGTTGATTTAGACTGTTTGTACTAAATAAATTTTATTAAGAAATTATTATGATGTTATACACCGTGGTTATACATTTTATACATACAAAAAACTTATCACTTTTTTATAAGTTAAAAAAAAACAATTTATTTATTATTTATTTTTTAATCCTACTTGATATTAATATTCTATTAATACTGAATATAAATTTAACACTCTCCCTCAGTATGTAATTGTATAATTTTATAATCAAATAATGAAATCGTTCTTTTGTTAAAGATTTTGTTAGTAAATCTGCAAAATTTTCTTTTGTTGATACATAATCCAAACTGACATCACATTCTGTAATTCGTTCTCTTAGGTTGATTGTAACTTTAGGGCGAGTGGATTTGCTTGTTTACGATTGATAATAGAAAATAATGTTTCATATAAGAGTTATTCAAGTTTATGTGGCGAGTATTTTGGATGCACTCACAAAAATGGCCGACTTCCGGTTTTAACGGAAGGGACGTGATTTTACTTTTTTTAAATACAACACCCTGTATATTTTATGCTAGTTCGATTACATGATAACATCTCTTTAATAAAACATAACACAACCATATACCTAGCGTTAATAATTACTGACATAATTTAAATTATATCAAGGTATCTGTTACCAGTATCAACTATTCAAAAACAATCGCGATTGATCTTAGCAGGTCGTTGTTAAAGTTATTGTAGTGAAGAAAATCACAAACACGAAATACACAAACATTTAATATAATGTCATTTTAAACTTTTCTAATTCAAATGAATAAATAACATAATACGCACGACTTTGTAATTAATAATATTTTTCTATCAACATGTAACTTCTAGATTTGTAAGTACCTACACCTTAACTACCTTAACTGACTATGGCTGTAATAACAGAATTTAATTTAAAAGGTGTTCAAAAGAGACCACCATTTTCTCGTATACAAAAACGGCATCTTCGAATAAAACTTCTTTGTACATCTTGAAGCATTTCAGGTGTGATAGTATTTACAGCTAGCATTTACAATGCTATCTTGTAATTCCTGCAAATTTAAAATGACATTATGTTAAATGTTTGTGTATCGCGTGTTTGTGACTTTCTTCACTACAATAACTTTAACAACGGCCTGCTAAGATCAATCGCGATTGATTTTGAATAGTTGATACTGGTAACAGATACCTTGATATAATTTAAATTATGTCAGTAATTATTAACGCTAGGTATATGGTTGTGTTATGTTTTATTAAAGAGATGTTATCATGTAATCGAACTAGCATAAAATATACAGGGTGTTGTATTTAAAAAAAGTAAAATCACGTCCCTTCCGTTAAAACCGGAAGTCGGCCATTTTTGTGTGTGCGTCCAAAATACTCGCCACATAAACTTGAATAACTCTTATATGAAACATTTTTTTCTATTATCAATAATAAACGAGCAAATCCACTCGCCCTAAAGTTACAATCAACCTGTATAATGATAAATTGATAATGAACATCAATATGTTTGCTACGTTGAATGAAACTTGGATTATTCGATAAATATATAGTAGAAAATGTTTTATCAACCCTTTCTTCTTCTGGTTGTTCTTTCTCAGGTTTTACACCAATATCCATTGGAGTTCCAACAGAATTACATTGTAACATCTGAAATCTCTCCAATATTTTGTAAATATAGCGTTCTTGAGATAAAGTAACCATATTATGAGTCCATGAAATTTGAATTGAAAGAAAATATGAAGGTATTCCAATAACTGTTACTTCAAAATGTTTATGTAAAAAGTTTTGAAGTTCATCTGCCTTTTTAATCTCAGACCCAATTATAAGAATATCGTCAACATAAACTGTAAATTAATCCAATTCTTCATTAATTGCATTTTTCCACTTATCAGAATCAGGTCTAGATATTGCTTCATCATATGAAATCGGTTCATCTTCAACATATTTACAAAATTCTTCATTATACCGTACAGAAGGTACACGTGTTCGATTAGAACGACGTAGATTTGTAGTAGATGATTCTTCTACTGCTTCCTCATCTTCAGATATTTTTGGAGTTTTCGGTATTATACCAATTATTGATTCTGATTCTAATTCATCATTTGTTGAATTAAATTTATAAATTGGTTTAATTTCTACAATTTCTTCTGAATCTTCTTCAGATCTAAGCTTATAATCTCTTGAAATAACTACTTTCTTTCCTGTCCAGAAACGATACCATTTAGGTTTATTACCATAACCTACTAACCAAGCATCCATTGCTCTTGGTTTCAATTTACTTCCTGTACCTCTAACTTCTTCAGGAATATAAATATATGCCCTTTGTCCAAAACTTCTTAAATAACCTATAGATGGTCTTTTATTGAAAACCACTTCAAATGGAGTTTTCCTATTAATTGCACTATGCGGCAATCTGTTTTTGGTATATACAGCATGAGCAACTGCTTCTGTCCATAAAGATTGCGATAATTCAGAATCGCTTAAATTTGTTCTTGACATAGTTATTATCGTTCGATTATAACGTTCAGCTAATCCATTGGTTTCATGAATATGAGGTATTGAATTTTCCATTTTTATTCCATTATTTTTAAAATAATTTAATAATGATGTAGAACTATACTCTCCCCCATTATCACACTTAAATATTTTAACCTTTTTTCTTGTTTGACGCTCCATTTTTACAATATATTCTCTAATTGTCTTTTCAACTTCACTCTTATTAGAAATAAATACTACTTCAGCATATCTTGAAAATTCATCAATGAATGAAATGTAGTAAGTTTTTCCATCAAGTGATTTTGTTGCAAACGGTTGTTGCAACATCAGAATAATTTTTTTTTTTAGAATTTCTGAACAACTATTTCCTGTATCTTTACAAATCTTTCTTGATATTTTTGATTTTTCACAAGCTTCACAATCAATCATAATACGTTCATTTGGTAAAACATCGGGATCAGCTATGGCTTCCTTCACTGCAATAAAATTGGCCATTGGAATATGTCCCAATCTTCTATGCCAAGTTTGTACACTAACATTTGCAACTTCATAATTTGCTACCTGAAAAATATTTTCGTTATTTTCTTCAACTATCCAACCAACCATTTCTCCATCTTTGAAAAGATTAATGTCATTATCTCCTTTCATTTAATTTAATGGTTTTCCAAGACATTAAAGAACATTTTAAATTAGGAACATATAAAACATCATAAAGAATAATATTTTTAGTAGCACCAGATGGCAATAATGCTAATAACTTAACATTTCCAATGTGCGTTATTTGTACACCATTTCCACCTCCTAAACGAACTATACCTTTATATGGTCGTAAATTATCAAGAACTTGCTTATTTCCAGTCATATGTGACGTTGCACCTGTATCAAAAATGCATTTGTTATTTGTTTTGTAAGAAGAAGAAGCAGGAAAAGCAATATCAATATCATTATCCTCATTCTCAGATGAATTAACTATATTTGCATTTTCTTCTTTCTTCTTATTTCTGCAATTTTCTAATGTATGTCCTTTATACCATTTCTTCTTACTTTTACAAAAACTGCATTCCTTCTTGACTTTTGCATTAAATTGATTAACTTTGTAATCCTTTTTCTGTTTGATGACATAAGCTTTATTGTTATCATTATTTGTGGTTAAATTCGAAGATAATTCCAGTAGTCTAGAACAAACATCATCATATGTGAGATTTTGTTTAGTTTTTAAATTATCCACTATGTTGTCTAGTTCTTCTGGAAACGTTGTCAGAAACAACGAACCTTTTGCTCTGGGTGAATTTGCTAATGGTCGCAAAACAGCTTCAAGTGAATCTGAATCTTCTTTAGAAGTTTTCACTGTACGTTCTACTAACCTTGACCATAACTCATTATATTTCGCTATGTGATCAGCTATATCACTCTTTAAATTGCATTCAATTCCCACAACAGAGTTAACTAAAGCATGTAAAGAATATTCATTTCTTTTGACATACAAATCATTTAAAGTTTTCCACATATTTAAAGCATCTGAATAACACGTTATTAAAGGAGCAATATTCGAATCTACATTGAATAGAATAAAAGCTCTTGCCAATGATTGTCGATGTCTCCAATCTTCACATTTTTTCAGATATTCATTATGAAGTTTTAAATAATCTTTATTTGAAGTTTCAAGATCACTTGACGTTAATGCTGGATCTTTCTCTTCACCAATAACAATTTTATAAAGATTATAAACATCCATATATGCAAAAACCATCATTTTCCATGAATGAAAATTAGAATTACCATGTAATTTCTCAAATTTTGGAAATTTATCCATTTTTATTTAGCTGGTTTGACGTTTAAATTGATATGTCAATTGCAGTCTACCATTTAAACTTTTAACGCTAATCTGGGCCCGCAACCTGTTGATTTACACTGTTTGTACTAAATAAATTTTATTAAGAAATTATTATGATGTTATACACCGTGGTTATACATTTTATACATACAAAAAACTTATCACTGTTTTATAAGTTTAAAAAAAACAATTTATTTATTATTTATTTTTTAATCCTACTTGATATTAATATTCTATTAATACTGAATATAAATTTAACACATGTAAGTTAGTTCGAGTAAGATAGTTTTAGTTATTATTAGTTTAGTTGTTAGACTAAGGAAGTAGATAATAACAAGCTTGGAGAATTAGCCTACTAGGTATAAATAATAAAGAAGTGGTGCATTTGGAGAATCTTCTGGTCCGTATCAATATCCTTTTTAGATGCCGGTGACAAGGCAGTTGAACCTTGTCAGTTACGCAAACCAAGGCGTAACAATATTCTTGACAATCATGTATATTGCACCGATTTTTTGTCCACCCGATTTAGATCCCAGTGGGTTTACAGACTCGAATTCATCATAATACAGTTGAAGCTGAAAAGCTGGATCATTTTCATTGAAAAAGGAATTATTTTTGTATTTAAGTGCTGGTGTGTAAGCCCTTAAATATTACTCATCTGTATTTTTTTCGCTTGTTTGTTGGTTGTGTGGATTTTATCGGTGTTTATTAGTGCTTATATTTGTTTTTAGTGTATATATTATTAGTTGATAGTGTATTTATTATTAGTTGTTAGTGTAAAGACAAGTTAATTAGAGATAACGATTTTTGGGAATTCGTGCAACACGTGGAAGATAATCTAAAATTTTTGTCAATACAGCGGTATGTACCTATACGTATATTTTACAAAAACTGTGTTTTTAAGGAAATTGCTACACAGTATTAATTTTCGACTTGATTTATATTAGCTATACATGGCTATACAAAAACAATAATTTCAACATGGCGGCCGGAGTGAATGTTAATTCTGCTCCTGCTTCTTCATATTTTGCTTGCTGTAATAAAAAGAAGTGTTCTATACTCTGCTGTGTAATTTGTGGTGCTATTTTTCATAAAAGCTGCTGCGAAAGAAGAGTGTTCGTCGCCATAGATGACACAAGAATTATTTGTTGTTCTACAAAACTAACCTCCAAAGATGAAATGAACTTACCGGAGGTAAGTACTGTTGAATGGTTTTTGAAACAGTTATTACACGAACTGGCTGAAAAATGTAACATTCTTAAAGAAATCAACACTTTACTAAAAGAAAAATTAGAATATAATATCGTCCGAAGTACTGCACCTAAGGTTAATGAACCTTCGTGCTCCCCAGCTGACAAATTATATCCACCTAAAAATGTTATTACCACCAAACAGCTTGCTGAAGGTTTGAAAATGGCCAAGGTCTCTAACGTTATCAACCTAGGTGGATCATCAGTCATTATTAATCCCTATGGGAACCAATCAGCTGAAGATATTATAGAAGATATTAAGGCTGTTAGTGGAACTAAGGAAGAACCTATCGCGATTGATAAAATCAAGAAAGTTAAAAAAGGCGGAGTGGCTGTGCACTGCCCCAATGAGGATACACTGAAGGCTCTAAATGAGCGGTTGTCTCTACGATCTGAAAATAAATACAGTTTTTCGACTTCTAAAAGAATTAATCCCAAAGTTATTATCTTTAACGCCAGCAAGGATGAATTTCCAGCAGATAATGATGCCCTAGGTGAACATATTATAAGTCTCAACAAGATCGACAGGTCATCACCAAATTTCTGTTGCAGAGTAGTTCGCAAATCTGATTACAAGCAGTTTACTAGTATAATCTTGGAAGTCGATCCGGTAACACGAAATAGGATTATGGTATCTGCTAAATTATATGTTGGTTTAAGGCGCTGTAATATTGATGACTCTTTCCATGTGAAAAGATGTCACAAATGTGCTGCACTTGGTCATCTTTCAGCTGATTGTAAGAGTGAATTTCCGGTTTGTTTGAAATGTGCCAGCAGCCACTCCACAAATCTATGTACGGAGGAAACGGTCAAATGCGCAAACTGTATTCGTTTTAATAACAAAAACAAATCTGACGTTAGCCTGAAACGTGACATCTTTCACTTAGCTACTGATAAAAAGTGTCCTTGTTATACTCAGTCGCTGAATAATATAAAAAATCGAACAACGTATTCCAATGACTTATGAAATAGAAACAAACTCTCTCTATCCATTTATTATCAAAATGCTAGAGGTTTAAGAACCAAACTCAAAACATTATCTTCTGCAATTAGTGTGGCTATAAACTATGATATAATATTATTATCGGAAACGTGGCTGCATAATGGTATTTATGACAATGAATTAGGTTTACAAGATTATGTGATTTTCAGATGTGATAGAAATAAATTAACTAGTGAATATAAAAGAGGCGGTGGTGTCCTAATAGCAGTCAAAAATAATTTATCATCAAAACGAATAAAAGTAGACTGTGATAATATTGAATTGCTGTTTGTGTTGATAACTATTGGAAAAAGTTCAGTGATTATCGGAAATGTCTATCTACCTCCTAAATCTAAATTAGAATTATATGAAGCATATTGTGTTGTAATAAACAAAATAAAGTCAGACTATCAAAATAGTAAACTATTGTTCTGTGGTGACTTTAATCTTACTAAAATTAATTGGGTAAATGATGAATTAGGTGTGAGTGAAACCAAGGGTGAAATAACCCAACAAAGCAGTGTATTGGCAGAAAATGCAGCATTTTTAAATCTGTACCAGTTAAACATCTTCCAGAATGCAGAAGAAAACTTTTTAGATTTGATTCTTTCTTCTGACTCCATCCAAACTGAAGTGGTATTAGCTGAAGATATATTACTTCCAGTGGATATCCTGCATCCAGTGTTAAATTGTAAGCTCAAATTAGAAGATTCTATTTCACCTATGGAATTTGATTATCATTATTATGATTTTAACAATGCAAACTATATATTAATCAATGATTACTTATCTATGATCAATTGGGATGATATATTTGACAATCCAAATTTCAAGTATGTTGTTAACAGATTTTATTCTATTCTTTATGATGCTATTGAAATATTTGTTCCAAAAAAAAAATCTAAAAATACAAAAATTCCAAGTTGGTTTTCAGAAAATCTTAAAAATCTGACTAAAAGAAAATAGCTCATAAGAAATACAAACAATCTGGGACTATTAATAATTATTTAGAATTTAGTAAATTACGAGAAAAATGTAAGAAATTAGCTATGTCATGTTTAACAGAACATAACAAAAATGTTGAAAATAATTTGTTAGTCAATCCTAAAAAGTTCTGGAAATATGTAAATGATAAGAAAAGTTCTAATGAATTACCTAATATGTTATACTTGAATAATGTCTCTTCAGATAATCCTCAAGAAATTGTTGATTTATTTGCATCACATTTTTCATCAGTATACACTGTAAGCAATCAAACTAGTCCTGAATTTATTTTTGATAAATCAGTAGATATTGAATTCGTTAATATTAATATTACAATAGTTTTAGAACATCTAGAGAACCTTAAAAATACCTTGAATATGGGCCCAGACGGCATATCCGCTTTATTCTTAAAAAAATGCAGATTTACTCTTGTAAATCCTTTATATAAACTGTTCAACTTATCCTTGAAATTGGGAGTTTATCCAGAAATATGGAAAAAAAGTTATGTCACACCTATTTTCAAAAGTGGAGAAAAAAATGATATAAAAAATTACCGACCAGTTACAAAAATATCTTTGATTGCAAAAATACTAGAATCTATTGTAACATCAACAATTTCTCCGATTATAAACACTATCTTAATCAATCAACAACATGGTTTTGTAAAGAACAGATCAACGATCACCAATCTTATGGTATATGAGCAAGACATAATTGAATCAATGGTAAAAAAACTACAAACTGATGCTATATACACAGATTTTTCGAAAGCATTTGACAGAGTAAATCAAGGGATTCTTGTTGCAAAACTAGAAGCGATGGGCATTCGTGGTAGTTTACTTAGCTGGATTAGAGAATTTCTTAACAATCGACAACAAGTCGTTAAAATAAAAGGCTATTTATCCAAAGTTATTGAAGTCTTCTCAGGTGTGCCACAGGGATCTCATCTTTCTCCAATACTGTTTAATTGTTTTGTCAATGATATAGGTCAGATATTCTCATCATGTAAATATTTATTGTTTGCAGATGATCTAAAGATGTACAAAGAAATACAGACTATTGATGATTGTATTTGCCTACAAAATGATATACAACAACTTTGTGAGTGGTGTTTAAAAAATGATATGGCCCTTAACATCGATAAATGCAAAACAATCAGATTTTTTCATATAATTAATCCCGTCGAGTATCATTACTCGATCAACAATATAATCCTACCGCGAGTTAAAGAAATCAAGGATTTAGGTATAACATTTGATTTTAAGCTCTCGTTTGACAATCATATACAGAATATATACATTAAATCAATAAAACTATTAGGTTTTCTAATACGGAACACAAATGATTTCATACAAACAAACACAATCAAAAGTATTTACTGCTCTATGATAAGATCATCGTTGGAATACGGCAGTAACATATGGGATCCGCAATATAATTGTTACATAAACAAACTGGAAAAAATTCAAAGCAAATTCCTGAGGTACTTGGCTTATAAAAACAACACTCCATATGAAACGGGATATGACTATTTGCTAGCAATATATAATTTAAGCTTACTTGAACACAGAAGAAAAAATTTTTATCTTTGCTTTTTGTATAAATTACTTAATGGATCGATCGATTGTCCTGACATTCTAGAAAAAATTTCAATTCTAGTTCCAAATAAACAAACTAGATTGCAAGAATTATTTAAGTTAGATTTTTATACTCAAAACTACTCGTTCAACTCCCCTTTACCTAGAATGTTAAGATTTGGGAACAACTGTAAAAGTGATTTCTTTAAGGATTCTTATTCTTCATTTAAGAAAAGTTTACTTTAAGATTCAGATTATTGGTATTATATTATTCTGTTTTATTTCTACTGTATTATTTCTACTGGTAATATAATTTAATTAGCTAGTATAGTTCATTTAATGTAATAATGGGAAACCGTAAATAAATAAATAAATACAAGTAGTCGCACATATCTTTTTAAAACTACAACTTATTAATTTCAATATGTTTTTACCTATACATAAGAGATCAAGGTAACCCTCTGGAACGTTACTGTCATGCAGAATTGGTCCAACGGTTCCGATTTTCAAGGGACACCATCCAAAATGTGTTGTTGCCATTGGTGTACCCCAGCAACGAACGAAATAACCACAAAGGATTACATGTGCCTCCGGTGTTAAAACTGTGTATAGCATTACGATTTTATGCCACTGGAAGTTACCAGGTATGTTAGATTTCAGTTGATATACAAAACGTTTGTATTATTTCTATGTAGCCAAACAACTGTATTTTTTCAGCGAGTTGATGGAGATTTGGTGAATATAAGCCAATCGACAGTAAGTCGAATTATCAAGGAAGTTTCTGAAGCACTAGCTGGCCATCTTGGTAAATATGTGAAATTTCCAGTTGGTGCACAGAAAAGCATGAACATGCATAGAAGTTTTTTTCAACTGGCATGATTTCCGGGGGTAGTGGGCTGTATAGATGGTACCCACATTGAAATCAGAAACCCTGGTGGTCTAACAGCAGAGATCTACCGGAACAGAAAAAGTTGGATGTCTCTCAACCTTCAAGTTGTGGCCGGGTGTGAAGGACAAATATTAGACATCGTAATACGTTGGCCTGGATCTGCTCATGACAGCATAATATTTCATAATAGTTCCCTGAAGATGAGGTTTGAAGACCGAAGATTAAAAAGAATTTTGCTGGGTGACAGTGCTTATCCCCAGTTAAGATATTTGTATACCCCAGTAGCAAATCCAACAACTCGTGCTGAGGAAAGGTATAATGCTCTGCACATATTACGACAAGGAATGTGGTAGAACGTGCCTCTGGGCAGTGGAAACAAAGGTTCCGCTGCCTAAATAAATGTCTCAATTATAATGTGCAAGCAGTAACAAGAATAATAGCAGCTTGTGCAGTGCTGCATAATATTGTCAAAAGGCAAAATGAAGAAACTGTGAATGACCCCCAATTTGAAGAAAGAGATGTGCCTGCTGTAGCCCCTGCACAAGAAGTTCTTGGGAATATAATTAGAGCTGCTTTTATTCAACGGCATTTTAATAATTAAAGTTTGCATTTTAATATAAGCATTATACTAAAATATAATAAAAATTTATTTTCGTTTAGTATGACTAATATGTTAGGGACTACAATAAAAAGGTTATGTTCTTTGAAGTTTATTTATTGTTTTTTTAATAATTCTGTTTTAATTTTTTCTTGTAATAATATCTCTTTTGCTATTAAAACTTTTATTTCTTGCTCCTCTATCTTCGGGTACCGACCATCTCGGCACTAAACTTTCTCCTTTCCCTTAATGACAGTTAATCTCGGCACTGGAGAAATGGAATAGTTTTAAAATCGACCCCAGGAGATTATACATCTCGGCACCAGCAGATCTAAGGGCAGTTAATATGCAATTAAGTTATTATAAAAATACACGTTTTACATGGTACCGAGGTCTGTGTACATGGGGCGACGTTATATTAGTTGCTCTTAGCAGGTATATATTATAGTAAATAGTAGGAAACGGTGTTCCTTGTCGATATATGTGCACATGGCACCTTAGTCTGTGTACATGGGGGCGAGGTTAGTTGCTCTTAGCAGGTAATATATATAATAACTTGCACGAAATGGTGGTGCTCGTTGCAGTCTGCGTACATGGTACCGAGGTCTGTGTACATGGCATCTTACTCTGTGTACAGGTTAGTTGCTCTTAGCAGGTACATTTTAAAATAAATAGTACGAAATGGTGTTGCTTGTCGATATGTGTGTACATGGCACCTTAGTCTGTGTACATGCAGTCGAGGTTAGTTGCTCTTAGCAGGTAATATATATAATAACTTACACGAAATGGTGGTGCTCGTTGCAGCCTGTGTACATTGCATTTGTTGATAATAATATTTGATATACAGGGTGATTTCTAACGTACGGAGGAAACTGAAAGGGCAAGTAGAGGGGACCAAAACATAGTTTTTTTTATAATAAACTTTTGATCAAAATGGAATAACAAGAAAGTTACAAGAGTTTAAAGTTCTTATAAACTTGAGGATTTTTTTAATGAAATACGGTAATTATTTACGTTTTGAATTCAACTTTTGTATAAGTATTTGTAAGTTAATTAAACAAAATTTAGTAAAAAATTTTATAAGACGAAAGTTATGGCTATTTAAAGTGTTCTTTAAAATATTCAGTTATAGGTGCTTGTTTATTGACAACCGCTGATTTACATAGTCTGATCATGTAGGTAAGTCAAAATTACAGAAGCAATTTATCAGATTGTGTGAGAAGTGTTTCTGATGTAAAAGCGAATACAATAAGCTTAGCGGTACTCAAAACGTGGGCGTTAAATTATAAGAACTTAAAATTGCTGTATTTTTCTTGTTATTCAATTTTGATCAAAAGTTTATTGTAAAAAATATTATGTTTTGGTCCCCTCTACTTGTCCTTTCAGTTTCCTCCGTACGTTAGAAATCACCCTGTATATTGTATTGGCGCCAAATCCTCCGTCGCCGAATTGCCAGCGCCGAAATGCCGGCGCCAAATTGTTACGTACCGAAGATATAGTGTGTATGTAGCTAATATTAATTGTATATACAGGATGTTTCTAAAATAGGGTTGCGTTTTAGGCCATATGTTTATTAGAACTTTTTGCCTTATTTTGATGAGTACTACACGCTGTAGAAGTTTGGAACTCTATTTTAGAAACACCGTGTATAGTATATGTAATATAAATATCTAATAGACACTTATGAATTATTATCTTTGGTTTCATCTTAAAATTAGTCCATAATTGCTGGTGCTGAGTGCCGAGTTGTATATATCAGTTTTACTTAGGGTGCCCAGTTGTCTAATCTTTTAAGGAGAAAAGTAAACTAGTAATTAAGAGGTGCCGAGATGGCGTCCGCCCTTCTGCCAGGAAGGGAACGGCGAAGAGTCGTGGGACCGAAGCCCAACAATTCTTATGCTGCAAGGGGAACAGCTATTGAGAGGGAGTTGGAGGCCAGGCTGAGGAGGAATGAGCGTCTGGAAGCCCAAGAGGAAGAGGTGCATGCACTGCGCCTCCAAGAACAAACACTGAAGATAGGGGCGGACGCCATGTCTTCGGTCCCACGACTCTTCGCCGTTCCCTTCCTGGCAGAACAGTGGGGGTGACATTTGCCACTGGGGTTGTAGCACTACTGTCTGTAAAAAAACAAAAATTTAACAAGTGACCAACAGCACAATAATTATAGTAATTAATATAGTTGCTTTTACGTACCTTCAACGTTAAAAAAACTACAGCTAGAACCTGCATTGAGAATTGATTCCACCTGCTGAACACTGCTTTCTTTCCTCAGCAGTACTAGTTTCTGCATAACAAAAATTTAATAAGTAATTAACCATAACCAAATAATAGTAATTAAAATGGCAATTTTTAAATACCTGGAATATTTATAGGATCTAGATCAACAACAAAAGTTGTGTCACTATCGACCACATCTTTAAGCTCAATATCGACACAATTTAAAATGTCGAAGTCATCATCGGTACCATGTGGGGGTTTATAGGAATCTCCACCGGTGAGCAACCTCTGTTTCTTTTCTTCGCAGAGCTCTTTCTTCTTCCAGTTTTTGATATTCTCCCAACATTTACGGATTTGGTCAGGATTTCGCTACAATATTTTGAGTATAGATATGAAACAATATAATACACATTTCAATGATTATATTACAATACTTACACTTGTATGTTCTGCTATAGAATTAAATTCTTTCGTTAATTCCACCCAAGCCTTTTTTCTTTGGGCGACCGTAATACAATCAGATTTTTTATTTTCGAGGGCCTCCCTATATTTTGTGACCACCTCTTTAATGCAGAGCTTTTCGTCACCCGTGAAAAACGTCCTTCGTTCCATAGTTCCACATTACGTAGCAAGAAAACTACTGCACACTTCTAACGATACTCTACTGAAACGGTAAAAAGATATCCTATGTTTACGAGAAAGTAAATATGTACAAAGAAATATATACAAGCACTAAAACTATTGAATAAAAGTATACAAAACAAACAACCTACAACCTACTATTCATACACTACTTACTACAGACTAAATTTGCACAGCTAGATAATAAAGAAAATGACAAAAATTAACTACAAAACCTTCGAACACCAAAACAAACGACTAAACAAACACGTGGAACTGAAATAAAAGTTTTGTCAGATTATGTTGTGGTTATCTTCGTTGGGTCAAAAAACACCAAGGCGCATAAGATCGCGTCGAACGTTACAGATACGTCATAAACTTATGACGTAAACACTCATTGTACACTCATTGCTTGCTTAAGTTAGTAACTCAAAATCATGCGACTATGAATTGCAGATTTGAGATGAGCGCGCACTCATACTTGAGTGAGTAAGATTTGAGTAAATATTTAGATGAGTTCGAGTCTGAAGTGAGTGCGTACTATGAATTTGTCCCTTAGAAAATAAGTAAAATTACTAGCAACCGGAGCTTGGTCATACATATGCCTTTCCTTGTTCCAAACTTAATCATAGGGTAAAGTCGGGTATATCGTACCACTTTTTATACTAAATACGCTACTAAAAATAATTGGGAATAGAAAATACCTAGCGACAACACGATATTTGCCTATAAAAAAAACTTTATTTCATCGTTAAAAAACAAGAACAGATTTAAAAAAAAATGGCACAACGGTGCAAAAGGTACGATTTAGCTATCTCGTACCTGGAGATGGCTAAATCGTACTTATTGATTTTACGTAGGAATACAAATTGTATAATAAGAAAAGATTATTAACAGTTGCTACAAGTATATTTTTTTGCACCCTTGCGCACTCCGGAACACATTTCATGTGCCCAACGACAACATTTCTTACATTTTACCATATCTTCAATCGCCTCTTCCTCGCAAATAATGCAATACCAGTCCTTTGGATTCAGCTCTGACTCTTTCTCATTTGATTTGGTCTTGGTAGATCCAGATGGGCCCGCGTTTGGTTGAACAGGTGCAGCACGTGATGGTTTTGTCAAATTTCGCGTTACCTTTTTGGCCTTTCCCCAACAACGTTTCTCTTGTTGAGCTTCTAGTTCATTTTTGTACGGGGTGCTGCTTAAAATAACGACTGGTTGACTTAGCTTTCGTTTCTTTGCATTTTCAGCTTTTTCTGGGAATGGAAGGATATCTTGAACTGAAACATTGGTAATTTTATCTTGTGTAACATTCTAGTCACGTCCTGTAACTGTCGCCTCTGAATAAATGCTGCCTCTGTCACTTCCGGCATGAGTACATTATCATCGTCTTGTCCTGTCTCTGTCGCATCTGGTGTGACGTCGTTATCAACAAATTTCAATAGCATTTCATTATAATCAGCAGGATCTAGCAAAGTATCGGCTGCTACGAAATCAGCTTCGCTGAAAATAAGTCTATACACTGGCCAAATTACGGTTGCCCTAAATCCATTACTAATGGTCGCTATCGAGGCAGCTCTAGAATATGCCTCACTCAACAGAGGTGTCATATTGTACTGCGACAAAGCACTTCCTGGGTTAGTCCTCAGCCATTTCTGTACTACTTGTATAAAATAGGATTCCATGGGTTTAAAGAAACTAACATCTAAGAGCTGCAGGCGGTGAGTGGTGTGTCCCGGTAACTGTAATTAAACAATTCCATTCTCTCTTGCTAATAATAGGGCCTCTTAAGTTTTTGGAGTGTGTCGTATGGCCATCTAGCAATAACAACACTTTGTTTTCATTGGAACATTTAACATTATCAATAAAGTGTTTCAACCACCGTAGAAAAAGATCCGAATTTATGTACCCGGTATCAAAGATGGTGACGAAGGCTCCTGGTGTCGCACCAACTGTTAATTCATTTGCCAGACGCTTACGTTTATAGATGACCATAGGGGGTACACAGCTAGCTCCAGCATTCACACAACAAACAGCTGTGGTATTGACGCCACGCTCTCCGCTAGCTACTCCTCCAACTTGGTGTTTCCCTTTTCTAGCTACAATCTTTTGATTTTTTTCTGTACTGTAGAAAAGCCACTTTCATCAACATTATAAATAGTCGTAGCTGTAAAACCATATTCATCAACCGTTCTTTCAAGAATATCGAATCACTCGAAAACATTTTTCTTATTGAATCCGGCAGCTCTAGACAACGAAACCTTTTCTGGTTGTCTGAGCGACAGGTATGGGTGACGTTTAATGAAGCTGCCGGTCATACCTTTTTCTACGTTGAAATTGTGATGGATTTGGTTTCTGTCAGCTAATTGGAATGCAAGACGACGAACGTCAGCTATAGTAAGCTCAAAGAGTCTTTGCTCTAAGTTTAGTATGTGCTATGCTAGTTCCTCTTCCATTTCAACCGAAAATGTGGTTAACCGCTACTGATGTTGTACAGCGGCATTTGCTTTTTTATTGAAACCTTTAACATGTCGTCGAAAAGTTGGCTTCGGAATATTGTAGCGCTTGCAACATTCGTTGAAACCCTGGCTTTTTTCTTGCAGGGCTTGTATGCCTAGCCGCATATCCTCCGCAGTCCACTGATTATATTTTCGTTTCTCATAAGTCATCTTTATTGTAGGGACTTGGAAAGATACTTCTGTATCTTTAGTAGACAGAGCTCTAACAATTCCTTTAGATAAAAATAGTTTTAATAGAGAAATTTCAATTATTAAACAAATTGCATATAGCAATGGATATAACACTACACTTACTGACACGTTAATTAAAAAGAAAAATTATAAATTAATAACTCTGATAAAACATTAAAATACGTTTCAATTCCATATTTTGGTAATATTTCAGAAAAGATTGCTAAAATTATAAATAATACAAATAAATATAAAGTCATTTTTAAAACAAATAAAAATATTCTATATACTCTTTTCAATGCTAAAGACAAAACTAATGATTTACTAAAATCAGGTATTTATAAATTAAATTGTTCACACTGTAATTCAGTCTATATAGGTCAAACAATTAGAAATTTCAGTATTAGGCAAAAAGAACATATTATCCGTTGTTAAAAATATAAACATGCACATAAATCAAATTTTGCTAAACATTTGTTAGAACAAAATCACACATTAACATCTAATAATACAATTAAATTTTTACACTTTTCTGATAACAAAAATAAATTAAATATTTTGGAAGCTTTTGAAATTTATAAACACACAAAAAACAACATACCTTTAATGAATGAGCAAATTGAACTCTTAGATTCTCCTTTACTGAAGATTTTGGATTAGATATCTTTTAAAAACACTGATAAGCGACTGACCTCCGACGGGTTGACTGGGGCCAGCTACTTCACGCAGTGTTAAAATAATAGAATCAAGCAGTTACTATATAAATCATTTTGCATTTGTTATTAAATATCTTATATGCTTTTGACAATGGCACAATGATGCCGAAATACGTATAAAGCAAAATAAATATTGTTATTCCAGTTAAAATCGATATTTTATTTGATATTTATATTTCTATAATTATGGATTTTAACAAAGTAAAGCTTGAAAATGTCAATAAATACGAATTATATACAGCTCCTATTATATTGTCGATGGTTTATGATGGTTGGTACCGCCGTCGCCCCGGAGGGGAGAAGAAGATAATAAAAGCTAAAAGAATCTGTCGTTGTGGTCGTGGCGGCGGCGCCGTGTATATTATACGAATACTTAATGTCCGCGATGCGATATTAAATTAATTCGCGGTTGCACCACATCCTATCTACAGAGGTCTCTATATACAGGGTAGCTATTAAAGATGGGGCCAAAGCCGTAGCGCCCAAACGCTTTGAGATATTAATTTGAAATTTGGAACACACCAATACGACATTAGGTACTTCGCATATTTTATAGTACTGAAAAATTTTGTTCGACTCATAATACTGTCGGAGCCCGGTCGCCCTCTTCAATTCTCTTAAATGGTAATAGGGGTAACGCATCATTAGAGAGCCTAATGTTTTCTTTTTCTAATTGTGGTAAATTATTATGGGGTTATATTAACAAATAATGGAAAAAATTAGAAAACAATTCGCCGTATGCTCAGATGGCCTTTAATTCTAGGTTTAATTTTGACGTGTTAAAATGCTGAGCTACCTACATAGATTTAAAGTATACAATAAATAGCCGTCTGAGCATACGCGGATAACTAATTTAGGGTGTTTTTTCGTCTTAATAACATGTTTACGTATAGAACACGCAAGGTGCCCTGCACCGCGGCCGGACATTAATACTACCCTGGTAGAAAAATTCAGTTCAGAAGCGTTTCTAAAACGATTTCGTGAATCAAAAAAACGTTTTAGAAACATTACAAATTGATCGCCAGATTGTCATGTCCGTCGTTGGAAACGTTTCCGAAAACGTTTTGTTGAATCGTTTTTGAAACGTTTAAAAATGTTATCAAGTTTGATTCAGTGTAACGTTTCTGTAACATTTGTGCAACGTTTTGTGAATTGAAACAAAATCAAACACAGAACGGTTTCTTTAATCGTTTTTGAAATACTGACAAACGCTACCAAATTTGATTCAGCAACTTTTCTGTAAGTAACATTTGTGCAACATTTTGTGAATTGAAGCAAAATCAAACATAGAACGGTTTCTTAAATCATTTTTGAAATACTGACAAACGCTACCAAATTTGGTTCAGCGTAACGTTTCTGTAAAATTTGTGCAAAGTTTTGTGAATTGACACAAAACTATGTGATAGAGGGGTTTTTAAATAGTTTTTGAAGCATTTACAAATGCTTCCGAATGTAATTTAATGTAACAATTTTATGGCATAAACAGTTATATTTTGTAATTTAATAAAAAAAAGATCACGGTCGGTGAAATTTAGAGGTGGTAACCCTTAGATCATTATTCAAAATTAATTCTTGAAGTAATAATAATATCCACACATATATTATATTTCATATCCATATAATAAGAAACATTTATTATGTTTTATGCTTTATTTAACACACTACTAAAATAATAATAAACTGCATAATACATCAATCATCAAACACGTGTTCCACATGTTGTCCTTTAGATTCTGCCCATTTTACGCGAGTTGACGCATAACGGAACCAACCGCCAGCACAATGCTTAAATTCATTTTTTGTTAGCGATGGATAGAGTTTCCTTGCCACATCTATAAGAATAAAGAGATATTAATTATTATTATTATTAAATAATCGCCAACAATTATTATAATACAACAGTATATGATGCAAAAATGAAATAAAGTATAAAAGTAATAATGCTTAAAATCAAAACTAAAATCATCAAACGTAAATTTAAATCGCTTTGTAATCCTCAGCAGTAGAATAAAAAGATGATATTTTTCCAATCGTTGGGTATGTGTTTTACAATAATTATAATTTACAAAACAATAAAAATGATACATACGTTCCACAAATTTAATAGTTTGTTTGTCTGCCACTTTTACGGTATCCCTAATCCCAGTCCAGGAACATTTTTCTGCAAATTTATCTATAAATGTAGCCTGCAGCGACTTCCTTAGAAATTCTTCCACCTTGGTACATTTGTATATTAGCAATTTTTGCATCTATAACATAAAAACAAATTAATAAGAATATTTTGTGTGGCCTATTTTTATATTGAGATTGTGCAGAATCACACAACACAGAACACTTAAAAAGTTTTCCGAATCCTTTTGTCATTCATCAACTGTTCAAAATCTGTCAATTGCTCCTCGTTACCAAAAGGAATAGGTAATGGTACTTCATCTACAGCTACATTATTTATAAATAGATTTTGACTGGCGAACTTCGTTTCAAGATTTTCCAGCCAAGAGTCAATGTTAGACAAATGCTGATTCACTTGTACCTTAAACGATGCAAGCTCTTCCAGCACCAGTTTCACACATGATTCTACCGTTTTCACCACACATTGGTAGGAAACTGCTCCTGAATTCCAAAGATTAGTAATAATCGTTCTTTCTGTAAGAATATTTAAATTTATTATTCCTGTATATGAATAAAGAAAGTTTAATATTGGGTACCACTTTCGTCGCTATCATCAGAAAATCTCACTTCTTCATCTGTAACTACTACCTGCCTCCAATAGACGGAGAATCTACAGTAAAGATGTGTTTATAAAATATGGTTTAACAAAATGTGTATCTGGTTAAGTATCTACTTATAACATAACATACGTGGTAAAACTAGCTCATTTTCTGGTATTAACTTAGATCGTATAGTGGCGCTGCGCTTGGTATGGATTGCTAATACTGAAACAGTAAACGTGCCAGGATTGCTAAAGATGGAAAGTATATACCTGTTCTTGTCAAGGGCCAAAGTTGTCAGAGCGCAGGCGCGGGTAATTTGAGTTAAAGTCTTCCAACATTGCCGCGTGGACACAATTTCTTTCGTACGCTTAAGCAGTTGTAGTGTTTTTCAAATAAATAAATAAATAAATATAAACCACTAGAACATTAATTGTTTTCTTGCGTAATATCAAATACATTATGTTGAGAATGAAAATAGTTAAGTGTGCCACATACAGCTTTATTTTAAAAATGTGCAGTATGCAACATTCCTAAATTAAAGTAAATTGAATAAATGTGGCATCGCTGCGCTGCAACTGTAAAGCTGTGTAAACCGTATATGTGTAAACCTCGATAATTTAAATTCTTGCACATGCGCAGTAGTAGTCGTGGCACGAGACAATGATAAACAATATCGCTCACCTCTTTTTATCTTGGCACGTTTTCAGCACACTGTGAGAATACAGTATTAGCAATCCATACCAAGCGCAGCGCCATTACATGATCTAAGGGTATTAAGCTGTTGTGGGGCGGCAATATTCAAATGTTGAATTATCGGTCACTAAGTCCAACGCTCTTCACACCGAATTCTTTTTGTGCGTAATCGGCGTCCGCACTCGTCAGCGCTGGATGCGGTATCGTCCACTATCTGGCGAAGCCTTTTACGACCTTCTGTATAAGTTGCTATAAAAAAATTATTATTGGGTGTGCCCTTCAATCTTATGAAAATTTAACCAGGTACGATATATCGTTCAAAAGCTGTCTTCGTTCTGCGTGTGCTAGGTATAGCTGCATAGTACCTATAGCGGTGCTTTATTTTTAAATTTTATGTACTATTAAAACGCATGAAACTTAGAATAAAGTGCAGTACAATGTAATATTTTGTTATGTTTGTCAAGATGTTAAAAGGCATAATTTGGTTAACATAATTTTCGTTAATGCTAATAAGAAATTAAACCTAACCAGAATACTGCAGTTGTAACGTCCGTTTGCTGTTTCGGTTCATTTTAGTATGTTTTGTCGACTTAGTGGTTCCCATGTAACTTTTACGATCGTTCCAGAAACTGTTTTGGTCAAATATAGATTTCAACATTATTTCTTGGAATTATTAGTTCAGACTGCATGAATTGCTGATTTAAAGTCTGTTCATCTCCCTTCATTAATTAGTCTCACAAAATTCCTTAGTGTAAGGCGACATAAATATGTTACCTCTCCCTTCACGTCCGATGACGCATAATGAAGTCACTCTCTCGTACTGGATAATTTCATCTACCTCCTTCGGCAGTGATCCACAAGCTATCGATCCGTGAACATCACTCAAAAAAGTCATCAAGTCTATCGTATCGTCGATAATCGCGGCCAAAGCCTTTGACAGTGTACGAATTTTCGCTATTTTTCGTTAAGCACAAGGGTGCTAAAATTTCAGCCAAGTCTGGATTAAGTTCAACGCGAATTTTCATAATTACACTTTGGAATACCGTTTCGTAATTTCCCCGTTAACGCTTCTTGCGGATAAAAGTCAAGTCTTAGGCCAACGTTTCGAATATATCGTTCTTCGTATTAAATATTGTGAAGTGAGTTCACTAGGTTTCGTTCCGTAAAGTTTAAACAACTTCATATCTCAACAATAGGGGTTCACGCAACTGTAAATTAACCCCCCATCGTCCATCCTTTATCCAAGGGTACATCAGTTTCGCCATCTCTTCAGCTAAGTACTTAATCATTTCGTTTATTGTCACTCCGAATCTATCTCAAGACTCTGAGTTCAGTTCTAAGTCATTTTGACTACCGTTACTTCAGTTAAAGCGTTGATTGAGGTATTTGGGAAGATAGCTAAGTAAACGGGGCAAAACGAATATGGAAAAAGTGCCGGCCGCTAGGAGCGCTCAGATCGATCCCTGGTGGCGGGCACATGAATTAAACTTAGCCTAATGTAAAACCTCGCTTTCTGAAAATTACAGGGTAGCTGCAAAATGGTTGGGTACTAGGCTAAATTTGGCAACGCTACAAATTATGCGCTCGGTAATTAATTTCCATGCACGATACATTTGTTCGATTCAAAATTCTAGTTGCAGGGTATTTTATCAAACAACCGATAAAAATAGAAAATGCTCGGTAAAATAATAAATGCTCGATAAAAAGAATAAACGCTCGATACAAAGAGTAAACGCTCGATAAAAAGAAATAAACGCTCGATAAAAAAAGTAAACTCTCGATAAAAAGAGTAAACGCTCGATAAAAAGAATAGTTGCCCGATAAAAAAACTAAACTCTCGATAAAAAGAATAAACGCTCGATACTAAGAGTAAACGCTCGATAAAAAGAAATAAACGCTCAATAAAAAAATAAACGCTCGATAAAAGTAACAAAACCTTAATAAAAACGGTAAACGCTCGATGCTTAATAACGAGAGAAAACGCTCAATAAAAATAATAAATGGTTATTTTTTTACAATATGAATGGTTATGTATAAAAAAAGGTTATATATTCAAAAAAAATGTATTATTCTAAACAATTATAAAAAAATGTATATTAAAAAACAAGCAGAATGTCCTAATATATCGAGCAAAATTTATTGAGCATTTATTATTTTTACCCTGCGAAATTTAATATTTATCATGCGTTTATTTTTTTTTTACCGTGCAAAACTTATTTGAATATCAAGTATTGCATTTCTGCGTTTGCAATATTTTAGCGAACATTTCAAATATTTTATTTTGCAAAACACCTTTAAATATCGAACATTTTATTCCTACCCATTTGGCAATCGCGGCGAAACCAATTCTACTCATCAACTGATATGCTGTAAAAATAGAACATATATGTATGCTGTAAAATGACTTATAATGCCCAATATATGCTACCTCAATCTTCCACAATATGTTGTCACATATAGTACTCATAAAAAATTGTTTGCGGAAAAAAATTAAACTTTTCATTACAAACTTTCAGTGATTATAAACACATTATTTTTGCTGAATGTGTAATTTAAAAAAATTATATAGGTAACTTGTACGAAACCCGACTTTAGTTCGACTTGCAATTCTATATATGTACCTATACCTAATATAAATACTAAACTACTACTTAAAGTTTAAACTGAATAGTTATATTAATTTATCGAAAATTCAAACTATAGGTAGAAAACATATCCCTATTCAATTTTGAGTAGTAGCATTCATTATTCTATAAATCGATGGTACTATAGTGTATTTTCAATTAGTACCTCTATCTAAAGTAGGCCATTTTTGTATTTATTTCGGTATAGGTACGCAGAAAACGTATCAATTTTTGTACAGGAGCCCACATGTGAAACGTTAATTTTTTGAATATTATGATATGCATTTTATTGTGTTCTCTAATGAGAATGTAAAGGTATTTGCATAAACTTCTCTCTTAAAAGATACTTAAATAAAAGCAAAGGGTAAGCGTAACAAAGTTACATATTTAAACTACCAAAACAGAATGATGGAAGTGAATAAATACCATTGCTAGCTAATGCTTTAATTTTTAACACAGTTATGGCAATTTCAAAATATAAATGTTGAAAAATGTCACCTTGTGAATGTTTACTGTAATAGATTGTAATTATTCAATATTATTTGGAACTTATGGCAGTAACTTAAATTAATTATTACCTACTTAACAAACATTATTTTAACTATGTTAATTTTAATAATTACTAAGACCATTCCAATAGTATCTTTATTTCTGATAAGTACTCCATATAAATACAAGGAACCCCTAATAATGTTACTTAGTATTCTGAAAGAAGTTGCAGAAGTCATTGCAAAAATTCGGTTTCTGTAATTCTGAGTACCTATCGATAAATAATAATTTAGTAAAATACTATTATTACATTTGAAATTGAAATGTGTTCCACCGCGGCTCATACGTGCGTTTATTACGGTTGTAAAAATGGAAGAAAAGATACGATCGGTATAAGTTTTTATAAATTTCCAATCAAAGATGAAACGCGTTGTAAACAGTGGCAGTTAAATAGTGGCAACATAAAATTACAGGATTTGGACAAGGAAGTCTTAAAACGCAAGTTAATCTGTGAAGTGCATTTTACACCCGATAATTTTAAAGATGCAACTGCTGCCAAAAAAACTCTCATATGGAATGCTGTTCCTTCAAAATATAGTATAGGTAAGTTCATTAGTCAATACACTACAATTTATTGTGACTAATTCATTAATTCATATCTAAGCACATACTGTTCTATAATTTAATGTAATTTACGATATTTTATTATAGTGCTTTTTGTTTGCTCGAGGTAACCCTAACCATTGCCCTAACTAAGAATTTGTTTACTTTGTTTATTTTATCAAATTTTGACGTTTGAAAATGTCTTTATCAATTCCTTATATGAATGTTGGCATTTTCTTAAAGCAGGGCGATGTTGGAGTGTACTATTTATAATAATTATTAAATTGTTTCATTAGTAGATAGCGTTAATATTCAATTAACGGTATATTAATCGACTTCTGAAGCAAAACTGTAAACGCCTAAAATGTAATAGTAATTATAGAAAATGGATGCGGCGATGAACACGTGGAAAGTCTAGAAGAAGACGACGAAAAGGGTGAAAAAGCAGAAGAAGATGAATACAATAAACAGAAACAAGACAAACCAGTAGAAGCACAAAGTTCAGTCAGTTTAGAAACCTGTACAAATACGTATGTAGCAGGATATTTAATTAATTATTTTTTAAAAAAAGTAAATTGTGAATGTTGTAAAAATAACTTTATTAACAAAAATGAGGTGTTGAACAGTAGAGAATTATTGTTATTCTATAAAGATTATGGTCATATCGATAACACTATACAGCATTTAACCAGACCTGAAGATAAATTTACAAATATTATAGATTCATTATTACGCTGTTTTAATCATTGGTTTAGTGCTTACAAATTAGAAAAACAAATTATGAAAAAAATTAGGATTCAATTGATAGATTTTGCAAATAAAAATTGGAATAACTGGTTTGAACTTGATAGTTGCAAAGATAATAAATTGATTATTTTAGACCAATTAATAAAAATTAAATTATTTCGAAGTTTAAAATGGGAGACTGAAAATATTACGAGGAAAGGATCGAGTAAGGTAAAAGCTTCTAAACCCGCTAAACCTCATAGGAAAGTTAGGATTTTAACATCATAACTTCATTTTTATAAATTCCTATTTTTTATTATAGTTTATTGTAAATATTTTTAATTATTATTAATTATTTTTAATTATTGTCAACTAAAAAAACTGTTTGTTTTGCAGAATAATATTGTAAATTTGTTTCAACCATTCGCCAAATTCGTATTATTTTTATTTGTTTATTATAAATATTGTTTTTATTAGTTTATTGTAAATATTTTTGCTTATTATAAATTTATAAATTGGTAACTATTGGTGCTAACTATTTTTGTTAAATTAAACGGACTATGAAAATCTAATTTACATTCCTTTATGGCGTATTTATTGCTTTTAAATGCAATTTCATAATAGTATAATATATGATATTTTTATTTATCTAAGCAACTGTAACGACTCCCAAACTATAATAGTACGCCTACCCTTGCAATGCAACTAAACATCAGCTCAAGCACGCAACTGGCGATGTAAATAGCAAATTCGTAAACCGGGTGCATTTCGCTTGATCTCACTACAGCGTTGCTGTATTGCGGCAGCACTTGCTATAGGTGTCCGACGGCTGAGACGAGCGAGGGGTAAAAAGAAGCGTTGTCGTTTTAAAGCACGGTGGTTAGGCATCTTCCCAAATACCTCAATCAACGGTTAAAGTAAAGACTTTCGTTTTTAGACATTTATGTGAGAGCTAAGCTCATAAAAGCTCTAAGTTAGTTTATTCAAAAGTTTATTCATTTACTTGGGCATAATCCAAGTTATTTATGTTCAAATATTTTGCTTTAATAATAATTAATCTTTATACATTTTAGTTCTGTATTTATGTTTATGTAAAAAGGCCTCGCAGTCAGAACCTAGTGTGACGCGCGAACTATCGTCTTAAATGTGGTCCCTGACTCGTAGGTCCTTTGGGAATGTACATTTCAGGTATTAGCTTGCAAACTCAAGCTTGTTGTTAACTTGCAACCATCGACTGTATTATATACAGTGTGTGGATAAAGTTTGGAACAAATTCAATATCTCCAGAAATATTATTTTTTCTGGAAAACGCTCGGACAGGTATAGCGATTTAAATTATGGCGCATATTTTAAGATGCTTCAAAATTTTTTTGCGTTAGTCATTCTTTGGTAGTGACGTCATCGACTTTTTTTTAAAATAGAAACATGTATATTTGATTATCGCATTGGATAAACATTGTTTTTCTCTTTTTAAGCTTCTAATATTTTTGTACCCTTACATAAGAAAATTTTTGAGAAAATTGCTGAAATAGTTTTACGTCTCAGTAGGCTGATCTGGAACAGCGGGTGCAGCTCCAACTCAAAGCAATTGTTTATTTAAGCTTATCACTTTAAAGTGAACACCTTTTTTTGTAAAATCTAGTGTATTATGTCTGCCTTTGTTTAAATTTTGACGTTTAATCAAATTAATTGTGTACAGTTTCATCTGGTAATTTGATTGCAAATGGATGGATTGGCCGACGAGGATCAATGGAGTGGCCTGCTAGATCTCCAGATTTGACTTCACTTCTTCATGTGGGGTTACTTAAAAAATAAGGTGTATCTAAATAAACCCAATAGTTTGGAAGATTTGAAGGAACGCATTCGGCATGAAATAAGACAGATTATGCCTGGTGTTATTAACAGGGTTGAACAAGAGTTTATTTTTCGTCTTGGACACTGTCGAGCTGTGAACGGATATCAATTTGAACATCTACTATAACAATTTATGTCATTTAAAACTATCAATTTTTTTTTCAATTTTTTATTAATTTAATTTATTTAATTTATCTTTTTTTATAATCTTATGTACTTTTATACTCACATTTCTGTTCGCGTTAAAGTACTAAGCTTAAATAAACAATTGCTTTGAGTTGGAGCTGCACCCGCTGTTCCAGATCGGCCTACTGAGACGTAAATCTATTTTAGCAAATTTCTGAAACATTTTCTTATGTAAGGGTATAAAAAAATTAGAAGCTTAAAAAGAGAAAAACAATGTCTATCCAATGCGATAATCAAATATACATGTTTTCATTTAAAAAAAAGTCAATGACGTCACTACAAAAAATGACTAACGCAAAAAATTTTTGAAGCATCTTAAAATATGCGCCGTAATTTAAATCGCTATACCTGTTCGAGCGTTTTCCAGAAAAAATAATATTTCTGGAGATATTGAATTTGTTCCAAACTTTATCCACACACTGTATATGTGTTTTTATCGAACAACTCAATATCTTAATTTTATTCATTAAATGTTAAATAGTTAAACCTACTTTGAGTTTCTTTGAAATTTATCTTAACTTTAACAAGTAATCCCGTAAGCTGCCGATCATCAAGGTAAGCCAATGTTATCTTCCAGCGGTCTACATTCCGTTGGGAAACAAGATATCCAATGTAGTGGCGCCCTTTTTACAACATACCCTGTATATGACCATTGTCCCGATTAACGGTACCAATTTAATCACCCCGCCCCCTTCTTCACTGAATCCGTGAGCAGAGCTAAAAATACACCCTGTAGCTCTACCATCCCTGGTACCGGGATTTAACCCCGTTACACAGTATTTCTATTGTTTCTGATATCCCAGATTTCGCACAAGGTGCAGCTAAATTTGTTACTGCTTTGGATTTAGACCACCAACACATGGTTTTGTCGTGGTTTAACCAAGTGGTTGGAATAAGCTCCACCGAGTCGTCGTTGAAGCTTACAACGCAGAAGTTCTGAAACAGTAAACAATTTCATGTTAATTATTAGGTACTTTATTAGGATATAAAATGAGAACTCACAAGTTATATAATTGAAATCATTAACAACGCCTTATTTTCTACTGGTATGCAAACACATTTTTGGTTAAGGTAGCCCACTGCAGGTATAATCTTCAGCTACAGCAGCTTCTTTTACTAAGTAAAACCCTAATATTGTAGAATCGATGGGATTATCATAATATGGGGATGGTGTTGAGTATATATCAACAACGACGAAAAGTTCTTCCTCATTTTCGGATTAAGAGCAAATATTTTTAATGCAAACAATTGTGTCGTCTTTTAATAAATAATAGCAATCCAGGGGTTTGGTATTTAGAGTAATATGCGGAAGTTCTACTTTCTTATAAAAAATATTATATTCTGAAATGCATTTTGTTTCTTTTTCATAAATGTATTTGGGTTGTAAATCTGATTTGCTGGTAAGTTTATTATTTTGTTGTTCTGTAATTCTTTTCACTAATTGTTGTAGATTAGATGATTGAATACTGTTTTTGATGTGTAACATAAAGTTTTCAAAAGGGAAAGCACTAAAATCATCTAGTGGTCCATTTCGTTTTACGTTATCTGACAGATGAATCAAAGAGTGCACATTGTAAGTAACATGCTGCTCCCCATAGTGCTCGCCGTAGTCTTCTACAAAATTTTTAAGTAATGTGTTTGCAAACTGATTATATTTTTCTAATTGACATAAATTAGTTGCTTATTGCTATGTGTAGCTTCATGCAATGTTTATACTGACAATTACTCAAGGCTCCTTTTAGAATATGTGGTCCTGTATACAATAAAAATTGTCTGAGTTTTGTCGCTTTCCAATGATCGACACTAGTTAGGTCTCTTGGTTTTCTTGCAAAATTGTCTGGTATCAAATTTTTCAGACAAAAATTTGTCACCCATTAGTGTCAATCTTTCGTCTACTATGCGCGTTCCTAGCGTGCCTTTTATTTAAAAAAGTAAAATTCTTTTACAAACTCCTAATAGTACTAAATGCATATAATCTAATGGGAACTGTTGGACTATATCAATATTGAGGGCCAACGGTGAACTTCCTTTATGATATTCCTCATCAATTTTATTGCGAAACGATTCATTTGATCGAAGGTTACTATTCATATCTTGAAATGTCATGCACCTATCTATAAAAGTACCCTCTACTGTACATTTATTACACCCTACAGATGAATTGTGACCTTTTACATTTAACACAAATGCTTTGGCTGGCGCATCGCAAATCACATTTTTTATTATAACTTTTATTGTTTTCTTGTTATATACGAATCCCTCGATTTCTAAAATTTTCATTTCACTAACAAAATCTCTCAAATACTCCTGAATATCTTTTGGTTTTGTCGAACCGTGGTAAACTCCAACAATAAAAGGTTCATTCTGAATATCCGGTTTTAAACAGAGGCACGCTAAAATAGGCCAAAAATTTGAATTATCTGAACAGGGTACCCCGTCAACATTTACATTAGCGTATAAAATAGTATTCCTAGGAAAATTTACAGAATACTTATTTAAACTATACGTTACACCCTTTTCCATTCCTAAATGACAATATTTGCCAGAAGTATTTTGACAATAAAGACATCAAATTTGTAGTAAAATATACCTATAAATTTACCTTTCGATCAATTATTGTTGTTGGATATATTGATGTTCTTTCGATAAACTGCAGTTTTCGATAAATTGTGTTTCGGTAAAGTGTATTCGATAAATTGTTTTTCGATAAATTTACCTAGATCCGTAAAATAGGTAAGTGTAATAACTTTAAGTAATAAAGTGTAATGAATAAAAACATAATTTTTATCTTGCTTTGTTTTCTCAATCGTAGCAAGACACTCCAGGGCTGCAACTTTTCTCGCTTCAAGGGCAAGTTTTTTTTTTCAAAAAGTTCAATTTATTTTTCATCCAACTTTGTCTTGTTACAGGTTATTTTCCCTTTTTCCCTTTTCTTTATTTTTAGACTTTGGTTTTGTTCTCCTTTAGTCGTTGGTTGGTCTCCGTTCTGTATGAAGTTAGGCTTTCGTGAGTTGTTTGATTTTCATGCTTATTTGGCTGCATACTTTCTGTTCTTATTTTGCTCATCCTTGGATATTTTCAAAGTTTTTACCCCATCTTCAGACTTCCTGTCATGTGCATTTGGGATCCTTTTTATCTTATTCATTTTCCTCTTCCTGTTGGGTAGCCATTAGTTTCCTGGTTGTCATACCGTGAGGTTGTCGAAACATTATTTCTTTTTGAAAAAGCTAATCGGCTGTTATCTTCGTCATCCCTCAATTGGTGAATTATTATTTCGATTTTGTGTATCGGCTTGGTGTTAATATATTCACCAGCTAAAGTGATTTTAGGATTTTGAAGGTTTGAATAACCAGCTTCTTTAAGCCGCCCATCATCTTGAGGCTTCTACTTATACATTCTACTTTACGTTTTACTTTCTACGTTTTACATTTTACGTTTATAGTCTTATCGACTTACCATTTACTTTTGGGTTGCACTGCAAACTCAACGTTACGTAGATATACTAGCTTCCGGTTGGTATCTACAGACGGTTCGTTCCTGTTGTCCTGAAGAAAATTGGATCATCACCTCTTCGATTCATTCTGCAACTCTCGACACCTCATAAGGAAATCTCTCGGACCGAATAGTTTACCATCTGCGAGTCCTCATCGATCCTTAATTGAGGTCCCGAACTGGGAAGGAATAAGGTCGGAACCAACCAATTTATTATTCCTATAATTTAAAGTTTATTCAGTTCCGTTATATCTAAGTGTTACTTATACGGGTAGTATTATATTTACCTGATCATTTTTCTTTCCTTTTGCACACCTTAGGTGTAGTGATTTTGTGTGGAAGCACCTTTTGTGCTTGATGGAACATAAGTAGCAAATCTATTGTTCTATTACGGTCTTTGACCCTACCTAAAGAAGTTTAAGGTCAATTTTGGTTTAATTAAATAATCTATTTTCATTTTGTATTGTACTTACCTATTAATTTGGTATTTATTATATTTATTTTGATTGTAAGGTGGCAGATACAGTTTTACATTTCTTTTGCCATTTTGCGTTCATTATTATTTGGTTTTATGGACCTCGCTTTAACCCTCTTTGCGGAATTTTGCAGGTTATATTTATTTCTATAATTTTATGCGACTTGTGATTATTATTGCGGACCATTTGTTGGATTATCTCGCCAGAAAGTACTTTCAACGAATAACCAACGCGACTCCCGTGATTTTGTTTTATTTCAATTTTATCCAGGTTATCTTTACCGCAAGTTTGTGTTTGAGCACGTTCATAACTTTAGAAATAATTAGTTTATTTGTTGAGAATCGCTCAACTGTCTCTCCCATTAAGCCGCTACGTATACTCCGCTTCAGAATAGCGTTGTACGGTACATTAGTACATTTCAGATTTATTTGAATGTTTAATTAACCTTTTTATTTACATTTGTATTAGTATTACCTTGTTTTGGGTTGTTAATGTACATTGCTACATATATATATATATATATATTGATACGCGGTATCTTGTCGCCTCCGGTACATGGAAAAGGCGACCTGGCCTCCGGGTCATCCCATTGAGTTAAGTTGACAAAAAATGTATATATGGGGTGTTGAAATGATACCCAATCCGGATTCCTTGAGAGGGGAAAAGATTTTTAATTTTTAAGGGGCCATATATGGGGAGCACAAAGTGTACGCTGTCACCTCCTTATATACGCACACCTTGTTGTCGTTGTTGCCTCCGACGGTGTTGCCACATTATCGGAGGTCACATAGACACCTCTATATACGCGTTCTGGATTTAATATGAATACACATACAGGCTGCTAGTTTGCACTATATTTTAATTTCTAAAACGGCGACTTACGGTGTGTCCCAAATAGAGTAGTATTGCATGACTATCTTTGTTATTAATAAAGATACAGATTCGGTTAAATGGGCAATTTTGTGAGGTTTTTCTTGCTGGTTTAGATGCTGCTTAGAAACATGAAACATTCCGAACACTTCAAAAGATATCCGTAAGAAACCAAAAAATCCAAGTTACAGAAAATTGTTTTATACAAAAGTTACTTGATTCATTAAGATATACAAAACCATGTTTGCAAAAAATTATCGCAAAGGCCGATTTCAAGATATTGATAGCAACTATCTTATTTAAATAGGCGCCATCTTGGATTTTCAAATGAATAAATTTAATTTTTTTTTCAGCATTCAACGATGTATAACAGTGTATGTTTAAAGTAAAAAATAACGGCATACTTAATATATGTTTTGTATTAAATAAAGTAAGCCATGAAAACAAGCGAATTAAAAAAAAACTTTAAACAAAATTTATTTATTTACTTTTTATCATACCCCACAGAAAAAAGTCAAAAGGTGTTAGATCTGCGGACCTGGGTGGCCACCTAATAGGTGTGTTTCTTAGCTATCACTCTGTTATTAAATCGACCATTTAAATAATTAATAACATGGAATTGCGTTTAGGACACAGTCGGCGGAATGCCAAATGTACGTTATTTGGCGTTTTCGGCAGAATGGTTTGTTATGGCTGTCGGCGTTTTAGGCCGATTTGACGTTTTCAAAATTCGGTGTTTTGTCATGAACCGAATTAAAGTTTTGTTGAAATCTTGAGCAAAATGTTTAATAGGGAATATGGAATAAGGAACTTTACCTTTCTCCATCATGGTAGCTATTATACCCCGTGTGAAATTATTCTCCTTCAAGTAGCACTGTATCTTCGATGAAGGCCAAGGGGTTGATGACCTGGAGTTCGTGTATTTCCAGAAAGGGGAACTCCAAACGGTCTCAGTCTTTTCGCCGCCAATGCTTCGCATTGACGGTATATGAGGGAAAGTCTCATCCTTCAGGTCACACGCTTTGCATGTTGAGTAATTTCGCATTCCCACTGTGCTGAGGTGGTTTCTCATATTGCAGTGTCCTTTAAGAAGGCTAATTAGTAGTTTTATGTTTCTCCTATCGAGTTTCAGGATTTCCTTTGTATATTCCCTGGAAGGATGTCGCAGAAACAAATTTGACTGTCTCAATCCAGGCACTACCCTACAGTAGTTGCAGTGTGCCTCACTAAGTCGTTCCTTGATACAGCCCTTTGCGCTACTATAAGCGATGTCCCAAGTGGGATCTGCACCGGTCATTGTCAGTTGAGCTCCTGGTCTAGGTAGTGAGTCCCCCTTTTCGATCTCTTCTATACCCTGGTGTCCCGGCACCCACTACAGAGTAACTCTGTTATGGGTAGCTAGTTCACTCAGATCCTGTAGGCAACTATCAACAGTCTTGGAGTTTTTGGTTTTGTTCTCCTTTAGTCGTTGGTTGGTCTCCGTTCTGTATGAAGTTAGGCTTTCGTGAGTTGTTTGATTTTCATGCTTATTTGGCTGCATACTTTCTGTTCTTATTTTGCTCATCCTTGGATATTTTCAAAGTTTTTACCCCATCTTCAGACTTCCTGTCATGTGCATTTGGGATCCTTTTTATCTTATTCATTTTCCTCTTCCTGTTGGGTAGCCATTAGTTTCCTGGTTGTCATACCGTGAGGTTGTCGAAACATTATTTCTTTTTGAAAAAGCTAATCGGCTGTTATCTTCGTCATCCCTCAATTGGTGAATTATTATTTCGATTTTGTGTATCGGCTTGGTGTTAATATATTCACCAGCTAAAGTGATTTTAGGATTTTGAAGGTTTGAATAACCAGCTTCTTTAAGCCGCCCATCATCTTGAGGCTTCTACTTATACATTCTACTTTACGTTTTACTTTCTACGTTTTACATTTTACGTTTATAGTCTTATCGACTTACCATTTACTTTTGGGTTGCACTGCAAACTCAACGTTACGTAGATATACTAGCTTCCGGTTGGTATCTACAGACGGTTCGTTCCTGTTGTCCTGAAGAAAATTGGATCATCACCTCTTCGATTCATTCTGCAACTCTCGACACCTCATAAGGAAATCTCTCGGACCGAATAGTTTACCATCTGCGAGTCCTCATCGATCCTTAATTGAGGTCCCGAACTGGGAAGGAATAAGGTCGGAACCAACCAATTTATTATTCCTATAATTTAAAGTTTATTCAGTTCCGTTATATCTAAGTGTTACTTATACGGGTAGTATTATATTTACCTGATCATTTTTCTTTCCTTTTGCACACCTTAGGTGTAGTGATTTTGTGTGGAAGCACCTTTTGTGCTTGATGGAACATAAGTAGCAAATCTATTGTTCTATTACGGTCTTTGACCCTACCTAAAGAAGTTTAAGGTCAATTTTGGTTTAATTAAATAATCTATTTTGATTTTGTATTGTACTTACCTATTAATTTGGTATTTATTATATTTATTTTGATTGTAAGGTGGCAGATACAGTTTTGCATTTCTTTTGCCATTTTGCGTTCATTATTATTTGGTTTTATGGACCTCGCTTTAACCCTCTTTGCGGAATTTTGCAGGTTATATTTATTTCTATAATTTTATGCGACTTGTGATTATTATTGCGGACCATTTGTTGGATTATCTCGCCAGAAAGTACTTTCAACGAATAACCAACGCGACTCCCGTGATTTTGTTTTATTTCAATTTTATCCAGGTTATCTTTACCGCAAGTTTGTGTTTGAGCACGTTCATAACTTTAGAAATAATTAGTTTATTTGTTGAGAATCGCTCAACTGTCTCTCCCATTAAGCCGCTACGTATACTCCGCTTCAGAATAGCGTTGTACGGTACATTAGTACATTTCAGATTTATTTGAATGTTTAATTAACCTTTTTATTTACATTTGTATTAGTATTACCTTGTTTTGGGTTGTTAATGTACATTGCTACATATATATATATATATATACAAGTTTGGTAATTGCATTAATTATATAGTAATTCGAGTCATACTTGAATGAGTATTTGTTTTTTTTTTATATACAGTTATTTCCTTATCCCTGCAGGTGGTTTGTTTACCCTGGCTTTATCGAGTCCGTTTAGCCAAGTATTTTTCGGGACCGTTTTAATGGACTCTGGCGCCCATTTTCTTTTATACCCACCCCCTCTCGCAGAAGCATAGTCGCGGTAACTTCTGCTGTTACCCTAGACAATCACTTTCAGGGACAGGTGTTATTAACGTATTTATTTACTTATTTTTTTTATTTTTTTTTTGGTTCCTTATTCCTTTCAGGGTAACAAAATTTTGGCGCCCAACGTGGGGCCAGATTGATTTAATTTTGATACCGGTTCGTTTATAATTATTATTATAGGATTATCGCTATTATTTAGATATCGATTTAGTTATTGATAATTATTGTAGAGTTGTCTCGTCTAATCTGATTAAGTTCCGATTTATTTTTTTTTGTGTTTCCTTCCGTTCAGACTAGGATATTTATCATGGATGTTGATAGATTAAGGGTCGACGAACTCGATTTCGAATTGTATATTCGCGGCTTAGATACCGAAGGAAATGTTGAACATAAACGCAAACTACTGCGGTCAAGGTTTCGTATGGAAAGTTCTATGCCCACTACTAACCCTCCTGTTCTGCTAGACCCTGGTGAACATCTCCAGGCTTGTGATAGTAAATTGCTGGAAGTGGAACATGAACTACGCGACGTTGAGGGTCCGATTTCTGTAAACATGTATAAGCGGTTGCATTCTCGTTTGGTTCATGTTCATGGTCGGGTGGATCTTCTCGTCACGGAAGGTATATTTTCGGTAGTTAAAACCAATCTTATCTCTCGTTGTCTATCCCTTCTCGAGGATCTCCATGTTCGATATCATGCTCCTTCAGACAACGCTACTCCTAACGTAGTTGACGTAATGGACAATTTAGACTTGTTCGCATCCGAAACGCTTATAGACGCTCCGGAACCTTCAGCGGCAGTTGAACCACCTCCGACCCGCGTAAGAGTTAGTACTCCAGTTGAGGAGTTTATGGCGCCTCGTTCTATGCACTGTACCTCCTTTCGTAGGCCATCCACCTTCTATCACTCTCAGGGTGTACCTTCAGAGCTCCACCATCGGGTTAATAACTTAGCCATCCACAAATGGGGAATAAATTTCAACGGCGACTCTGGGTTATCTAGTTTTCTAGAACGAGCTGAGGAACTCCGTATTGCACGTGGTATTAGTAAGGAACAATTATTTACGACTGCTGTGGAACTCTTCAGCGGAAACGCTCTAGTCTGGTATCGTTCGGTTCGCGACACGATTGGTAATTGGGATGAGTTGGTTTCTGCGTTACGTGCTGCTTTTTTACCTGCGGATTACGAATACGCGTTATGGCAAGAAATCCGGAATCGTACTCAAGGAGCCCTAGAACCGGTTACGATCTACGTTGCGGTTATGGAAGCGTTATTTCGTCGATTACCTAGCCCACCCTCAGAAGGTACGCGCGTTAATTATATCAGGCGTAACTTATTACCCCACCTATATGCTCAACTAGCTACCGAAGTTGTGACAACGGTCCCTCGACTTACTCGCCTCTGCAAAGTTTTGGAGGACGCGCATAAACATGCCTCACAGTTTAAAGGTCCCCCTACGACACTGTCTGGTTTAGTGGAACCGGACTTAGCTTACCGGAAACCTCGGGTACCGATAGCCGCTGTCTTGGAGACTGATCCACACCCCACTCTGGTCGATACGGTTAATCAGGCATCTGGCGGTCAGCGATCTACCCCCACTACTACTTTCAAATGCTGGAATTGTGGAGAGTCATCGCATCGTTCGGCGAACTGTCCTTCTCCCCCGAGAAAACATTGTTTTCGTTGCGGTGCGCCTGGGGTTACCGTAAGGTCATGTAGCAAGTGCTCGGGAAACGGGAATCAGCGTCGCTAAGTGACCTGGCGGCGCGTTGTCCTGTTAAGGTCACAAACGTTTGTTTAGAAGCTGAATTACCGCCCTCAAAAAAAGCAGTCCTGGATTTTATATTACATTGTTCGGGAAATGATGAACGCCCATATTTGCCGGTTACTGTTTTTGGTATTTCTTTACTAGGCCTACTTGATTCTGGAGCTTCGCGTACTATTGTTGGTCGTGCAGGGTGGGAGAAACTTAAATCATTATGTCATCTCGATACTCAGGTAGCGCCCTCATGCGTCGTGGCCAGCGGTGAGGAATGTCAGGCGATAGGAACGATTACCGTACCCATTGCACTAAAGGATCGTGTTTGCGTTTTGGACGTTTTAGTCGTCCCGTTTATTGCTCACGTTCTAATTTTGGGAACCGATTTTTGGCGAAAGATGGACATTATTCCTGACCTTCGGCGCGGTGAGTGGACTTTCGCTAAGGTGTCCCCGGTATGCGATATTTCAGCAATTCAATCGATTGAACATCTCTCGCCCAACCAACAGATTCAATTAGATACGTCAATCGAGGAAATCTTTTTGTCTATGGGTACTAATCTTGGTCGGACTCATCTTGTCGAACACGTAATTAAAACGGATTCCCCGCCGATAAAACAACGCTACTACCCAATTTCGCCGGCGTTACAAAAGTTTGTTGATCAGGAGTTAGATAAGATGCTCGCTGACGACATTGTTGAACCCTCTTCATCTCCTTGGGCGTCGCCGATCGTGATGATCAAGAAGAAAGATTCCACATATCGTTTTTGCGTTGATTATCGCCGGCTAAATAAGGTTAGTTTACCGGACGCCTATCCTTTACCTTTCGTCAATGCTACCCTCGATAAACTTAGAGATGCACGTTACCTAACTACTCTTGATATAAAGTCGGCTTACTGGCAAATCCCTATGGCTGAATCTTCTCGTGCCCTTACTGCTTTTACGGTTCCAAATCGCGGACTTTATCAATTTAAAAGAATGCAGTTTGGGCTTCACAACGCTCCCGCCACTTGGCAGCGTTTAATTGACCGCGTCATCGGGGTTGATTTGGAGCCTTACGTTTTCACTTATCTTGACGACATCATTATTTGTACAAGTTCTTTCGAGCAGCACCTGACTATTTTGCGTGAAGTTATGTCTCGTCTTGTCAACGCCGGTCTTACGTTAAACCGGGACAAATGTTGTTTCTGTAAACCTGAGTTACGTTACCTAGGGTATATAGTCAATGCTAACGGACTTCTAGTAGATCCCATAAAGGTTGAAGCCATTTTGAAAATTCCTGTACCGAAGAATGTGTCAGAAGTTCGTCGTATTTTAGGAATGGCCTCTTGGTACAGGCGGTTCGTCCCAAATTTTTCAACGGTTGTAGCACCTTTAACCTCATTGTTAAAGAAAAATAAAAAGTTTTGCTGGGGCGACGAATGTAATCAGGCCTTTCTGACCATTAAGGAGTATTTAGTTTCCGCACCGGTTCTTGCGTGTCCAGATTTTTCGCGGCCGTTTATTATTCAAACGGATGCATCGGCATACGGGCTAGGTGCGGTTTTGAGCCAAGATTCTCCCGACGGTGAAAAGGTAATTTCCTACATTAGTCGGTCGTTAACTAAAAATGAACGAAATTACAGCACGACGGAACGTGAATGTTTAGGAGTGCTTTTCGCTATTGAGAAGTT
Source organism: Hemicrepidius hirtus (assembly GCA_963082805.1). Lineage (NCBI taxonomy): Eukaryota > Metazoa > Arthropoda > Insecta > Coleoptera > Elateridae > Hemicrepidius > Hemicrepidius hirtus. The sequence continues at coordinate 8,507,637 of OY720168.1, forward strand.
TCGACCATATGTCGAAGGTACGAAGTTTACAGTTATTACGGACCACTATAGCCTTAAGTGGCTTAATAATATCAAAGACCCGGTCGGTCGCATCGCTCGTTGGGCCGTTCGTTTACAACAATACGACTTTGAAATTGTGCACCGTAAGGGCAAGGAGCACGTCGTCTCGGATACGTTATCTCGAGCTGCTACGGTTGTGGATGTGGTTGACGTTATTCCGGACCCTGATATTCTGGAGGATCCCGTCGATCCTTGGTATACCGCGATGATTCAGAAGGTTACTGAAAATACTCGGTCATTCCCGTTGTGGCGTGTTACCGGAAACCGTCTTTATAAATTTGTTTCTTCCCCTTATCCTGATCTCGTACCAGATACGGATTCGTGGAAATTGGTGGTCGCTAAGAACCAGCGTAAGGAGTTGTTAACGCGTTATCACGATGTACCTACTGCCGGCCACTGTGGAGTTAGTAAAACCTTAGGTCGTTTATGTCAAAAATTTTATTGGCCTAAAATGCGGCATGATGTCGCTAGGTACGTTCGAGCTTGCGGAGTTTGTTCCCGAATTAAACCTGAACAACAGGCCCCCAGAGGTCTCATGGGTGGTCACAGTCAGATCTCGTAACCTTGGGAAGTTATTTGCACCGACCTAGTTGGTCCCCTACCCCGTTCGTCCCGTGGGTATACGCATATTCTGGTAGTTGCGGATTGTTTTAGTAAGTTTCCGCTAATTTTTCCTTTACGTGCGGCTACGGCATCGGCGGTTGTTAAAAATATTGAAGAAAACGTTTTCCTTCTGTTTGGCGCGCCGAAGCGTGTTATCTGCGATAATGGTGTGCAGTTTCGAAGTAAGGAGTTTGGTAATATGGTCCGGAAATATAGCTGCCATATTTCTTTTACCGCGTACTACCACCCTCAGGCTAATCCTACCGAGAGGATTAATCGCGTTTTAAAAACTATGCTATCGGCCTATGTTAAGGACCATCACAAAGATTGGGATAAGTTTCTTCCCTCCGTGGCCTGCGCCATTCGCACTTCCAGACACGAAGTAACTGGTCTTACTCCATATTTTATAAATTTCGGTAGGGAAATTTCGTTCAACGATCCTCAGCTTGACGTTGGAGCTCCGACTGACGACGAATTAGTGGTAGATCGGGGCGAAGATCTAAATTTGCGTTCGAACGCTCTGGAAAAGGTTTATATTGATGTTAGGAAACGTCTCGATAGAGCGTATCAAGCGTCAAAACCTCGCTACGATCTCCGTCATCGTCCTGATGTTTTCTCTATCGGTCAATCTGTCTTTGGCGGAATTTTGTTTTGTCTGATGCTGCTAAGTAAATTACCGCAAAGTTAGCGCCTAAGTATATAGGCCCTTTCGTTATCCACAGAATACTTTCACGCTGGGTGTACCAGTTAAAAGATCCTGATGGGACTGTTCTTCGGGGTTCGTGGCATGCGAAGGATTTAAAGCCTTATCATATGGATGCGGGCTAATTTCATTTCGTCCTATTTTGGTCAGGGTTTTCACTTCTTCCCTGTGGTTGTTAAAAGAAGTTGTTGTGTTGTTGGTTTCGTAGTTTTGGGGTTGGGTTTGCTTACGTTGTGGGTTGGGTGGTTTTTAGGTTTGGCAGACCTTCTTCTTGCTGGGGTACTTTCCACCTCGGGGTTTTTATCGGAAGTTTTGTCATGGGTTGGTTACGGGTATGATTTTTGGGTGGATTTCGGCTATTCTTGTGGCCTGGGGGTTATTGTGTTGGGTTGTTACGTACAACTCACCGGCGCAGCATTTCTATCTAGCAGCGAAGAGTTGTTCGATCCCTGACATGATGCTTCCTTGCCATTGGTTTAGTTGGGTTCTCCCTGAATCATTTCCTGTATTTGTAGTTTTTTTTTTGGGTTGGTTTTTGGGTTTTTGGGGTTCTGTCCCAGGTTTTCCCGTATTGATTTCGCTCAAAGTGTATTTTGAGCTGGCGTTTTGTTTTTCGAAAAAAAAATCAATTTTTTTTTTCTTTGTAGTAAGGGGGGAGTTGTTACAGGTTATTTTCCCTTTTTCCCTTTTCTTTATTTTTAGACTTTGGTTTTGTTCTCCTTTAGTCGTTGGTTGGTCTCCGTTCTGTATGAAGTTAGGCTTTCGTGAGTTGTTTGATTTTCATGCTTATTTGGCTGCATACTTTCTGTTCTTATTTTGCTCATCCTTGGATATTTTCAAAGTTTTTACCCCATCTTCAGACTTCCTGTCATGTGCATTTGGGATCCTTTTTATCTTATTCATTTTCCTCTTCCTGTTGGGTAGCCATTAGTTTCCTGGTTGTCATACCGTGAGGTTGTCGAAACATTATTTCTTTTTGAAAAAGCTAATCGGCTGTTATCTTCGTCATCCCTCAATTGGTGAATTATTATTTCGATTTTGTGTATCGGCTTGGTGTTAATATATTCACCAGCTAAAGTGATTTTAGGATTTTGAAGGTTTGAATAACCAGCTTCTTTAAGCCGCCCATCATCTTGAGGCTTCTACTTATACATTCTACTTTACGTTTTACTTTCTACGTTTTACATTTTACGTTTATAGTCTTATCGACTTACCATTTACTTTTGGGTTGCACTGCAAACTCAACGTTACGTAGATATACTAGCTTCCGGTTGGTATCTACAGACGGTTCGTTCCTGTTGTCCTGAAGAAAATTGGATCATCACCTCTTCGATTCATTCTGCAACTCTCGACACCTCATAAGGAAATCTCTCGGACCGAATAGTTTACCATCTGCGAGTCCTCATCGATCCTTAATTGAGGTCCCGAACTGGGAAGGAATAAGGTCGGAACCAACCAATTTATTATTCCTATAATTTAAAGTTTATTCAGTTCCGTTATATCTAAGTGTTACTTATACGGGTAGTATTATATTTACCTGATCATTTTTCTTTCCTTTTGCACACCTTAGGTGTAGTGATTTTGTGTGGAAGCACCTTTTGTGCTTGATGGAACATAAGTAGCAAATCTATTGTTCTATTACGGTCTTTGACCCTACCTAAAGAAGTTTAAGGTCAATTTTGGTTTAATTAAATAATCTATTTTGATTTTGTATTGTACTTACCTATTAATTTGGTATTTATTATATTTATTTTGATTGTAAGGTGGCAGATACAGTTTTGCATTTCTTTTGCCATTTTGCGTTCATTATTATTTGGTTTTATGGACCTCGCTTTAACCCTCTTTGCGGAATTTTGCAGGTTATATTTATTTCTATAATTTTATGCGACTTGTGATTATTATTGCGGACCATTTGTTGGATTATCTCGCCAGAAAGTACTTTCAACGAATAACCAACGCGACTCCCGTGATTTTGTTTTATTTCAATTTTATCCAGGTTATCTTTACCGCAAGTTTGTGTTTGAGCACGTTCATAACTTTAGAAATAATTAGTTTATTTGTTGAGAATCGCTCAACTGTCTCTCCCATTAAGCCGCTACGTATACTCCGCTTCAGAATAGCGTTGTACGGTACATTAGTACATTTCAGATTTATTTGAATGTTTAATTAACCTTTTTATTTACATTTGTATTAGTATTACCTTGTTTTGGGTTGTTAATGTACATTGCTACATATATATATATATATATTGATACGCGGTATCTTGTCGCCTCCGGTACATGGAAAAGGCGACCTGGCCTCCGGGTCATCCCATTGAGTTAAGTTGACAAAAAATGTATATATGGGGTGTTGAAATGATACCCAATCCGGATTCCTTGAGAGGGGAAAAGATTTTTAATTTTTAAGGGGCCATATATGGGGAGCACAAAGTGTACGCTGTCACCTCCTTATATACGCACACCTTGTTGTCGTTGTTGCCTCCGACGGTGTTGCCACATTATCGGAGGTCACATAGACACCTCTATATACGCGTTCTGGATTTAATATGAATACACATACAGGCTGCTAGTTTGCACTATATTTTAATTTCTAAAACGGCGACTTACGGTGTGTCCCAAATAGAGTAGTATTGCATGACTATCTTTGTTATTAATAAAGATACAGATTCGGTTAAATGGGCAATTTTGTGAGGTTTTTCTTGCTGGTTTAGATGCTGCTTAGAAACATGAAACATTCCGAACACTTCAAAAGATATCCGTAAGAAACCAAAAAATCCAAGTTACAGAAAATTGTTTTATACAAAAGTTACTTGATTCATTAAGATATACAAAACCATGTTTGCAAAAAATTATCGCAAAGGCCGATTTCAAGATATTGATAGCAACTATCTTATTTAAATAGGCGCCATCTTGGATTTTCAAATGAATAAATTTAATTTTTTTTTCAGCATTCAACGATGTATAACAGTGTATGTTTAAAGTAAAAAATAACGGCATACTTAATATATGTTTTGTATTAAATAAAGTAAGCCATGAAAACAAGCGAATTAAAAAAAAACTTTAAACAAAATTTATTTATTTACTTTTTATCATACCCCACAGAAAAAAGTCAAAAGGTGTTAGATCTGCGGACCTGGGTGGCCACCTAATAGGTGTGTTTCTTAGCTATCACTCTGTTATTAAATCGACCATTTAAATAATTAATAACATGGAATTGCGTTTAGGACACAGTCGGCGGAATGCCAAATGTACGTTATTTGGCGTTTTCGGCAGAATGGTTTGTTATGGCTGTCGGCGTTTTAGGCCGATTTGACGTTTTCAAAATTCGGTGTTTTGTCATGAACCGAATTAAAGTTTTGTTGAAATCTTGAGCAAAATGTTTAATAGGGAATATGGAATAAGGAACTTTACCTTTCTCCATCATGGTAGCTATTATACCCCGTGTGAAATTATTCTCCTTCAAGTAGCACTGTATCTTCGATGAAGGCCAAGGGGTTGATGACCTGGAGTTCGTGTATTTCCAGAAAGGGGAACTCCAAACGGTCTCAGTCTTTTCGCCGCCAATGCTTCGCATTGACGGTATATGAGGGAAAGTCTCATCCTTCAGGTCACACGCTTTGCATGTTGAGTAATTTCGCATTCCCACTGTGCTGAGGTGGTTTCTCATATTGCAGTGTCCTTTAAGAAGGCTAATTAGTAGTTTTATGTTTCTCCTATCGAGTTTCAGGATTTCCTTTGTATATTCCCTGGAAGGATGTCGCAGAAACAAATTTGACTGTCTCAATCCAGGCACTACCCTACAGTAGTTGCAGTGTGCCTCACTAAGTCGTTCCTTGATACAGCCCTTTGCGCTACTATAAGCGATGTCCCAAGTGGGATCTGCACCGGTCATTGTCAGTTGAGCTCCTGGTCTAGGTAGTGAGTCCCCCTTTTCGATCTCTTCTATACCCTGGTGTCCCGGCACCCACTACAGAGTAACTCTGTTATGGGTAGCTAGTTCACTCAGATCCTGTAGGCAACTATCAACAGTCTTGGAGTAGACTTCCAACGACAGTAGGGCCTTTAGGGCAGCCTTACTGTCCTGATAAGAATTTGCCTATTTTCGTAGTGTGTCCCTACCATAATGTGTGCGTAGATGGTGATAGCACCGGGTTCAAACTGGAAGCCAGTGGCATAGCGGCCCAGGTTTATGCTTATTTCATGACCTGTGCCCTCTTCAACTGCCCTTCTCCAGTTCTCCTCCCCATCCTGCAGCCGTATGTGTACCAAGCGGTAAGGTAAACGGTCTGTTTTACTTTGTGACCACATCTGCGCTCCTCAGACATAAGTATCCTGAAAGGTTTAGTGAAGTGGAACTTTCAGAGTGTTGTGTCTGACTGCATTTGTAGCATGCAGTTTTCTTTCATTAACCGGAAGATTTCTGTGGGAAAGCCCCTTCTCCAAAGAATCTCCGATTCTGTTTTGAGTGAGTTTGTAGGCCGCTGCCATGGCCTCATGCTCCACCACTAGCTACAGAGGAGGTAGACCTAACAGCGTCTCTAAAGCTGCAGTGGAGGTGCTTGCTATGACCCCTATTATTCCTAAGCATACCAAACACTGTAGTGTGTCTAGTTTAGTCTTTATGACCGTGTTATTTGCTTTAAGTCACCAGATTAGTGATGCATAGGTTACCACTAGTAGAACCAACTTGGTGTATAACCAGTGAACCATTGTGGGTTTGAGCCCCCAATTTTGTCCAAATAATCGCCTACTCACCCATAGGGATGATGGATTTAGTTACTACGTTTTCCACATATAGGTTGATGGTGAGCCTTAGTGTCTAAAGTGACGGAGGTTTTTTACCTGCGTTACTCCCATTATATCTTACCCCCATAGTCAAAGGTCCTTCAGCTGTATGAGGTTCATTTTCCTAGTAAAGACAATATTAGAGGTTTTTGCGGGGTTAACCGAGACTTCCTCTTCTAAGCACCATCTTTCCACGGTAAGCAGGACCCGCTGCATCAAATTTTGCACCACGCCCCCGTACTTTCTAGACTCTCTATTCCTCAGTGTGAAGTCGATCCAGCTGGCTACGGTCGAGCTGACTCCACCTTTTGTCACGACATTGTTTAACGAGTCGAAGGAAGAAGAATGTCTGGTCAAACGTCCCTTCGATGTCTATGAAAGTAGCCAGCGCAATCTCTATGGTATTTTCTGCCCTTTAAACTAGCTTGTGTATGCCGAGTTTGCAGAATTTCCCTGTTTGGTTTTTTATGTAGGGGATATTCCCTCATTACAACATCCCTTATGTATCTATCGACTAGTATTTGCATCGTTTTCAAAACAAGAAAGGTCAGACAAATCGTCCTAAAGGACTTTTAAAATGTGAGCATAAGGCGATGACAGTACCCGTTTCCACAGGGATCAGACAAGGAGACAGCTCGAGACCAACACTGTTTAATGTAATTATGGACCAAATAATAACTAAGGTGAAAGAAATGAACATTGGTTACAGAATTGGAAATGACAAAATACATAATTTGTCTGTTATGCAGACGATGTCGTCTGATGGCTGAAAACAAAGATGATCTGCAGCGCTTACTATTTCGATTACAAACCAACGACATTCAACATGAAGATATCCACCCAGAAAACGCAATCTCTTCTAGTGTCAAAGGAGATGATTAGATGTAAACTGATAGTAGACGACACCCCATCGGCCAAGTCAGAAACTTCAATTACCTAGGTGCTATTATATCCAGTCACAGAAACACACATAACGAAGTCCCCACACAGACAGGTAAAGCTGGAAAGACATCAGCCTGTCTGCGCGAAATAATATTGCGAAAGAAGCACCTCAGCGTTGAAAGTAAAGGAAGCACCTATAAGATATGTGCAAGACCCATCCTTATATATGCAGCACAGACGAAAGCTGAAACAGCAAAAGCAAAGAATATTACGAGGACAAGGGAAATGAGGACCCTTCCAGCTATAACAAGACACATAATACCCGACAGAATTAGAAATAGCACAATCCGAAACACATGTAACATAGAAGATGTGGTCAGATGGAGCAGATCAAGACGACCATTCTGGCGAGACCACGTCGAAAGAATAGGTAACAACAAACTCGCAAACAAGGTACCCAAAATCCAAACACAAAACGCCCACCTAGAAGGCCACCAAAAAAATGTCATTAGGACTGGACATCGGGCTCACAAGACATTTAAGAGAAGAAGAGGAATGTCAGTTCAGCTGTCATATTAATGTGAATGTCAATTTTCTAAAGATAGATATGTTGACATGGTTGAAAAGCTCTTTTTATGCAGCGTTTAAACACACCAAAAACGAATATTGCGGCCAAAAGAAAAGTTGAGTATCGGTCCATCTAATCTAGAAGGCATAGAAAAACTTTGATGTCACCATGGGATGCAGGATATTGTGGTACTATGATAATGTATATTCGAAAATAATTTAAATAATGTAGTATTATAGTATACACTAATTGTCCAATTCCTTGGCGAAATACTTACAAGTCTTTTTGATAATACTTGCTGCACAGTTTTAGCAGCATCTTAGGCCCAATTGCACCGGTTACACTTAATTAATAAGTGTCCCTTAAAATTTTAATTGCTATAGAAACAACTGTCGCTAATAATTACATCCATGGGAATTAATTTTTTAAGTGACACTTATTATTTAAGTGTAACTGGTGCAATTGGGCCTTAGTCCTTGATGACATCTTTAAAATACTACACTATTACACACTGCTCTTTCCGAGAGCTGCAAATATATATGAAATCATATGAAAATATCCGTATCACCTCATTTCCGGCGTTGTCATTTAGTGGAGGCGGTAAAATACCGTAAGTAATACAAAAATTAGATTTATATAATCAGAGGCGACAACGTGCCCTCCTTATCTGCTTTATGCGACTCTAGCGCCAGCGGTATATAGTGGAACTAAAAACTTTTTTTGTGAGTATGGAAGCTACGTTGTCGCCTCCGACCAATTTTTTGTATTATAGCTCTAGATGACACCCCAAGGTCAAAACCGATGAGAACATGGGAAAACGTTGTCGCCTCCGAAATCGGAGGCGACAACGTCATATATGAGGTGACAAGGTTACTTCAATATATACTTTGGAGGCGACAACGTACCCTTTATCAATATATATATACATCCCGCTATCATTTTGGCGTCCACTCACATCCCATTTTCATTTAATCTGGCGTCCAACCGCAATTTGGCGTCCGGTATACGGACGCCACTTTATTTCGCCTTATAAAAAATATTCTGGGTTAGTGGGGGTGCCTGGATGCCAAATACGAAAATTGTGGTGGACGCCATTTTGATAGTAATATGAAAGTTTTTGTATATTTTTAGTGCAGGGATATTCCGCTGGTGGCGCCAATGGCGTCTGAAGTATACACGACTGTATACATTTGCTTTCATACCACGGTTAAGTTGAACTCCGACGACTTGGCAACGCTGTTATTACATCATCTATATTAAATTGCTTCGCGAATCGCAAGTTGATATTAATTTCTTTAATACAGTTGCTGGACGTCAAATGACTTCTAAATATAGGAATAGTAAATTTGCGAATCTTAAAATGATATTGAAGTAGGCATTGGAAATAGGGAAGGAAATTTGTGTTTCATACTTAAAGGTTAATTTTAATTGTTGGGTGGATTTTAATTTCTACTTACTACACCGAAAATGAGACGAAGTTTAGCATAAAAATTTTATCCCTTTCGGGTTTTATTTGATTTTCTAGGTTTAACCATTCTAGCGCCTCTTATTACACTTTCCTATTAGCCTAAAATTGTACTTTATCAGCAACTTAATTGATATTATTGATTATCCGAATTTAGTAAGTAATTCAGTAAGATTTCATTAGTTAACAAATAAAATTCAATGCAAATTTAAATCTATCATCTTAAAAATTATACATTAATACTATTTCTATTAGGTAGGTAGGTACCATTCCTGCAATTGAAGAGGTTAATTATTAATTACGCTTTATGAAAATATTTGACAAGGTTACGAAATACATCTAATGTAGGGGATTCCCCGGACGTCGAATTACACGTATTGTAAATGGAGTTCCGTAAAACCGTCATATGTTGCTTGCATATTACATTTTTTGGAGTTTTTCCATTCTAGAGCCTCTTATTACACTTTGCTTTTAGCCTAAAATTGTAATTTAGCTGCAACTTAATTTATATTATTGATTAGCCGAACTTAGTAAGTAATTCAGTTAAGATTTCAGTAGTTAACAATTAAAATTCAATTCAAATCTATCATCTTAAAATTTATCAAATTAATGGTATTAGCAATGGTATTAGGTACGATTCCTGTAATTGAAGAGACTATTATTACTTAATGTGTTTTATTATTAATTACGCTTTATGGAAATATTTTACAAGGTTACGAAATACCTCTAATGCAGGGGATTCCCCGGACGTCGAATTACACGTATTGTAAAAGGAGTTCCGTAAAGTCGTCATATGAAAGAGCAATGTAGGTATATTGTGTGAGGGCCTCTCCTGGGTGCTGACAGGGTTAGTCTGCTTATGATGACCTAGCATAACAGTGATCTCATGCTGTTCCACGATATGTCAATAAACCTAATATTTATGGCGTTAGCAATGTTTTGGCCTGCAAATTGAGCAATATCTGTAATACAGGGACGGTGGTACTCTAGGTTTACTAGTTAAGTAGAGCAGATGTGTTTTTACTTGAATATGAATACCTAAGATTGTTAGTTGAAGGTACTCCACATTTATTGTAATAAGTTAAAATAAAGAAACAGTTACCTGTGTTCACAATTGTATCAAATTTTAATAAGTACTTCAGTTAAGATTTCATTAGTTAAAAATTAAAATTCAATGCAAATCAACCATCTTAAAAATTATCACGTTAAACCTATTTTTATTAGGTACAATTCCTGCAATTACGAAATACCTCTAATGCAGGAGATTCCCCGGACGTCGAATTACATCTATTGTAAAAGGAGTTCCGTAAAACCGCCATATGAAGTAGCGATGTATATTGTATCAAATCTAGTTGCTTGCATATTACATTTTTTGGAGTTTAACCATTCTAGAGTTGCTTATTACACTTTGCTTTTAGCCTAACATTGTAGGTTAGCTGCAACTTAATTTTAATTATTGAGAAGCCGAACTTATTAAGTAATTCAGTTAAGGCGGTAATGCTGCAAGTCTGAAATATTTTGACGAGAGAGCACAAAAAGTTTGGAGAAAGACGCACTTATCCAAATACTGTACACTACGTGTCGATACAATTACCAGTTTTGGGTAAGATCCGTTAAATAGGGATCTAGATACAGATCCAGATACCTTTAAAAAATAGGTTCTAAATTCAGATCAAAGATCCAAGCCCAAATATGGATTTAGATCAAGATCCAAGATCTTTGAAAAGGTATCTAGCTCATTTATAGATCCTTTCGCATTTTGTAATTTCTGATCAATTAGTTTGGAAAACAGATGAAGGTCGTAATTCTAATTTGTCAATCAATGACTGCTTCAAAGATCCTACCTAAGTACAAGCTAATGCAATATCAATTGGGCTCAATTACGTAAAACTTGCGCTTAACATGTGATAATACCCTAAAATTATTTTTTTTTGAAATAACAGTAATGAGAAAGGTAATGTATTTTTTCGACAAGAATTGCTAGAAGAAAGCAATGAATTTATTACAATTACTCATTACTTGTGGAATAAAGTAATTCATTACAATTACTTATTACTCAAAAAGTAATTAAATTACAGTACTTGTAATTCATTACTTGTAATTCATTACTTCCAACCACCACTGATAATTACTACTACAAACTTTATGCTATTATATAAATTTTTTGGTATTATCGTAGGCTTTAGACGTTCCCAACGTTTGGTAATGGACAAGTTAAATAGAAATTATTGCTTAATTAATTTTTAATTGAATTTCAGAAAAGAAAATTGAATAGCGGATCTTTGGATCTAATGCAGAGAGATCTATAAAAATATGATCTAGATACAGATAGAAGATCCTCATGTAAAAAAGATCTAGATCCTGGATTCTAGTTCCAATGGATTTAGATCCTGGATCTAGTCCCAATGGATCTAGATCCTACGCAACACAGACAATTACGTATAACGTGGACGAACGTAAGATCGCAAAACAGTTATGGGATAGACATTATGTCATTTTAATCTTATTTATGGGTACGCAATTCGCTCAGTTTTCTACACTGTTCGCCTAAAAGTTATTATGAATTACGTCGACTGGACATTATTTGCGAATCTTATTGTGGTTTCCTCTTCTCTGCAAATATTATCGTTTTGGCTATTTTAACATTCATACATTCACCAAAGCCATAATATATGGTAATAACAAATTATACTAAACAATTATTTTTAAAAGTGATACCTATAATTTAAAAGTATGTGGTATAGTGACTATGTTATTGCAAACAGAAAAATGAAAAATTTTTGATTGAATTTTTAATTGAATAAACAAAGTACAGGATAATTTAAAAATTAACACAAACCCATGGTGAAATCATGACCCTTATGCAAATCAACAAGAACACAGTTATCTAGGCGACGGTGCAGCTGTCTCCTTTATTTTTCGTGGTACCATATAAGACTCGCTCTCTCTATCCTCCGAGGGTAAAAATTCACGCGAAGATGAAGAAGAATTTCTTAGCGACATATTGTTATGCATAAAATTCTGCAAGTGCCAAATTTAAACCTACCTTTTATCTATTCTGATATGCGAGATCCCCATGGTTGCCCTCGAATTTGAAACACCTTGTATAGGGGCAGTGGATGTTTTGTCCCCGTAATGACATTTAATGCTAATCTGATGCGAGTAAATTTTAAGCTGCATAAATGTTTCGTCCCGAAAGATAACTAACAGGCAAAGATAATTAAGAAAATAAGTTATTTCCAGGAGCGTAACTACAGGGTGCGGTGGGTGCAAAGCGAAGCAGGCGGGCCCTCGGTTAAAAGGGCCCCTGGTTCTGATGCCACCTTCCCCAAAATTTCGACCGACTTCCTAACTGCAGATATTGTATCTACTTCTACGAATTGGGTAATTTAATTTAAGGGGAGAAAGCTTCTAATGTGCCGTATATGTAAATGCATGTAATAGTTTTTCGATTTCTAGGTTAATACTGAACTTAAATTACCAAAATCTTCAGAAAAGTGTTTCGAAGGTGCCTATAGAACGATGTTTTAAAAATATTTATTAGGTAATTTATAAAAAAAAATATTTTTGCAGTAGGTACCTACCTAATTGTTTATTCTCTAGTTTCCTTATTTCTTTAAATTAAATCAATTATTCGGCTTCTATAGGCACCTAGAGAAATTTGTATACTACAACAGCATCATTTCTAAAATTGTCTAACCCGAACCGTTTTTTCAAAAAATAAAAAAAAAGAGTCAAAGTGCTAATTTTTAAATTTGCATATTCCCAAATCCTGCCGTATATTCGATCCTCTTATTTATTAAAACATAAAGGAGAATAAAAATTCTATTCTATTCTATTCTAACCTAAAAATCCAATATGGCGCCAATTTAACTTAAGGAAGTGGATACGAGTACCTCAAAAGCAGCCATCCTGAATTGTTGTTCGATACCAGTTTTAAACTGGTCTTATCGGAAACAGAGACTTTCATATAAAACCTTTTTCGCATCTCTTATACTTACGAAGGTATTTGATACACTAGAAAATGTTTCAGTTTTTTTCAGATAACTTCTGACGGGTTCGACATTCTGACCTATTTCCTAACAGATTCTAAATCGGGATATAAAACTGCAACACATTGCCCATTTAACCAAATCTCCATCTTCAATGATAAGAAAGTTAATACCTATGTATTCCCATTGGATTTGGAACACCCTGTATATCATGTTACCCCTGTGAGCGACTTTATTTCCTAAGCAAGCGGAGCGGGGGAGGGAATTAAATACATCAGTCCTGTGGTATATACTCAATTTTTTGCACTTCCGGATATTTTATTGGATTTTTAAATTATTCTAAATTTGTTGTCAGAGTGACAAGTGACAACTAGAAAATTATTGATAAATCCTATTCTCTAATAACAAAAACAATCGGTACCTAGGGAACAAATGGGTTACTGTAGTCCCTATAGACAGGGATAAAGTACTAGTCACTTTGGTCCCGGAAGTGCAAAACATTAGTAGCTAGTAGTCGAGAAAATCTACTTCTTGCACTGAAAACAAACGAAATAATGAAAAGTGAAAAAGTAGTACCTAGTACTTAGTGGAAAAAATATTTTTCTTAATTTCTCTATCAAGAAAATTGTAAATAAGAAATGTGTGGGATAATATGCAACTTTAAATTTAAATTTACTCTATAAAATTTGTTTAAAATCGTAGGGAATTATCGGAAAATATTTTTGTTGTACTTTCATTCATTTGAAAAACTCAAAAGCTAGATGTAGAAGAGACCATTTACACACCTTCATACCGTTTTTTTAATAATTCTGCACGAATTTTCTGTATACAGGGTGTTTCATAAGTTGCGTGTAGAAAATATAGTATCCTAAAATACTTCGCTGAAGACTGACGCCTTTTCAAAAACTGAGTAACATTTTAATGAGGTACATGTACAAAAATAAAAAATTGAATGAATTAATAGAAAATTAAAGAAAGTGCTGGAACTAACCTCCTTTAGTACAATTTCTGACAAAATTGTAGTACACATTACAATTTATTGTGATTTTTTACTCAAAAACTATTAGTATCATGGAAAAATACAAATGACAGAAGTATTTCTAAGTGAATTGAGGTTTCTCGTGAGGATTATTCAATTGGAAATTCCGGTGTTCTAATAAAAACATGAGAAAGGGTTGTAAGTTTCAGTGTCATCCCCTTCTAACAATACAGGTGGGTTATGAAAATATCCTTAAAAATCCTTCCTATTAGTAGAACACGTCCACTGAATTATATTTTTCTATCTTTGTCCAAATTTGAAATAAAAATTGAAAACGAAATTGTTACTCCATTTTTGTAAAGACATTAACTGTTCAGGGTGGCATATTAGGATACAAGTACCTATATTGGAAAAGATTGCCTTAATTTTCGCCCAGGATAAACCCCCTGAATTTTCTACACGTAGTACCTAGTTACGAAACACCCTGGATACTGTTCTCAATATATATTTGATTCCATCTTTAACTAGTACTAAAATATGATTAAAATACATACTTAGTACTATAACCTGGTATAGGTGTGATATTTTATTTTTACAGTGGGTCGATTCCAGCATTAATACATTTCTTTAAATACCTTAAATATTTTTATGAATATTTATCCTAAGTCGGAATTGGTACAGTAATTTGTACAGCAGCAAAATAAATAAAGATGCAGGTTCAAACCGATAATGCAAATTAATCTGTCAGCTGACGCTGATTTGAACTTTCCTTGAAACAAGTAATTTAATACACCAAATAACAGCGGCAACGCCGCTGGACGCCATCTGATGCGCGAAGTGAAATAAATATACACCGTGGGACGCATCATCCACCGTGGGGTTCCAAGTATACACGGCTGTATACATTTTCTTTCATACCACGGTTAAGTTGAACTCCGACGAATTGGCAACGCTGTTATTACATCATCTATATTAAATTGCCTCGCGAAGCCCAAGTTAATATTAATTTCTTTAATACAGTTGCTGGACGTCAATTGACTTCTAAATATAGGAATAGTAAATTTGTGAATCTTAAAATGATATTGAAGTACTGGAAATAGGGAGGGAAATTTGTGTTTCATACTTAAAGGTTAATTGTAATTGTTGGGTGGATTTTAATTTCTACTTGCTACACCGAAAATGCGTTCATTAGTTAACAGTAATGCAAATCTATCATCTTAAAAATTACACATTAATACTATTTCTATTAGGTAGGTACCATTCCTGTAATTGAAGAGATTATTATTAATTACGCTTTATGAAAATATTTGACAAGGTTACGAAATACCTTTAATGCAGGGGATTCCCCGGACGTCGAATTACACGTATTGTAAAAGGAGTTCCGTAAAACCGTCATATGAAAAAGCGATGTATACTGTATCAAATCTAGTTGCTTGCTTATTATATTTTTTGGAGTTTTTACATTCTAGAGTCTCTTATTACACTTTGCTTTTAGCCAAAAATTGTAGTTTAGCTGTAACTTAATTTATATTATTGATAAGTCTAACTTAATTAGTAATTCAGTTAAGATTTGATTAATTAAAAATTAAAATTCAGTTCAAACCTATCATCTTAAAAATTATCACATTAATGCTATTTCTATTAGGTAACATTCCTGTAATTGAAGAGACTTATTACTTAACGTGTTTTATTATTAATTACGCTTTACGAAAATATTTTACAAGGTGACGATACAACTAATGCAGGGGATTCCCCGGACGTCGAATTACACATACTGTAAAAGGAGTTTCGTAAAACCGTCATATTAAAGAGCGATGTATATTGTACCAAATCTAGTTGTTTGCGTATTACATTTTTTTGTGTAGTGTTTCTAAGATGTCTTATATGGCCATATTTCGGGTTAAATTGTCGAAAACAGGAAAAATACATACATCTCATTGTGAGGAACTTTCTTCTGAAATTTGATCAAACTGGGATGTATTTTTCAGTATGGGTCGTTTCCAGCATTAATACATTTCTTTGAATACCTTAAATATTTTTATTAATATTTATCCTAAGTGGGAATTGGTACGGTAATTTGTATAGCAGCAAAATAAATAAAGATGTAGGTTCAAACCGATAATGCAATTCATGTGTCAGCTGACGCTGATTTGAACTTTTCTAGAAACAAGTAATTTAATACGCGAAATAACAGCGGCAACACCGCTGGACGCCATCTGATGCGCGAAGTGAAATAAATATACACCGTGGGACGCTTCATCTACCGTGAGGTGAAAATAATATACACGTGGACGTTAAAATGCATACGTTCTGAAAGGTGTTCAAAATAACCGCAATATGAAAGTAGACTGTATATTTTATACTAACATATTTTAAAACAAAAAAGTTTGCGTTGAGAAACTGGGACAAAAAACCGCATGTTCAGAGGTTCTTGGTTAGCTAACTACTCTCCTTCTAGTGGACGCCAAATGTACCAACCTTTATAAGGACGTTAAAATGATAGCAGGATTTATATATATATATATATATATAAATCCTGCTATCATTTTAACGTCCTTATAAAGGTTGGTACATTTGGCGTCCAGTAGAAGGAGAGTAGTTAGCTAACCAAGAACCTGTGAATATGCGGTTTTTTGTCCCAGTTTCTCAACGCAAACTTTTTTGTTTTAAAATATTGTAGTATAAAATATACAGTCTACTTTCATATTGCGGTTATTTTGAACACCTTTCAGAACGTATGCATTTTAACGTCCACGTGTATATTATTTTCACCTCACGGTAGATGAAGCGTCCCACGGTGTATATTTATTTAACTTCGCGCATCAGATGGCGTCCAACGGTGTTGCCGCTGTTATTTCGCGTATTAAATTACTTGTTTGTAGAAAAGTTCAAATCAGCGTCAGCTGACAGATTATCGGTTTGAACCTACATCTTTATTTATTTTGCTGCTATACAAATTACTGTACCAATTCCCACTTAGGATAAATATTAATAAAAATATTTAAGGTATTTATTGAAATGTATTAATGCTGGAAACGACCCATACTGAAAAATACATCCCAGTTTGATCAAATTTCAGAAGAAAGTTCCTCACAATGAGATGTATGTATTTTTCCTGTTTTCGACAATTTAACCCGAACTATGGCCATTTAAGACATCTTAGAAACACTACACAAAGAAATGTAATACGCAAGCAACTAGATTTGGTACAATATACATCGCTCTTTAATATGACGGTTTTACGAAACTCCTTTTACAATATGTGTAATTCGACGTCCGGGGAATCCCCTGCATTAGTTGTATCGGGACCTTGCTAAATATTTTCATAAAGCGTAATTAATAATAAAACACGTTAAGTAATAAGTCTCTTCAATTACAGGAATGGTACCTAATAGAAACAGCATTAATGTGCTAATTTTTAAGATGATAGATTTGAATTGAATTTTAATTTTTAACTAATGAAATCTTAACTGAATTACTAATTAAGTTCGACTAATCAATAATATAAATTAAGTTACAGCTAAACTACAATTTTAGGCTCAAAGCAAAGTGTAATAAGAGACTCTAGAATGTAAAACCTCCAAAAAATATAATATGCAAGCAACTAGATTTGATACAATATACATAGCTTTTTCATATGACGGTTTTACGCAACTCCTTTTATATTACGTGTAATTCGACGTCCCTACATTAGAGGTATTTCGTAACCTTGTCAAATATTTTCATAAAGCGTAATTAATAATAATCTCTTCAATTACAGAAATGGTACCTACCTAATAGAAATAGTATTAATGTGTAATTCTTAAGATGATAGATTTGCATTACTGTTAACTAATGAACGCATTTTCGGTGTAGCAAGTAGAAATTAAAATCCACCCAACAATTAAAATTAACCTTTAAGTATGAAACACAAATTTCCTTCCCAATTGACGTCCAGCAACTGTATTAAAGAAATTAATATTAACTTGCGCTTCGCGAGGCAATTTAATATAGATGATGTAATAACAGCGTTGCCAATTCGTCGGAGTTCAACTTAACCGTGGTATGAAAGGAAATGTATACAGCCGTGTATACTTGGAACCCCACGGTAGATGTTGCGTCCCACGGTGTATATTTATTTCACTTCGCGCATCAGATGGCGTCCAGCGGCGTTGCCGCTGTTATTTCGCGTATTAAATTACTTGTTTCAAGAAAAGTTCAAATCAGTGTCAGCTGATAGATTAATTTGCATTATCGGTTTGAACCTGCATCTTTATTTATTTTGCTGCTGTACAAATTACTGTACCCTTTCCGACTTAGGATAAATACTAATAAAAATATTTAAGGTATTTAAAGAAATGTATTAAAGCTGGAAACGACCCATACTGAAAAAAAACATCCCAATTTGATCAAAATTCAATTTGCACTGTAAAAATAAAATATGAAACCTATACAAGGTTATAGTATGTATTTTATTCTTATTTTAATACTAGTTAAAGATGGAATCAAATATATAATGAGAACAGTATATAGGGTGTTTCGTAAGTACGTGTAGAAAATTCAGGGGGTTTATCCTGGGCGAAAATTAAGGCAATCTTTTCCAATATAGGTACTTAGGATACTATCCTAATATGCTACCCTGAACAGTTAACGTCTTTTCAAAAATGGAGTAACAATTTCGTTTTCAATTTTTATCTCAAATTTGGACAAAGATAGAAAAATACAAATCAGTGGACGTGTTCTACTGATAGGAAGGATTTTTAAGGATATTCTCATAACCCACCTGCATTGTTAGAAGGGGTGAGGGATGACACTGAAACTTACAAACCTTTTTGTTTGTTTTGTTTTTATTAGAACATTTTAATACACCGGAATTTCCAATTAAAAAATGCGAAGGAGAAACCCCAATTCATTAAGAAATACTTTTGTCATTTTTATTTTTCCATGATACTAATAGTTTTTGAGTAAAAAATCACAATAAATTGTAATGTGTACATCAATTTTGTGAGAAATTGTACTAAAGGAGGTCAGTTCCAGCACTTTCTTTAATTTTCTATTAATTCATTCAATTTTTTATTTTTGTTCATGTACCTCGTTAAAATGTCCTTCAGTTTTTGAAGAGGCGTCACTTTTCAGCGAGGTATTTTGGGCTACTGTATTTTCTACACGAAACTTATGAAACACCCTGTATACAGAAAATCCGTGCAGCATTATTAAAAAAAAAACATTATGAGGGTGTGACAGCTATGTAAATTGCCTCTTCTACATCTAGCTTTTGAGCTTTTCAAATGAATGAAAGTGCAACAAAAATATTTTCCGATAATTCCCTACGATTTTAAACAAATTTTATACAATTAATTTAAATTTAAAGTTGCATAATTTCTTATTTACAATTTTCTTTTCCACTAAGTACTACTTTTAGAACACTTCATTATTTCGTTTGTTTTCAGTGCAAGAAGTTCATTTTCTCGACTAGTAGTAGCTATAATACTAATGTTTTGCACTTCCGGGACCAAAGTCACTACTTTATCCCTGTCTATAGGGACTACAGTAACCCATTTGTTCCCTAGGTACCAGATTGTTTTTGTTATTAGAGAATAGGATTTATCAATAATTTTATAGTTGTCGATTGTCACTTTGACAACAAATTTAGAATAATTTAAAAATCCAATAAATAATCCGGAAGTGCAAAAAATTGCGTATATACCACAGGACTGATGTATTTAATTCCCTCCCCCGCTCCGCTCGCTTAGGAAATAAAGTCGCTCACGGGGGTAAAATGATATACAGGGTGTTCCAAATCGAATGGGAATACATAAGTAACTTTCTTATCATTGAAGATGGAGATTTGGTTAAATGGGGAATGTGTTGCA
This sequence comes from Hemicrepidius hirtus, assembly GCA_963082805.1. NCBI lineage: Eukaryota > Metazoa > Arthropoda > Insecta > Coleoptera > Elateridae > Hemicrepidius > Hemicrepidius hirtus. Next base: position 8,527,525 of record OY720168.1, read on the forward strand.
GTTTTATATCCCGATTTCGAATCTGTTAGGAAATAGGTCAGAATGTCGAACCCGTCAGAAGTTATCTAAAAAAAACTGAAAACTGTCATTTTCTGGTGTATCAAATATCTTCGTAAGTATAAGAGATGCGAAAAAAGTTTTATATGAAAGTCTCTGTTTCCGATAAGACCATTTTAAAATTGGTATCGAACAACAATTCAGGATGGCTGCTTTTGAGGTACTCGTATCAACTTCCTTAAGTTACATTGGCGCCATATTGGATTTTTAGGTTACCGAATAGAATTTTTATTCTCCTTTATGTTTTAATAAATAAGCGGATCGAATATACGGCAGAATTTGGGAATATGAAAATTTAAAAATTTTAATTAATTAATTTTAGGGTATTATCACATGTTAAGTGCAAGTTTTACATAATTGAGCCCAATTGATATTGCAATTGCATTAGCTTGTACTTAAGTAGGATCTTCGAAGAAGCCATTGATTGACAAATTAGAATTACGACCTTCATCTGTTTTCCAAACTAATTGATCAGAAATTACAAAATGCGAAAGGATCTATAAATGAGCTAGATACCTTTTCAAAGATCTTGGATCTTGATCTAGATCCATATTTGGGCTTGGATCTTTGATCTGAATTTAGAACCTATTTTTTAAAGGTATCTGGATCTGTATCTAGATCCCTATTTAACGGATCTTACCCAAAACTGATAATTGTATCGACACAGTGTACAGTACTTGGATAAGTGCGTCTTCCTCCAAACTTTTTGTGCTCTCTCGTCAAAATATTTCAGACTTGCAGCATTACCCCCTTAACTAAATTACTTAATAAGTTCGACTAATCAATAATTAAAATTAAGTTGCAGCTAAACTACAATGTTAAGCTAAAAGCAAAGTGTAATAAGCGACTCTAGAATGGTTAAACTCCAAAAAATGTAATATGCAAGCAACTAGATTTGGTACAATATACATCGCTCCTTCATATGGCGGTTTTTCGGAACTCCTTTTACAATAGGTGTAATTCGACGTCCGGGGAATCTCCTGCATTTGAGGTATTTCGTAATTGCAGGAATGGTACCTAATAAGAATAGGTTTAACGTGATAATTTTTAAGATGGTTGATTTGCATTGAATTTTAATTTTTAACTAATGAAAGCTTAACTGAAGTACTTATAAAAATTTGATACAATTGTGAACACAGGTAACTTTTTCCTTATTTTAACTTATTACAATAAATATGGAGTACCTTCAACTAATAATCTTAGGTATTCATATTCAAGTAAAAACACATCTGCTCTACTTAACTAGTAAACCTAGAGTACCACCGTCCCTGTATTACAGATATTGCCCAATTTGCAGGCCAAAACATTGCTAACGCCATAAATATTAGGTTTATTGACATATTCGTGGAACAGCATGAGATCACTGTTATGCTAGGTCATCATAAGCAGGCTAACCCGGTCAGCACCCAGGAGAGGCCCTCACACAATATACATTGCTCTTCCATATGACGGCTTTACGGAACTCCTTTTACAATACGTGTAATTCGACGTCCGGGGAATCCCCTGCAGTAGAGGTATTTCGTAACCTTGTAAAATATATCCATAAATATTCCAATATTTCCATAATTAATAATAAAACACATTAAGTAATAATAGTCTCTCCAATTACAGGAATGGTACCTAATAGAAATAGCATTCATGTCATAATTTTTAAGATGACAGATTTGAATTGAATTTTAATTTTTAACTAATGAAATCTTAACTGAATTACTAATTAAGTTCGACTAATCAATAATATAAATTAAGTTACAGCTAAACTACAATTTTAGGCTAAAATCAAAGTGTAATGAGAGGCTCTAGAATGGAAAAACTCCACAAAATATAAAATGCAAACAACTAGATTTGGTATAATATACATCGCTCTTTCATATGACGGTTTTACGGAACTCCTTTTACAATACGTGTAATTCCACGTCCGGGGAATCCCCTGCATTAGAGGTATTTCGTAACCTTGTCAAATATTTTCATAAAGCGTGAGTAATAATAACCTCTTCAATTACAGGAATGGTACCTACCTAATAGAAATAGCATCATTGAAATAATTTTTAAGATGATAGATTTGCATTCAATTCTAATTATCAACTATGAAATTTTAACTGAATTACTTATTAAATTCGGCTAATCAATAATTTAAATTAAGTTGCTGATAAACTACAATTTTAGGCTAAAAGGAAAGTGTAATAAGAGGCTCTAGAATGGATAAACCTAAAAAATAAAATAAAATCCGAAAGGAATAAAATATTTATGCTACATTTCGCCGCAATTTCGGTATAGCAAGTAGAAATTAAAATCCACCCAATAATTAAAATTATCCTTTAAGTATGAAACACATATTTTCTTTCCTATTTCCAATACTTCAATATCATTTTAAGATTCACAAATTTACTATGCCTATATTAAGAAGTAATTTTACGTCCAGCAACTGTATTAAAGAACTTAATATTAACTTGCGCTTCGCAAGGCAATTTCATATAGATGATGTAAGAACAGCGTTGCCAATTCGTCGGAGTTCAACTTAACCGTGGTGTGAAAGCAAATGTATACAGCCGTGTATACTTGAGACGCCATTGGCGCCACCAGCGGAATATCCCTGCACTAAAAATATACAAAAACTTTCATATTACTATCAAAATGGCGTCCACCACAATTTTCGTATTTGGCATCCTGGCACCCCCACTAACCCAGAATATTTTTTATAAGGCGAAATAAAGTGGCGTCCGTATACCGGACGCCAAATTGCGATTGGACGCCAGATTAAATGAAAATGGGATGTGAGTGGACGCCAAAATGATAGCGGGATGTATATATATATATATATATATATACAAGTTTGGTAATTGCATTAATTATATAGTAATTCGAGTCATACTTGAATGAGTATTTGTTTTTTTTATATACAGTTATTTCCTTATCCCTGCAGGTGGTTTGTTTACCCTGGCTTTATCGAGTCCGTTTAGCCAAGTATTTTTCGGGACCGTTTTATTGGACTCTGGCGCCCATTTTCTTTTATACCCACCCCCTCTCGCAGAAGCATAGTCGCGGTAACTTCTGCTGTTACCCTAGACAATCACTTTCAGGGACAGGCGTTATTAACGTATTTATTTACTTATTTTTTTTATTTTTTTTTTTGGTTCCTTATTCCTTTCAGGGTAACAGTCTTTTCTTGTGATTTGGCTTTTATTGTTTTTAATTCATCTCGAAGCTTCGCCATGTTTGATTTTTTAATTTTTTTTGGTGACTCACTTGCCTCCACAATTTCTACCTCTTCTGAGCCTGCAACTGAAGCTGCAGAACTTGTCGTTGATGAACTGAGTTCCATCACAATTCCTGAAACATTTATTGCGTGCGGAGAACAAATGTTTGGGTCCTTCCCCACAATTTCATCTATTTGTTCAAAAAACCTAAAGCGTGTAGGTCCTTTCCCAGTTTTGGTCTTTAAATCCTTACAGTTCTTATAGGTCTTTAAAAGATTCAGCCACTTTTTTTTGCCAATTTCTGCTGAAAATTAAATATGTTGGCTTGGCAAGTCATTGCTGACATTTTGCCAAACATGTTTTCTTTTGCTAACATGATGCATGTGGATCTTTATACACTTCTACACTAGCAATTAAAGCTAGTGTTTCACCGTGAGGCCAAACACGTCGACCATTTAGCTCAATCTCTTCGGTGGTTTCTGGCGATAGCTGGAAAAAAATTCACAGTAATAACAAAGAAATTTTACTTTTTTGTTATAATACTAAACCTGATTTTCCTTAACATTATCGTCGTAAGAGTTGTTTCTATTGTGGCCAAACACTTCTTCGACAATTCGTCCCGGTAAAAAGAGAAATTTTTCATCTAAACAAAATATATTTAATTTATGCACTGACTTATATCTAAATAAAGTGAATATTACCATTAGTTCGTTGCATTAAATCTCATTCTGTTCATGTCTAATGTAACCGTCATTTTCATCGGTAACTACCTTGAATGATTTTTTAGATATATTTGTAACCATCGCCATAATAATAACCTCGTGCAAAAAAGACCATAACCTCAATCACGGATGTTTTGTGTCAATTACAACAAATCTCACTTCAAAGTACTGAGTCTGTCACAGAGCTTGCTCACTTGCGGCAAGGGAGGAGAAAATTATCTAAGTAAAATCTTAGTACCAACTTAGATAAGATACTATGTAAAAAGAACAGGAAAATTTACTAAGATACTGAGAATCTCACTTAAAAGTGGTAAAAAGAATACAGCTAATGACTGTTGAAAGACTGATAAACTGATAACTTGCGGCAACGGGGTAGTTTACAAGGGAAGCACGGAAGGATGGTTGTAAAACGTTAAGATCTAAGAAGTAGCTATGCCTTTGTTATAATTACTATTCAATTATTTTTGTAATTATTACTTTAAAAGTTCCTATGTGAGATTTATTTTTAAAATTACAGTGAGAGAAATATCTAATACTGAATATAAGAAATCTATTACTCAGCATTAGATTTCACATTAAGGGGCCTATAAAATTTTATGCAACCCTTTATACATATTTTCAAATTTTCGTTAATAATTTTTTTCTCGATGGAGAAATTGAAAAAAAATATGCAAGCGACCTCCGTCGTGACAATACGAATACTTTGGTGATCAGAAGGTGTATTTTGTAGACTTTACACCCATTTATTTTTATGACGAAAATTATAATTTGCGTCATAAAAACAAACGGGTATATAGTCTACGAAATACACTTTGTGATACACCAAATTATTCGTATTTTCACGACGAAGGTCGCTTCCATATTTTTTTCAATTTCTCCATCGAGAAAAAAATTATTAAAAAAAATTTTAAAAATATGTATAAAGGGTTGCATAAAATTTTAGAAAGCGCTGCAGGCCCCTTAAAACGAAGGACACAATATGCAGTTAGTACGCATTATTATATTTTTCTGTTAGAAATATTATAATAAACATTATTATATTATATATTAAATACCTCTAATATAAAGTTTTTTATTGCTTATAATAAGACAATTAGCGGTCAATATAACGATATGTTAATTGTTATAATACTACAGGGTGTTTCTTAAATGGCGGACACGGAGAGCACTACGCGATTCCCATGTTAGCATGGAGTTGAAAAAGTATAAGCGATTTTGTCCTAATGTGTTTAGTTTCAGAGTTATTCGCATTTTAAAATTTTTAAATTTGACAACATTGCGCATGCTTGCACCGACTTTGTTTTAAACGTTTGCTATTTTAATAAAGCAGTATGAATAAGTTCCCTAGGTAATGACCTCATAGCTACAATACAATGTTGCAACATATTGAAAAAAAATTTAACAACAGATATTTATCAAAAAGAATGTCTTCACAATAAGGAATACAGCCTATAAAAAAATTCCAAATTTATTACGACTTAATACTTGATTGATGAACAATGTAGAACGGTTAAAATTTACCCGTTTTTCCAAAGCATAAAGGTATTTAATCTCGATCTTTGACTGAGAAAAACTCTGAAATTAGCGAAGAACGGGCATTATTGTATTATGTCTTTCCCATCAGTATCTGGAGAGAAATGTCGTACTGTGCTCCGTGTCTGCCATTTAAGAAACACCCTGTATATTATGACCTGTACAGTATCAGCTATTAGTGGTTAATAGATCCATATATTGAACACTATTGTTTGGTTGACATGTCTAATGCAAATAAACATTCGTCTTTAATATAAATAGTCATATATTAAACACTATTGTTTGGTTAAATACTGTCTAATGTAAATAAACATTAGCCTTTAATATTATCATCCAATACGCCTTATAGTACAGTATTTTACATTGGCTGTTGCCTTTAAACTTTGGTGTTTAGATTCATAACGCATTGACCAGAGATGTATAGGTGGACCCGAGTTTTTAATTATATCTGGATAATGAAGCAATAAGTGGAATTTGGGTTTTAAACTTTCCTGTGGAAACAAGTTTAAGTATAGTGTATGATGTTCTTGAATTAGCATTTTTAAATGATCATGGGGATATGTTTCGCTGTTACAATTGATAAAATCTTTCGTAAAATTAGATATAATTTCCAATGCGAATTATTCTCTGCTATTAAGTGTCCGATTATTACGCATAAATATCGATACAAACATAACAATTCTGCAGCCGACATTTTAATACTTTTATTTTTTATATGCTCGTATGTGATGGGGGGTGGCTTGTTTTTGCTTTCAAACCCGTAATCAAAGTACATAATTTTAGAATTAAAAACGTTTAGATCTAAAGTTTTTTTATTATAACAAACCAGTGTAAAATTAAATTTATATCATATAAGCATACGCCTTCTAATAAATCATGCATTAAATCGACTAGATGATTTTCCGTAACATGGAAGGAAGGGGTGCCATTGAACACACAAAGTTCTTTTACACCCGTTAGAGATCATTATTTGTTTCTACATCAGTTACGTAATTGTCCCTAGTCCTTAATAAGGAATAATGAAGTGTAACTTGCTTCGTGGATTCTTGACGCGAAATTTTACAAAATCTGCAAAAATAATTTGATCGAAAGCTTTGAGTAAAACCAAGAAGTGTATTTAATCCTAAATTATCACCTTGAATAAATGCTAGTTGAAAATAAACTGTAAATTTGTTGTTATGCACACAAATTTCTATTCGTCGAGTTTCCAAAATTGTCAATTCTTCGATTAATTTTGAAAATAGAATTCTGTTTCCAAATTCTGTTTGATCTATGGAATGGCATAATAAGGCTAGAAAAATATTGTCTATTGATGATCGGTATTCTAATGGTATTACCGGAATACTATAGTAAACAGCCCCCAATTTCTGTATTCCAGCATGACTTCCCAAAGGATTGCCGGTTTCAAATTCATCGAAATACAGCAACAACGGAAAAATTAATTCTGTTGATTCTCTTGAATTCATTTTTATTTTCCAGTAATCAGTTTGTATTAAATTTGATAAAGGAGAACATTTTTGTTTTAACTTTGTCATGTATGATACAGTGGCAGATAACACACCTTCTAATTCAAATAAATGTTTTAATACATCACACATAGAAATATACTGCGCTGTAATGGACACAGTTTTCAAAACCCCAGTTTTAGATTGTACTTGTTGATCCTGCCCTATAATTATGTCTTTTGTTTAATAAAATTTCCTGTAGATTCTAAATATTGAAATTGCAAATATTCCGTATCAAAACCGGTAAACATATTACCTATCGCATCAAAAGTGTTCAGAATAAAATGTTTGGTGATATTTCTGTAATTTTCTGAATCATTCAATAGGATCAGTAAATGGTTTTTCAGTAAATCTAAAGGATGCAGAATACAGTCTCTAAAATTACTGATAATATTTTGTATGTGATTTCGAGGAAGATAGCGTTTGCTGTATAGCTTGCAGATAAGTAAGCAGATTTGTTTGTTCACTATTTCCTTAAAATCATCGATTTTAAATTCGCAAGATCTATTAGAAGGGCTTTCAGTTTGATATGATGTGGTTGCAAAAACTTGTTCGTTTGTACCGACGATTTCTGCCTGAATTCCGTACGTTTAACCAGATACATGATGTGTTTAATATTTTCTGTAGATTTTATAGTACTATGACTTTTATTATGTTTAAGAAATGAATTGAGAGAACCAAATTTTTTATTGCATTTATATTCAACACATTTATAGACATCATTTGGCTTTAGTTTATGAATACTTTTAAAATCAGAAATTAGTAACTTGAATGAAGTTAGTATACTTTTGCATAGATAACACTTCGGCATTTCTAATAATTGTGCCTATACTTAAACAGTGAAAATATTTAAACAATATTCATAGCGAATTGCGCATAATTTCTACCCCACTATAATTCCTCTCGGTGATCGGAATATCGTATATATATTTTTGGATATACGACCATACCTGTGCACTTTCTAATGGGTAACTGGCATCAAGGGCATAAAATATTTTAAAGGTAGCGTCGAAAGCCTTGAGGGGGGATTCAAATTTATATGAAATGTCATCGACACGAACGTAAGATAAAATATTGTCTTCATCACCTACCAAGAGAATAAACGGTGTAATGTTCCCCCTGACGTACAGAATTTATTTGTGCACTAGGGTAGCTCTTGAGTGACCAGGGTTCGTAATACGGGGTAAATAAATAACTGGAGATTTAAAACCTTAAGGCTTGTATTTACCAAGACCAACTTGACCCGTATAACAGTGAAATTCCAATACGTTTAGTTTTTTTCAGAATTGCATGGTAAAAAAAGTAATTACAGGACAATCTTGTGTGCCCTTTTCTCTAGGGCCGTAAAGAGCGAAAAATTAATTTTTCGAAAAATTGCGGATGTTATCATATGATAAAGAAAAAAACTGTTTTAATTAATATCAACGTTACAATTTATTAGAATAAACAATTTGAGGCTGAATTTTATATAATATATAAAGTTGAGAAATATGAGCAGCCAAATATAATTAAATTATTACAATTAAATCAAAAACATAATAGATGAACAGTTGTGTATATATTTCGACAATTTAAATTGCCTTCTTCAGTACATATTATTAATAAAAATGAACAAACATGATGAAATGTATTATTTAGACTGTAAAAAATAAAAGAGAGTGATAGAAAAAATTTCCTTTTTTTTTAAATAATTTTAAATTATTACCTGATTAACAGCCATAATTAAAACACACGTGGTGGAATTAAACACACCACAAACTGAGTTTTAACATTATAAAATGTATAGAAATTTTATTAAAATTTTTATAAACTTTTAGAGCGAAGAGTAAATTTAAATCAACCTGTCTGCTTCGAACGCAATATGGAAAATGAGATAAATTGCCAATGTCAAAGGAGAATATTAGTGGTTGGTAATAATATTCTCCTTTGACATTGGCAATTTATCTCATTTTCCATATTGCGTTCGAAGCAGACAGGTTGATTTAAATTTACTCTTCGCTCTAAAAGTTTATAAAAATTTTAATAAAATTTCTATACATTTTATAATGTTAAAACTCAGTTTGTGGTGTGTTTAATTCCACCACGTGTGTTTTAATTATGGCTGTTAATCAGGTAATAATTTAAAATTATTTAAAAAAAAAGGAAATTTTTTTTATCACTCTCTTTTATTTTTTACAGTCTAAATAATTCATTTCATCATGTTTGTTCATTTTTATTAATAATATGTACTGAAGAAGGCAATTTAAATTGTCGAAATATATACACAACTGTTCATCTACTCGTATTATGTTTTTGATTTAATTGTAATAATTTAATTATATTTGGCTGCTCATATTTCTCAACTTTATATGTTACAATTTATATTTTAAATTTTTTCTCTCTTTACGGACCTAAAGAAAAGTATCGTGATGACTTACACGTATCGACCTACTTTTAGAAATCTGGCAGTGATTAATTAAACGTATTATAATTTTTAAACTGTTCCTTAATTTTTACCAAATTTGCTATGAATGTAGGCAACACTTTGTACAACAGCAAATAGACAAGGACATCAGTAAACGGTAATTAGGAGATTACATGTAAAGCGGCTTAGAGGATTAAATACCTTTCTTTCTCCTGTTGTGAATTGCAGGTAAAAACCTGGTTCTTGTTCCTACTTCACATAAAAGAAGTGTACCAACTGAAATAATTACCATATAAATTAATTAATTGATTATTTATTTATCAATGCCAACATTAATAAACACATCTTACATAATAGAACAAAAAATAAATAAAAACATAACAAATAAAAATTTCTAACATATAAAAAAATGATAAATATATAAATAGTACATCTTGATTTTACATATTATAACTAGTATGCACGTTAATTTACAAATGTCTGTCGAATAGGTAGCTTCCTTGACTGCCTTGGATCTAGAATTTCGGGCAACAATGCCGCATTATAAAATTGCCGAAGTTTCGGAAGCATTTTTTGTTCCCAAAATGATCCGTCTTTTTTTATCACCTCCACTGAAATATCACTGGGTGTCCAAATAACAAAATAGCAAATTTCTGCCTTCGTGATATTTAATTGCCCTTGAATCTGATACATATAATTGTCGCTTTCTTTTAATTTTAATTCGCCCTCCTCTACTCGACAAAATTTAATTGTCTTGTTCATAACTGCTTCCATAGGAGTACACATTCTTGCACTGTACGGACATTTAATCTCTATGATAGCATTTTCACTTACCATGCCGTCTGGCGATGCTGCCAAAAATGGATGAGTTTCATCCACGAATAAACCGCAAGGATTTACCGTCACGTTCATAATATTTTGGAAATCTTCAATTGCCCTGTGTTCATTTTCTTTACCATACTTAGTAGCAGCGCTCCCTGTAAACTGCTGGTACAATAAAGCTTTTACCGTATTTGCACAAGACGTTGTACTCCTCAATTTACAAATTCGGCCAAAGTTTGACGCTGTCAATCTCTTTCGTCGTTCTTCGTACCATCGATTGCTTCGATGTTGTCCAACAGTTTCTCGTAAAATTTCTTCACGGTTCAAAGATAGTGCTTCTACAAATATCTTTGCCGCACTCGTCACATCCTCTTCAGTCATATCCGGCTCTGGAACAGCAGCATCAGGTCCATAATCACTATCTGCGAATCCAGAGTATTTGGTAACGTTTCTCACTTAGACCACGAAGCATTTGTTTGCGTTTCTGTTTTTTCACAAAATTCCCTAGTATATTTTCCAGGTGTAGTATTAGCTGCAGTTTGTATAGTTTCATGGAGTGTCCCTACTTCATTATGAGCTACTACAGCAGCTTCACACCTTGCTTGATAACCACGGCGAAGAGCGAAATTAACACGTTTACCCCCAATAAACTTTGCTACGTGAGAATTGTATAGTTCGGCAGAATTGTTAGTAACATCGTGAATTAAACTTTTGGCATGACAGGCGACGCGTCGTACTGCAGCCATAATATCTTCAAAATGACCACTTTCTTCTAAATCTGGCACCATATTTTCCTCATTTGCACCCTTACAAAAATAATCGCGCTCCCCGCATCCAGAATGATCACCAAAGATATGTTTAGGACCATTTAAAATATCAAATTCTAGTTCCCTAATTTTTGTATTTGTAGGTGCTTCTTGCTTTTTTCTGTACTCAATGGCTTTAGTAACGGCAGTACGAAACCTTAAAATATTTTCTGAAATTAAATTCTTAATTTGGAATTTCTTGTTTTAGTTTTTTTGGCAACGTCTCGCAGTTTGTTGATGTAGTTTCGCAAAATGTGATTTTTACATTCAATTTTCTCTATTATTGTGGAGGGTCCGTAGGGCATGCACTCCATTAGTTTCCGATGCACGCTACTGTCACCGTCGTCTACCAGTTTTGTATATTTTAAACCGTACATATCTATGGATTTTTGAAAACCTTCAACGATAATTGCAGCCTCCATTCCAGTTGATGGCCCGGTCCAATTCTTATAGCAAGTATGTTCTGGGCATGTGTTATTTTTATACAGGTCCTTCCGTGCACACACCAAACAAAATTTATTTTGTACGGTATGACCTTTTGCTCCAGGCTCCGTCTGCTACTACTGGAATGTTTGGATACCCTTTGTCATCTACTTCCCCTAGTTCTACCGCTAGTTTTGCTTCTTTTTCGGCACCTTTCTTCATTGCATCAATGGCAGCTTTGTTGTAAACGTCGTAAATCTCATTTTGGCAGGTTGCGTATGTACGACTTGATGGACTAGGAATATCTAAAGCCGAAGAAAACTCAACGAGTTGATTATATCCAGCACCGATGGATACGATTGCTGATACGGCTGATAGATTGATGTTCATCCGCGGATTTTCCGAGCTTTCCGTTGAAATTGTCTCTGATTTATTACACACAGCACATTTAACAGTAAACAAGGACGCAAAACCTCTACGAACTTCACTAACAATATCCATATCGAAAAACGAACACCCAAACCCGTTGTGCTTCAACGCTTTTAGTGCCCCAAAAAAATGGACAATATCTATAATTCTACGACCACTGATTTGCGACCCCTGGTGTTGTTCTTCTGCTTCCACCGTTTCTATTTCTAAATCCGGGAAAAACTCTGTTGAACATATTATTATTACAAGCAATTCAATTTTTAAAATATCAGTTCTTACCTTCTATTTCGTCTTCGCTAGAGAAATTTTCTCTGTTTTCTTCAACATTTTCTTCATTAGAAGAAAGTGACGCATTGGACTCGAAAATTCCTCCATTTTCGTCAAAATTTTCTCCGATAGAAGAAACGGATAAATTGGATTCGTAAATTCGCGCATTTTCATCAAAATTTTCTTCAATAGAAGAAACAGACATGTTAGAATCCCACTGTTCTTGTACAGCCAAATCACACGGTGCACTAATTGTGCGCAACCTATCCTTTGCAGCACGCATTTGCTTCATTTTTTGTTGCACACTAACTCTCTTTTTATTCAACCCCAATTTCACTTTACGACCCATTTTTCAAAAGCAGTAACGGTTTCTGACACAAACGATAAATAGGTAGGTTACCGATCGTTTACTAATAATAATTGTTCAAGTGGTTTATTTATACGCAATATTTATCACCCCTCTCCAAATACCAAAAGGCACAAGCGGATACATTACGATAGAAATTCCAACATTTAGAATAATTAAGTAGAAAGTATAAACATCGCAAATATTTATTTCATATAATAATTGGTAAATAATTGCTACTTACCTTATGTACAATTAATATTAAGCGAAATAAATTGATTTGCACTAAAATGTCATAAATAATCGATTATATAATTAACAAAGTTAGAATCTTTGAATACCTACTAGTATTTAATTTAACTAATTATTGTTCAATCACATGTATTACAGGTATAATAACTAATAAGAAGTAATGACCTAATGATAATTTAAATAATAGATTATATATCTGTAAACTAAGATTCTTATTTTGTATTGTAATGGAATGTCTTTTTCTTCGCTAGAAAAACATAATTATTTATCTCTTCAAATAAAGAAAAAATGGTTCATACCTGATTGTGCTGTTATTTAACTTTTCAAACAGATTCTAAAAAAAGTTAAATAACAGCGCAATCATGTATGAACCATTTTTTTTATTTGAAGACATACCTACTAGATATTTTTGAAGGAAAACTCCCAAATATATCTATTCTGAAATATTGCTAAACTAGAAAGAAGGCTTTAGATGTTTATCACGGATTACAAGGGTTCTAGGGCTAAGTTGTTCAGACAGGTACAAAGAGTGAGTAATGTGGTTTGTAGTTAATGTAGATGTCGCTTCGGTTTGAAAAACGAAATTTTATTTTAGTAAATACAAGCCTTAATAACAATTTTATTATTCGGAACAATTATATATATACTATTTACATTTATGCACATTAATTATATAATGAATAATTAGTTAAACTGAAACGGTTAATTGAATAAGGATAATTAAGATTTAGCTGAGTAAACGGGACTTTCCAGGGAGAGTGCGCGAGATTCGTTACTCAGACAGGGATGCGTACAAGCAACGAAGGTGAAAGTTTGCAACAAGGGGACGGTTTAATGGCGGCAGTAATTTTGGTTTTCAGGAAAATTACAGTGGCGGGAATGTTTAGTGAACCAAAAGGTGGGTGCAAACACCTCGGAATTGTTTTATTACACGGGTAAGTATTTGAAATTACTTTTAATTGATACTCAAGATCGGGAATGTATTAATGCGGATGAGTCCAGGTGTATACAAAGAATACTCGTTCTAAACTTTACTTTCCTCACGGAGGAAATATTTAATTACGGCAAAATACTGGTTGATTGTTCAAATAACACCAAATTTACGAAACCAATTGGGTTGCGACAGTAAGGCATATATTTCACTTGCCTGAATACCCGTAACAACGCAATTAGTACATAAACTTGATTGGGACGGGTCCTAATTAACAACTGTACTGTTTAACACAAATCCTGCTTGTTAATTAATAAAGGAAGACTGGATTGCACATTGCAGCCGAAACGACCATACACATGCAACTCCAGTCCTCCAGCGGCGAAACAAGGGGTTAATGAACAATCAACGGGAAATGAACGGGGTAATTAATCCCAAAAATTAATTTTACTTTAAATTCAACAAATATTACTTTGTGAACCGAAAACACTCGCATTAATGCTTTGGTCAATTGAATCTATGTTTCAAAAGAACCGGGGCTTTTTTGAAGAACAAATCGGAATGAATTTGACTACGGAATAGAGTTCAAAGTTAGTTTGCTGGCAAACTAGCTTTGAATCTCGTTCGGAAATCTGTCTCAAATTCTCTGAGAGATGTCAGAAAATTCTCCTCGAAAGTGGGCTACGCACCGGTTTTATAGGGGAGCGTATCGTTCCCCACTCTGAATAGATGCGCAGTCTTTGAAATTTTGTCAGGGTGGGAGTGTCGGAGAAATTCGGAGCGAAACGAGGACGACTGACCTCAGCGAAGACAGAAGCTACTTATCTGCTTCTTAATCTTCGCCTACCGGTTAGTCGCCTCGTTACAACGGCTGCACGGTGTAGCAGTTTTCAAGGGCTACAGCTTTCTTTTCAGCAATTCTTTCCTCTATTTCGGCAACATTCTGGAAATAAATGAAAACTACATGATAATATATAAGTAGTACTACTTCGGAAGAATAACATACCTTCACATGAAGAACAAAACTATTTCTCACTTCCTCTTTAGAAGGTCTTCTGTTTTTATTCTTTTTAAAGCTTTTTGCCGTTGTCACATCAAAGAGTAATGGAAACGCTAGAATGGTACGAACATCTGAAATCCAATAAAGCAGGGCAAGGTATAGGTACATTTATTCTAAATAAAAATATTGATAGGTATCTTACCATTGGATGGCCTCTCTTTTAAGATGTTCCTCTTATCGGCTAGTTTCAATACGGACAATGAAAATTGAGGCCATTTATCGTATATAAGTTTTTGTTTATCTGGATATTCTTCCGTAAAGTCCAATAACAACAATTTGCAGCCATCAGGCTGTTTAAGTACAGGAAACGAGTTGAAATATTGGGTGTATGTGTTGTAATATCCTTTGTCCAATTCCTTTTTTCTTTGTTTGTTTGTGATCTTCCAAGCTTGCTCAATGTCGTTCCATGGTTCCAAATTATTTTTCAGGAATTCCATGGCATTCTACAGCACCTTTTAAAATATACAAAATATGAGAATATGCATCTACAAAAGCATGGCACTCACTTACCCTTGGAAGGTTTAGTATTATAGTCGTGTAGTGTTTGTTTATAATAAACAACTCTATTGGCTAATTTCCCAGATGGTAAAATTCGGGGCGAAAAAGCTGTCTTTGTTTGATATGGCATATACCATGTTGCACTGGTTTCCAATGGAAATACGCTTTGTATTTCTTCCGCTGCCTTTATGACCGATTCGGGAGGAATTCTAAAACAGATAACATTATTTTTTTGTTACTTTAAATGCCTAAAACTACTGCTTACTTTTTATCGGTATGTTGCGCAAACAAAAATCCGCTTATTATTTGTGATAATTTGTTTCTGTTTCTGTCCGTTAGTTCTTCATTTCGCAAGTTTAAAATGGAGCGTCCCTCTAATAAACTACAGATATATGCTTCCAAACCCTACAATACAATACTTCTAAAAAATTTCATATCAACAGAATACGTAATACGTACACCCGGAAATATGGAATCAAGCTTTACTCTTTTCACTTTTTGGTCAGTATCCTCAACTAAAACTGGTGCTGTAATAAAAAATATCGGCTTAATTACGTTTCTATCTAAATATATCATTCAAAAATAACGTACGAAAGTACTCTCTATACATAAATTATATCCTTACAAAATTTCAAATGATGTGAATTAATACAACAATTTATGACAAATAGATCTATATGTTCTTACTTTTAAATGCAGTGCAATCCTGTAAAGGTTCGTCTTCTGCCGCTGGATCAAAAATAAAATCATGTATTTCTGAGTTATATGTCACAGTACTATAGGTTGATAGCTAAAAAGATGAAATATAATATCACACGCTTCATAAAGTTTGCCAATTATTATCCATAATTATTATGCAATAGAACGTAGGTACTAAATTCTATTATCGCAAGTAGTGACATTGCTTAGACTCGACTTTATAGAGGCAGAGGAAGTGACAGTAGCGAGTAGTGCCTCGAAATTCTTGATAAATTTTAATCGGGCCCCTATTTCCTTGATCAATTCCCCAATAACATTCTCGGTTAGCAGTAAAAATGCTTCCGAATCGGTTTTGTTTTCTTTAAATAAAATAATAATTAATATATGTAGTTCCGAAAATTAAATTGAGTGCACCTAAAACATCATGATGTTTCCCGCCATATTCTTACTCTTGTGCAATGACACATTACGTTAGAGTTAGTATATAATTATACAAAACCAAACAAGTTTGGGCGGCAATTCTGCCATCTTCAGCAAAAATTCATGAAATCAATTTTAAAATTGTAGCAATGCTCCTCATACAGCTTAAATACAATAGTACGTTTCATTTCATTAGTGCGCATGCGCGACCACAATTCCAGTGATCAGCTGATATTTGTTATTCGGACCAAGGACTGTACGCGCCATATAACGCAACGGTTTTATTTAGGTTTTATTTTGTTTTAATTAATTGCTAAAACAATATTACAAGTCATGTCGGCCCCTAGCGATATTCCACATAAGAGAGTGAAGTTCAATCCGGAAGACGAACCTGGAGCCTAGTTAAAATACGACGATGTGAATCAACACAGTGTTCTACAATTAAGACGATTTTTAAAATGCAGAGGCGAGAAGGTGCCAAAAAGCACCTTGTAGAGAGGTAAGTGGCTAATGTGTATTTTAGGTGTAGGCTGTAAAATACTAAATGAAATAATTTAAAACCATGTTTAAAACAGACAATTGACATAACCTTACAAAACATGATTAAGTGTTTTTTTGTTTGTTTCAGAGTTAAAACGGCGATTAAAGCCGGTTGATTGTACCATTGACGGTGGAGTGTGGATTGCCCTAAAAGAAGACGGAGTTAGACGCTCTGATCTCAATAATAACTGTAATCAGGCTCTGATTTTTCCAACCACAAGTAAGATAGTTTTACGTCATTAATTATTTATCATTTTATCTTTTGCTATTTATAGATTGGAAGTCGTTTCCATCCCAAAACATTCCGAAAATGTTTAGTTACGTGCAATATATAAGTATCTGATTCAAACAGCCACAATCGAGGATGAAAATCAGAACTTATTGGACTACGAAACAGCTAAACCTTTCAACGAGGGCAGAATTTTGTTTAAGAGTGGCTTCGTCACAAATTTAAAAGATGCTGTAACCGTAGTGACAAACATTGCGTCAAAAGTGATGTTTTTGCATCAATGCGCCAAAAAACTTACAAAGTGTTAATCATGCTTGAAAAGAACACTGGTGAAGTATTAGATGCTTCTTGTCAATGCAAAGCCTCTATGATGGCAAGATGCAGCCATGTATCAGATGTACTTTTCGCCATAGAAGACTTCATATTGACTTTCGGTAGTGAACCTGAATCTTGTACGAACAAAGTGTGTGAGTGGAATAAACCGCGACAAACGAAAACTTCAACAGAAGTGATGAAAAATCAGTATAATACCAAACGAAATTTTGATGAAATTTTAAATTTCAAACCTGATTTAACTCCTTTAAATCCAAGGGAAGTAAATAATGCCTTATTGCGAAGTTGTGAAGCATTTCCAGCTAACACTATGTGGGAGCTTCTTTTAGTTACTAATCATAATATTATTATTGTTATATCATAGCATTATGTTTGACAAAATACATAAATAATTGATATATTATTTACTAGTCGTGGGCAAATAAGTTTCAACGATTACTTTTTGTTTCATCCCATTTGTATTTGATAAAGAGAGAAAGAGTTTTCTCCTGGGGTAATAATTATACTATGTTATGTTAATTTTATTTTTGTTTGTTAGTAAATGAAGGGAACCATTTTACTTTAAAAATTTATTATTATATTTTTTTCTCTGCACTTGTTTGTTTGTACTGTCTTAATTTTGGTTTAGTTTATGTTAATAAATTAAAGAAACCATTGTATTTAAATTATTTAATTATTTACTACAGGAAATATTAATAGTAGGTAGTAATTATTGTTGCAAAAGTGGCTTCTGAAAGTTAAGTAGACAACCACTTACAAATACAGATTGTGATATAATACCCCTCATACTTAGAGGAACAATTTTTTTCAATAGCCTAAAATTTTTTATTCTTCCAACTACATGTTCCACATATATTCTCTGCCTAGCAATAATTTTGGTTTCGATCTCTTCTTGTGCACTCAAGTTTTCTCTGCCTTTAAGAAATGCTGGTATGTTGAGATTTACATTAATCTCATCTGTCATATCCTTGATGGTGAATCCTCTATCTGCGAGCACCAGGCCCCCATCTTCAAGTAAATCCAACAATTTTAACTTGGCAACAATTTGTCCGCCAGTGATCGAACCTTCATATAAATCACTCACAAATGATACGGCCCCATTTGGCGTACAGCCTGTCAAATATTTATAAATTATATTGGTTAACTAGGTATATGAATAATAAAAATTTCTCACCTATGAGCACCTTAAATGTTGTATGAGATTTATAACTCGAATATAAGTTTGTTTGGTGTTCTAGATTGGATGAATTTTCACAGAGTATTTCTGCGCAATCAATAATTACTCTGATATTTCTTAGCCTTGATGTGGGCAATGTTTTCTTAATTTTTTCCCGGGAAGGGAACATTAAGGGGCGAAGAGTGTTGAATTTGTTAAACATAAGTTGTATCCATGTAGTGAAAATTTTGGAAACAAGCCCAATAGACAACTCAAAGCGATACGCTAAATCTCTGACTAGTAATCCAGTTTTTAGTCTAACCAAGGTTAATATTAACTCTTGTATATGTTGCAATTTCTTCTTTGCAAAACGTTTTTCAGGCTGCCCGTTCGACCCCCAGTAACAGATAGTCTCGCATGCAACAAAATCAAATAGCAGTAATATATATGCATAAACAAAGCATGTGTAGAATTTGCACATAACTTCATTTTTCTTTATCTCTTCTTCAAACACTTCAATTGATTTTGTTGATGTTTTCGTATTTGCAAAGGACTCCAGTTTCATTTTGGCCTTCAATTCACTAACCTCACTTTTTAAATCCCTAATCTGTGATCTTAGCACCTCTTCGTCAACCAATCGGAATGTTGTTTGGGTCGACGATGTCGTTGTTGATATGACAGCTAATGTTTCAGCATCTTTAGTTGCTTGGTAAGTTAACAAAGTCTCCTCGTCAAGTGAATTCAGATTATAATAATTATTATCAGTAACAGTTTGTGTTACACAAGTTCTTGCATTGGCGTCAAGAGCCGGAATTAGCAAAGAAACTGCATCACCGTATCTTGTTGAACTTTCGACATTACAATCGTCAAATTTTGTACGTTTATTAGGTAGATACATCTGTGATAAGTCTCTTCTTTTTGGTTTAGCCGAAAATATAACATAAATTTAAAACTGTCGGAAAAACATCATCGAAATAGGTAGGTATTAATTTTAGGTAGGGGCCTACCTTATTTTGGGTTATTTGCAAAGCCGGCAGCGGAGTGGGCAAAGGGAGTGCATCAACATCAACAAAATGATTTTCACAAATGTAACTATCCTTTTTTATGTTTCCGATACGTTTCCAATTTGGATCTAATCTTTTGCATGCTTTCATCCAGTTATCACAAGTTCTGCATATTGCACAAACCTTCGTATGATCGCGTTCAGTTTTAACATCAACATTATCCATTTTTCGAAATGTTACACACGGCTTTGGAAACGATATAAATCTTAATTGGTCTGTGTAACCAGGTCTACTTGGTCTGCTGTCGCTGTTACAATCACCAAAAACGCAGTGCTTGTTAGCTCCATGTCTTCTATTTTCGTTTGTGCCCGAACTAGAACAATTTGAAGCACTTCACTGGTATTCGGTTTTATTATTATTACAATGACAATACGAACCATATGAATGACACGGCAACTTCGTGTAAACAAACAAAGTTGGTCCAAAAGTGTCATGGCGTCCTCGCGCATGCGCCACATCCACATCAACGTAATGAAACTTACTATTACCAAACTAGAAAAATTCAAAAGATTTCTTGCAAGAAATGGTAACAACAGCGTTACACGGCGTTACTTATACCTTCGACTTAGTACATTAGGAATGAATAAATGTACCTACCTGGTACTGAGCAATAAATTTAATTTATCATAAAAGGAATTATTTTAATTCTTTTCATTATAGTTACTAATAATTTAGGGATTGTACATAGAAAGCTAATTTTAGGTAAATAATAGATTACACGTCAATCCCCAGTTTTTTAATACTTCTTCTACGTCTACTTCTTCCATTTTCCGAAGAAACTTAAACACACTATCACACACTATCCGATAGAAGCCACGCTAGACGCTACTAAATCTTGCACAATGTTAAGAAAACCTGAAGAAATTTGCTAAATTTGCACTTTCATTAACAACAGCAGTTACTGAGTCATAACGATTTTTTACGAGGTCAATTTCTGTAAATCGTGGTAAGGCTCATTTAAACTTGGAAAGTTTACTGGCGGAAAGTACTTGCCGCCAGTAAACTTGCTACCCCGATGTTGTTTACACATTTGATAATTTACTTGTCGCCTAGTACAGAAACAAAATGGCTCCAAGAGCGATAGTGCGTGCTGCGGTTAAAGTTATTGTTATTGGTATTGCAGACTATTTAATTAAAAAGAAAAAAAAGAAGCAGCGCGCATGGATAAAAAAATGGATTAGGCGCAGAACTACTCTAGGCGCTTCTGCTACACTTCTCAAAGAGATAGCAGTTGAAGATCCAGATTCATACAAAAATTTTATGAGATTATCTCCAAGAAAATTTGAGGAATTGTTGAAACTGGTTGAACTAAAGCTTACAAAAGCAGAAACGTGGATGCGAGCGTCGCTTTCTCCTAGAATAAAATTAGAGGTGACATTGCGATACTTAGCTAATGGCGACAGTTTGGCTTCTTTGCAATATCTATACAGACTACCGAGGTGTACTATTTCAGTTTTTTTACCAGAGCTTCTTTTGGCTATACAGTGCTTCCCGAAAGTAACGGATAAATTCAATAAAACGGTTGAAAAAAATATTTCAAATAAATGCTCGAACACGTCGATTTTTGTTCTTAAATTATCATTTAGAGATGTAATTTTCAACCCCCCACTCCCCAACCCCTAAGCGCTACCAACTCCAACTTTAAAAATTCAAATAGCAAAGAACCCTTTCTGATACCTCATCTGATAGCTTTTTTTATGCTGAATACAATAAAAAAAAGTTTTTCAAAATCGGTTGATAAATAACGGAGATATTTACCAAAATGTATTCAAATGAAAGTGCCAATATTCGAACAGGCGTTGGTACGGCTTTAGCAATGTGTGGTAAAAACAATTGCAACTTGTTTGTAGTTGAATGTATACAAAATGTATCTATCTATCTCCAACCCCAGTCATCTTTAGAACTTCGATTCTTTCGGCTTCAGTAAATCTCATTTTTGTTATCTTATTTTTCAATCGTTAATAATAAGTAACACACACTCCACTAAGTAATGTCACTACATTTTGTTTAGGGAAGATGCTTTTATAAGTGGTGTGACGCTACTTCGGTTTGCGGTGGTTTGCTTTTTAATCCTCGGTGAACTCGGGCGCCAGATTTTAATGAGTTTACTCTCAAACGGCTTCGTTCCTATGTCGGTGGTCGGAGAAACGAAGAC
This sequence comes from Hemicrepidius hirtus, assembly GCA_963082805.1. Lineage (NCBI taxonomy): Eukaryota > Metazoa > Arthropoda > Insecta > Coleoptera > Elateridae > Hemicrepidius > Hemicrepidius hirtus. The sequence goes on from OY720168.1 coordinate 8,549,370, forward strand.
CTAGGTATCTACAGTGGAGAAAACGCAGGGTATGCTAATAAACAAATGAAATACAAAAATGAGTATTTAGTTTATTAAACACAAAATAAAGAGTCGTAAATATGTACGCTTGCGAACAAAATAAAACAAACTGGTATCAAAATATAATAAACGGTAGTTACGGTAGCGGTATAAACGGAGAGATTTACACCCTTTTAAACTTAGAAAAATGCCTCCTAAAAGAACGGCAAATGCAAAGCTAGATACGGGACTTGGTTCAGATATTCTGGACCTGGGTATCGTGACCACAGCACCGCTTGAAGTCAAGATCGCCAGGAGACAAAATATCTCGGACCTGGGGCTTGCAATTTCTCTCTGACTCCGTCTAAAGAGAAATATACAAGACCTTTCGGAGTTACAAAACTAAAGAGGATTGCTAACACTACCGTCTCGAAAATCAAGTCCACAGCCCCGCTTGAAGAAATGATTGTCAAGAGCAGTAATGAGAGCACCAGGACCTTGTGGTTCTACCTCGACCCCGTCTAAAGCAGAACGTACAAGTTCCTACACGGAAAGCAAAGTTAAAACGGGATAACTAACGGTGATGCTAATATGAGAGCCTCGGATACCACGAACTGAACTCACCCTAAATTGAAAACGGTACACACCCTAAACGGCACTTTACAAAATTCGGAGGGTTGTAAACTCACCTAGTCGCTGTTGGCTGTTAAACCTTAGAAGACGGATCTTCGAATTGCTATTTTATTCCAGAAAATTCGGTTTTATACGGGAAGAAATCAGACCGCGCGCGCTCGGCTCCCCAACACTAGCGGCCGGTACGGGTAGGGGCCAGCGCTCGCTGCTTCGCGGTCTGAGCGAGGTCAAGCGGCAACAATACATATATGAACTTAAATATTTACAGTTCAACAATGAGTTAAACTAAATATCTTATTTTACTATATAAAATAAATTATTACGGTCTTAAAATAAAATATATAATTAATAATAAGAAAAATTACGGAACTTCGTTACAGTGGGGTGGGTAGGATTTGCTGCAATGTTTGCTGCATATCCCATGGTCAGTTGTTGGCGCCTGTATTCCAGTGGAGGTTCTCCGGCCAAGCTTAAAATGCTGCCTACAGGGCTACTTCGAAAGCCTCCTGTTGCTAGTCTTAGAGCTGTTGAGTGTATGACGTCTATAAGTTGTAGGTTGCTGGGACGAGCGGCGCCGTATAGGATGCTTCCGTAGTCTAGTTTCGATCGTATTAATCATTTGTATATATGTATTAGCGTGTTGGTGTCTGCCCCCCAATCTTGGTGAGTAGATTGTTTTGGACAGTTCTGGGACACTCCCCCCACTCCTAACCTTGAATCCAAGGTCAAGGTCAACTCTCAAGGTCAAGGTCAGATCTCAAGGTCAAGGTCAGATCTCAAGGTCAATGTTGAAGGTCAAGGCCATTGTCCTTGAATATTAACCAAGGTCACTCCCTTAGACCAAGGCCGAACGCAAGACTAGAGCTAGTAATTGAAACAGTGTAACATTTAATAATTTTATTTAGAAATGGTATACATTTATTAATACAGTATTTATTCACACAGTATTACATTTGAACATGTCGAGTATCCTCAAAAAATATCAATTTTCTTGCATGTGTTGTTCTCATGAAAATCAAGATTATCAAAATCTCCAGTAATTTCTAGGTGTATACAATTCAAGTATTTTGAGTTCTTCAAAGCAGCGTTCTTGATAAAAGTTTTGTCGAACCACTCATCGAATCGGGTATCACAATTTACTTCGGTATGTGGAATATCAATACTTTTAATTCCTTTGCTAATACAGCTGACAGACCCTTTAATTTGCAAACGCTGATCACAAGAGTTGTCTAGCATCACTAGTAAGTTATTAATAATTTGCGGTTTAACTTGTAGCATACAACAATTGTAGCAGTAACCTAAAGAAGCTACACCATCTAATACGTACTCAACAGTCAAAGTTGGGTGCAACATGTTTACAGCTCAAGATAAATTTTCAACTGCAGCAAAGTAGTTGTAACATCTTTTATATAGTTAGGGAAACACAGAATTAAAGTTTCTTAATATAAGTTTTATTACATTTAAACAAAGTAATACAAACAATAGGATTATTTAAAACAATGTCTAGAAATGTGCGAAAGCAGTGTGTTTATACCAAGTTGAACGTTCCGACCTGAGTCAGTATTTCCAGCAACATCTTCGCCCCTTTGAGTGTGTTCGTTCGATTGCAATTTGTTTTCTAGTAGTTTTAGAAGATAATCAATTCCATTCAAGTTGGCAGCTAATTCGAAACCGTTCAGAGTGTTGAAAACCTCATCCAGCAAACCCTTAGCAATTTTAAATTAATTCATTAAATTAGCAAACTTGCAGCTTTGAGACCATCGGAGGTGTTCAGTTAGAGGATCATCCGCAGATTCCCACTCATAAATTCGAATTCCGCAGGAGTAGCATTGAACGTCGTCAACACCTTCACAAGCACGAAAGAAACCTGCACTGGCAAGGGATTCAGGAGATTGAGTCCTGATCCAATTTGTGCGAAATGTTTTTAAACGTTCTAAATACGATTGGTAATGTTGACCGTTAACTTCGAAACACATGTTGGTTGTAGATGTCGAGAACAACTGACTAACAGGAAGCTGCTAGTCCGTGTTTATATAGTAGAAGTCGAATGGGCGGAGTCATATTGGTTGAGGTTAAGTGTGGTTGGTTCAGGTATTACTGGTCAGACCAGAAATACGCAATATGACCCAATTACGGATCGATACATCGAACCATAAATTTTAGTATTGGGTCCACAACCTGTTTCCTGTAGCAGTGGTGAAGCGATCCGTTGATAGGGAACGGTCGGCTGGTAAATTTCACCACGTCCTGGAGGAGCTCTCCGTGACTCATTGTCGTGCAGTGAATTGTTGCAACCGCATATAGTTGGCGATCCTCTGTCGGTGTTGATGGTGGACTTGGTGGTGCATCAGCCGGAAACACGCCTCCGACAAACTCTCGAAACATATTATAAAAGTAGTATTGGTCTTCCAGAGGAAGAACTTCATTAAAGTCGTTGTATACGAATGCCGCCATGGTAGGAAACTGATTGGTGCCACTTTCAAAATTCGATTAAATAGTGAATGTTGAACCTTGAACGGTAGCGGAACTGGTAATTTCAAGGTGAACAAGTAGACTGTCAAAAAGACCTTGAAGAGTTCCCCCACCCACTACAACCCCACTCTCACCCCCACCCTTACCACCAACCTTCCCCAACCCCACCCCGCGAACTCATGTAACCTTGAAATATGTGTATATATGAATAGTTTTGAATCTACGGAGGTTAGTTCCAAATCGTCAGTGTGTAATAAGCCGTTCGTAACGTAAGAAACAAAAGTGCTATGGATAATTTATTACAGTGTATCGAAAATGCTGCGAATCAAGTGAAGCATAAATCTGCTGAAGCGTCTGTGATAAGCAGTGCAAAGTATTGTCCAGTACTACTACGACGTCGAAGCTATCCTCTCAATAAATCGAGGAGTAAATTCGTCGTTGTTGGTTTGTCTGGCTACACACCGTTTACACCTGTTATACAGTTGCATGGTGTTAAACATGATTTGGTAACATTAGACGAGACTGAATTGAAAATTCTGTTTGAAAATCGCGGAGCAATAGCAAATTATTTCGCAAAAGATGTTCAACTACAGTCATTGAATTTAAGCGGTTCAAAGAAAATTAACTTTCAAACAGTGGGTCCAGTCAAAGTAATATGTGTTAAGGACCTCACTGAAGGTGGTGGTGAAATTTATCTTGGAGTCGAGTCGTTGTTGGAATTGTGGAGTTTACAGCATTTAATTGGTTATGGCACTGAAATGCTGAAAACATTGGAATTTTCAACATTTTATACAAGTATTATAAAACGTGTCGCTCAAATATCAGGAGACGTTAAACAAAACATTGAAAGTATTTTGTTAAATCTGAATATCAAATCAGAAAACGTTGAGTGCATGAATGAAATGCTAAAATATTGCGAGGATATAATAAGATGCGATATTGAACTTGAACAATATTTACAAGTACAGACGCAATAATTAAATATGTGGATGGCTTATGCAGAGGCTTCCAGGCCAACGGCCACGGACTTACGTACATCAATAATCAGAGCTGAAAGTGAGTTTAGTGACTTAGTGTTTTATTACGAACACGAAAGTGTGTATAACTTTTGGAGCTACTGTAGCAGTGGACTAGAAGAACTTGCAAAATCGGCCAAATTGTATGAACGTGCTGCATCCCTTTGTCGCGAATTTCTAGACGGTGAAATTTCTGTAACGAACTTGATTGCACAACTGGACCGTATGAAGTTGGACACGGAAGAAATTAAGAAATTTAAGACTTTGGAAGATCGTAATGATGGTGGTAAAATTTGATATGACTAGAAACAAAGTGTATAATATGGTTGCATGGAGATATGCCTATGAAGCTGCTAGAAAAGGAACGTGGCAAATTGCAGCGTTAGATCGTAGCAGATTTAAAAGAAGAATTGTAGAAACGGCTACGGTCCTGGAGGAGGTTTTGAATGTGAATCATAGGACTCGCATATATATTGAACGTTTTTTATAACTTTATTAACAGTATTAACTGTGTTAACTTAACTATTACTAGCTTTTAGATAATAATGTACTATAAATGTATTAATCTTGTAGTATGTGCGTATTGGAAATAAATATATCTCTTAACTAATTTTATTTGAAATTTATTAAATGAAACTATTTTGTAAATAAAAAGATTTATTGAAAAACTATTGCATTACATAGTGTTGGTATAAATGATAAACGTTGGATAAAGCACAGTAACAAAGCGTTTTCAAATGATACATGCAGGCTGGTTTAGATGCGGTTAAAGCGGGGTGTTCTTCAATTTCAATGATGTTTTTGCAGGTATATGCTCTTAAAAATTTAGCCTTCTCATTCCCTTTTATATAAATGACATCAGCATCTCGAACAAGTCGCTGAAAGATTTTTGGAAAAAGGAAGACTGGTGTATGTCCATCATCCCAATTAATACAATGGTGGTTATTCATCAACCAAGTAGCTTGCTGCTGAAACTGGTGGGGTAGTGTTGAGAAGGAAAATGGGGATTTAAAGATGTGATGTGAAACAGTCTTTCCATCATACGCAGCTAATTCTTTTGGAGTAAATTCTTTGTCAGACGTCTTGAAACCTTGAACATCCACTATAACAAACATATTGATGCTTCAGTACTAGAAGCGACACTGCTTCTTCGAAGGTGTCCGACCAACTGGAGTACTAATCATTTAAAGTTGTTTAACCGCTTTCGTCAGAGCATTATACGAAAAAACGCGATCATGCAACACCAAGCAATACGCTGTTGTATCGTCGGCTACGTTGGTGGCTGTTTCAAATTCTAATCTAAACACCACTGCATTCGCCTGAATGTAGTCTTTTTGATTTGAGCAATCTACAACAATAAGAGGAGCTACTTTCTTGAAGTCCGGTAGAGATAGCATAGGCTCATCGTGTTTCTTGTAATATGTTAATTGGAAGTGGGAATACATGTCGTATAAGGTTGCATAATGATTATTAGCGATATCGATATTCAAATTATCATATGGATATCTTTCGGTGTTCAAGTATACTCTAATATTTTTGATATTGCAATGATCGAATGAACTCGAAACTTTATTTAATTGTCCAGATCGAGCCGTTTGGAAACCAAGTATAACTTGTCGAGGTGTTTGCAATTTTGTGCTGGTTGCGATAGCATGAGTATTGGTATGCACACCAGAGATTACATGAAGTTGCCAACTGCGAAACGCAACTTGTGTGTCGATGTTCTTATCAATGTATTTGGTTAAAGCCAGTTCCTGCGCAAGGCCTGCTGTAATATGGGGAACTTTCCAATAAATTTTGTCAATCTGAACTTTGATTGCATCAGTCGCCACGGCGTTGGCAAGATAAACAGCATCGTCATCAGTATTACTTCGGATTAATACCAATTCTTGTCGGATATTCAATACAACCTTATTATAATCTTCAGCGAACCCCAACAAGGTTCTGAGAGGGATGCAGACATTAAAATTACCGGAGGCATCCGTTATAGAACTTGAGCTATCAGGCAACCATCCGGCGTTTAGAAGTTTTTTAACATCTTCGGATGTATTGGAAACATAACCTTTCATAGTAGTTGTTATACCAGGCTTAGTTACAGAATCAATAACAACACCGTTCATTTCATATCGAATTTCGCTAAATAAGTGTGCGATACCATTATTTACAAATTTCGCGGTTGTAGGACCTCCCGCTGCTTTAAGTAGTTTTCCTTCTATGTACAAGTGGCTTAATCCGGGTAGAGTAGACATATCTTCTTGTATAGGTATTCGAATTTCATCATTATTGATAAAACTGGTTGTGTACGGCTGATGGGTGTGGATTTGATTACTAACAATGGAATTGTCGACAAAGACCTTTTCACCAATATTCAAAATACTCATTGTAGCAACTGATAACCCAACGACTTGAGGAATGCTTTATTCTTGTTTGTTAACAGGTCGGAAGTCGATCTCTTACTGACCTTGGAGCGCTTGGAAGGGGGCTTGTTATATCCTTTTTGAACCGGCTGCAAAGGATTGCAACCGTAACCGTGCGAATGGAATATGAAACCCATTACACCTTCTTCAAATGTAAACCTACAGTTATGGTTTCTGAATTGAAACTGACCGGTCGATCGTCCTGATCAAGTATTTTAATTGTAATGTTCGTAATGGTTTTAGTACTGATAGGTAGATAAATAACTGGATTTGGAGACTCGACGATTTTGTAGCCAACCGGGACAGTAGGAAAGAATTGATGAATTGTATGGCTTGGTTTTCCATTGTTATAAGACCCCACAGAAATATTACAATGTATTAATATGGTATTAACTTGCATTATTTTGGTTATGTGGTCAGATTCAACCACTTTATTTTTTGAATATATTTTTTTGTCGAATCCTAGTATATCCCTTATAGAGTTGTCATATTCGAAGTCTATTTCATGAGAGGCCTTAATCTGGGTTTTCATAGTGCTTGCATGTCCTCGCAGGTCCACGTATTCCCTGTCGCCAACATTACGATTTAATTGCGACTGTATGTATTGGTTGATGCCATTAAGTTCATAAGCACCTTTCGGAAATACAATATCTGGTCTACCGACGAGTCTAAATACATTTTTTGGCTCCACCATATTAGGAATGCTATTGTACGATTCAAAACTTAGTAATCCCAGAACATATTCTTGTTCAGATTCCAAAAAAATTGGAGGATCAAAATCGACGCTTAACACCGACGTATTTCCGAAAAGTGTGAAAATGGTAGACATTGCGATGCGTTGTATGCAAGAAACAACAGTACACTGACGTTGTAAAAATCATCTTGCACAGCTATATAAAAATTGCAAGCATAAATGTCCGCAATTGTATGAATTTAACTTTTGATATCGTTCAAAGTTGTATGTAATCTTATTCCTGCTACCGTCGCTGCGGAAATATTTTATTAATTCCGGTGGTGGTTTTAAATTCCCTATACTATCAAAGTATTCCACGTTGAAACTTCGCTTCACGTAGGCGGTCCAATGCGTACCAGCACCTATTTTATCGTCTAGGTTAACTACGCCCGATTCGTTTTCATAAATCGTCTGAGGTAAATCGTCACGCATGTAAACCCCTCGAAAATTGGGAATCCGTAATATCTTAGCATATTTCTCCAAATCCACGTGTGTAAGCGCTCGGCGCGGTAGCTTGACATTTAGTTTTTTGGCTGGTACGGATTTAAATACAGTCCAAATCCTTTTTTATACGGACCCAAATGCAAACCCTTTCCCACCGTTACAGCTTCCATCGTTCTGTTGTGACGCTCCTTTTCTTTCAAATCCTTTGCAGCGGCTTTGGCGTCACCGACTGCTTTCGCCACTGCTGCAGCACCGCCTCCCAAGGATCCAAGAGCGCTTAAAGCGGCAAATATGGGGATAAGCGGTAAAATACCACCCGTCTTAGGAATTTTCAAAATTCTACTTCTGGGCTGGGCGATTTTTTTGTTTTTAATACCGCTTAAAGCTGTATTTACAACATTCATTAAATTACCGGTGTTATGACCTTTAATTAGTTTGCGAGCCCGATTAACAGCACCCGCAAAGCTTAACACTTTTCGCGAACGTCTCTTCTTACGCAAAGAACCCATCCCCAGCTTCGTTTTACCCTTCATAATGCCTGCAATAGCTAGCGCAGCTGCTTTTTCTCCAATTCCAGCGTCTTTTGAACGAACGCGACCCCAAGCCTTTTCAGCAAGCGTTCTATCAGCCTCGTGTCGGGTCTGAAGATCTTGATGTTGAGAATATACAATGTCGTGCTCCTTACAGGCTTCGTCCAACGAATTAATACCTCGATCTCCTCGAGCAAGTCTTTTTTTTAAGCGAGTTCCAGGACCGCAATAGTTATACCCGGGAATGTGTAATTCTACAGGCAATTTGTTTATAAGAGTGTTCACTAGTCCAGAACCTTTCTTGTCAACAGCTCGACGTCGAATACCGACGCTACGTTCGTAAACCAACATTTTAAGCAACTGCGACAGATATTCGAGCGTACCGTATTATATATATATATAATTTAAATCACATTCGCCAATACTTTAGTGTTTTGGTTACGCACATTTAAGAAAGGTGTCGAGAATGAAAAAATTTAAAATTGAAAAGCAAAATCACTCTTTGCCAATCGTAAATCATGATCAAACTTCATTGACGGCGAACTATCAGAAACATGGTATTTTACTAGGAGGTGGGTGTAAGCGTGGACTTATCGTTGGTAGATCTAACTGTGGGAAAACGAACGTAATGATTAGTTTACTAGAACATTCCAACGGGTTGAGATTTGAAAATGTTTATTTATATTCGAAATCTTTGAATCAACCGAAATATAATTATTTAAGGAAACTACTGCAACCAATACGGGAAATCGGTTTTTATGAATACGAAGACGGCTTAGAGATATTGAAACCTCAGGAAGCCAAACCCAATTCTGTAATTATTTTCGACGATGTGGCATGCGAAAACCAAAGTGTAATTAGAGATTACTTTTGTTTTGGGCGGCATGCAAACATAGATTGCTTCTACTTATGCCAAACCTATTCCTCTATTCCAAAACAACTTATTAGAGACAACGCCAATCTTATTATAGTATTTCAACAAGATAAGACCAACCTAAAACACATACACGATGATCACGTTAACGTTGACATGCGCTTTGAAGATTTTAAGGACTTATGTTCACATTGTTGGAACGATCCATACGGTTTTCTAGTCATCGATAAGGATTCGGATGTAAACGGGGGTCGGTACAGGAAAGGATTCGATTCTTTTTTCCACATATACAATTGAAGCGAAACTATACGGCTTAGTTGTCGTTAAGCAACTGTCAGAGGAAGATGGATAAACGGTTGGTTAGCGAACTAATTAAAAGTAGGCAAAATTTAAAAAGAAAAACCAGAGATTTACATGTTAAAGTAGAGCCCACAGAATTAAAGATACCTCCTAAAAAGGAGATGCCTACTCGCACGCGCCCACAGCCTGTACCATCGAAGCCCCACTTTCTGAAAGCTGATGTAATTGCCGAAGCTTCACCGGAAGAGGAACTCTTGGAGTCTGAGGTCCTGAACGTGGAAAGTGATAATGAAGAATTTTTGGAACATAGTGTTCGAGAAGCTCAACAAACGATTGAAAACATGTTACATCCAGATGTCCTCGATAAATACTTGGAACACTTTCAAGGTTTAGCTAGACAATACATCGAAGACTTGATACGGGACACGGAGGGAAAATTCGATGTTCAGTATGGTGTTCGATTCGATATTGAAGCAGATAAATTTCATATAGGAAATAAAATTCTTGACTTCGACGGGGAAGACATGTTTATAATGGACGGCGGTCGTAAGGTTACATATAAAGGAACTCCTGGGTTCTACGAATTGATGTTTAAAAAGGCTCCTATAGGCTATACTACAAAGGATCATGATCAGTATAAAGACATCGTTAATCGGTCTGCTGCCAACCGTAAAAATTACAACGACAGCGAGCAAATAAGTGGTAATACCGGTCCAAAGTATCGAAATATTATTCGCAGTATAAGTACCCCCAAATCAACTCGGTTAGGTAAAGGAGTTCTAAACGTAAATAGCAGAAAGGTTGAATTTGTACCTTGGAAAAATCCGAATACTCTTGTAGAGAGAATGCAGATCTTGATAGCCTCGCAGGCTGCAGGACATACAGGACATAACAACGAAATTGTTAGCATCGTGAACGCTTTAAGGCGCGCAAAAGTTATTAAATAAGGTCAATAAATAGGCAAATGTTCAATAGCCATACCATACCCGCGTTAGCTCAGTTCGCGTTCACATGCCGATAGATAAGTTTGGAAGGCATATGCATCAACATCATCCTACCGATGTAAATCCGAAAATATATCTGGTGGAAGATGGCGAGGCTCTTAAACAGGAGATATCTGCAGAGACTGCAACTAAGATAGGGGATATGAAATCGGCTCTAAAGTATGATACCATCTTTTATGTAGTGGCTGTTAAAACTGATAGCAAAGGTCGGTTCATAATTATTAACGGTAGTATTAACGGCGAATATGAATACAGACTACCATCTGCACAAATAATATCAATTGCTTGCACCCCATCTCTCGCGAAAATATAGCTAAATGGTGTGTTGATGGCGCCTGAGACGCTCGGTACACTAAATCCAGGCGATAAAATATCGGCTACATACCAACCCAATAAGAATATCTTGTTGAGTTAGAATTTCTCATGAGAGTTCCGATACGGGATTATTAATAACGAGTTTTGTAGTAGAAGCTTCTAATTAAAGATGAACGTTAAGGAAGACGTTGTAGCGGAACTGCACAAACCGGCTAGAAAAAATTTCAAACGGAGACGTGTGATCATCAAGGGTCTAAACGATTTGTTTCAAGCCGATTTGGTTGAAATGATACCATACCAAAAAGTCAACAGAGGATTCAGATACATTTTAGTTGTTATCAATGCATTTTCCAAATATGTTTGGGCATACCCCGTCAAACGAAAGACCGGTCTAGCCGTTGCTACCGCGATGAAGAAAGCGCTTTCAACTACAAGTTCTAAACCGAAAAATCTACAAACAGATATGGGTAAAGAATTCTACAACAAAGAATTCCAAACCCTGATGAAGCAATTCAACATTAACCATTATAGTAGTTATTCAAATTTAAAAAGCAGTATCGTCGAACGCTGCAACCGCACTTTAAAAAATATGATGTGGAAGCAGTTCAGCTTGCAAGGAACGTATAAGTGGTTGGATCTTTTACCAAAAATTGTAAAACGATATAATTCCACAAAACACTCAACCATCGAAATGAAACCGGAAGATGTTAATGCAAGTAATGCCGATGAAATTTTGAAAAGGGTCTACAGTCATATGAAAACGGTTGACCCGAAGAACATCAACTTTTCTGTGGGAGACCGCGTTAGAGTTAGTAAACACAGGGCCGCATTTGCCAAAGGATACACACCAAATTGGAGCAACGAAATTTTTAAATCGTAAAAGTTCGACTTACAAACCCTGCAAGCTACATTTTGGAAGATGGCGAGGGCGAGGAAGTAAAAGGAGCTTTTTATGGGTTGGAACTGCAGAAAACAAAACATCCCGATATTTATTTGGTAGAAAAAGTTGTTAGGAAAAGAGGAAATCAGCTTCTGGTCAAGTGGTTAGGTTTCGATAATAGACACAATTCGTGGATATCAAAAAATGCTATTGTATAAAATGTACAAGTTTTATTCATGAATAAAATTTATATCACAATTGTAACTAAAATATATAAATAAAATACTTTTTCAACAATTATTGTTTATTTATATTCTTATCATTATAGCGTATGGTTTGCTTTCTCTAAGCAACTCCCACAAATCATATAAATATTTACAGGTCAAATAAGCACATATTATGTACACACTATCTATACTTATAAATACACGTAAACTACAAATCATATTAACAACTATTGTACAAGAAAGTTTCGGGATCGTATACCGTAGGACTTTTGCTGCAAAGTAATAACCAGTACCGCTACGACTGATGACAAAATGGTTAATTTTGATCCCGATCGGAAGCCTCCAATAAATCAATCAAAACATTTAATCTGTCATCAACGTCTAGACCTGGTGTCGGAATAGCCAAGTGACCCCACGCCAGAGTTTTCGTGGTATTGGGAATAAGGTAACGTTTATCATCAAACGCTGACAACCCAACCTTATTTATCAGCTCGGTGTACATAGTGTGTTTACGGGATCTAAATACAAAAAACTTGCAAAATACCTCACTCCGCCTGTTCTCAGCCACTTCTTGAAACAGGTAAGCGGTGAGATACTTTGCAACTGCACTCTTGGGAACACCCTTTGCCTTCCGATCGGCACCACTTTCGAGGTTCACACAGTATGATTTTGCACCTGCACCATAAAAACTCTGTATAGGGAAACCGCCATATTCGTCTTTCATCTTACCGACGACAGACACATTCTTGGGCATTCCATGGAGAGCGTTCTTAAATTTAGAAGTGTCAAATTTGTCGAGATGCTGTTTCATGTCGTCATAAAAATTGTCTGTATAAATTTCAAGTACCAAGGAGTCAGTATCGGTGTACAGCAAGGAAACGTTATTGCCATAGGTATTTTTCAGAAAACTGTAATAAAAATCGTACATAACGGTTTTTGAAATGTCTAAAACACAAAAACCTGCATAGCTAGGTTTGTCGTAGTAAACCGAAGTTCTGTTCAACTCAACAGCAACTAAATTTTCACAAAACACGGTTTTATCTTTAAAATTTGGTCTAGCAATTAAACTTTCGGCACCAATTCTGTTACCAATCTTCTCCCAATGACTGACTAGTCTGACATTAACCCTCTTATCCACGTTCTCGATCATCTTACCGAACACGCTGTTGTTAAGCGCCTTAAAAAAATCTTTCTGAAATTCGTTCGTCGACCGGTTTCTTAATTTAGTATTTAAATCAATATAGGAACGCAACCAAGGGGTCTGTACAAATTTGAGTACTCTATGAACTTTGTCCAAAATCAAACCGGCTTCTAAACACTGTTTTAAATTTCTGTAGTGGATTACATACTTAAATTTGTGTTGTAAATTTGGAATTAATTTCACGTTTTTCAATTTACCGTTAGGCGGCGCGATAAGTTCGGGACAAAAGGGTAAATCATTGTGGAGATGATGCAGATTTAGGGGATATCGCAGGTCCACTTCCAGCACATACCCAGTGTCGGATTCGTCCGAAGCGTCTAAAACATTTAACGTTTCAATTTCTTCGACCCCTAACCAACTAAAATCGCGTTGCGGTAAATATTGACGCATGGCATAGCCATACAGATTTGTTGCATCTAAATACATGATAAAAGAATTGGGTTTGGCGGGATCATAATTCTCCACGAATCTATTATTAGCTACAGCCTTTCTACCTATACACGTACTGACTCCACCGCGGATACCTTTTCTGAAAAAGTGCAGCATATCCATGTCAGTCAACAGTTCTAACTCTATGCCCGTGTATTTCAACATGGCATCCCAGCTTAGTCCAGGCGAGGTGTAATAATGGGCCGGATCTAAACTGTAATGTCTCAAACATAGAGCTCGAAAATTTTCAAACACGTCTGCCAAAATTAACACGTCCGATTTTAGATAAACGTCAGAGTAGTCTCCCAAAGTTTTACAGTCGAAAGTCGTCCACACTTCCACAGCGCGATCGTAATCAGCTGCACTAATGCCCGTACCATGTAACGAATCGAAAAATTGATCGATAGTGGGTAGTGCGGTTTGATCTAATTTTGAAAAAGAGTCGATATGTGAGTAGGGGAACACACCTTTCTGCCTCATAAGGTCGAATTTGACGCCATCACCGAATTCTCTTTTAATCTCGATACACTGATCGGAAGATAGATTCTTAGCCAACTGCGATAGCGAACAATTCATAAATCGGTAGCTGTCTAGGAACCTCATACTCAAATAAATTTTCTTTACACGCTCATTATCCCGAATTTCATCAACTAATACACGTTTGCCAAACGATACATACTTTTCTTTATTCATCGGAATAACGTCAATTTCTTCATTATTTAAAGCAAGCTGCTTAACGAAAAGGTGTGAATCGTAATTTAAATTATGAAAAAAGATCGGTACGAACGTTGGAACATTGAAATTTAGATTACAAATCGAATGTGCAGCTCCCCGGTAGTCTCCAGTAAGGTGACAGTGGTCCTTAACTTTGTCCTCAAGTCGATCGAAAGCTAAGTCGCAAATATGACATGTAACGGCATCTTCGTAATTTTGAATTTCGGAGGGATTTAAAATTTTCATCGGTATCACACGCTTTAAATGGTTGTCATAAATCAAGTGCACATCCCTTTCCAGACGCTCCATGAATTCTGCTACGGCATTTCTACCGCGATAAATTTCGAATTTGGACAAATTATCATCGTATGAACATTTAACAAAGTATGCGAAAGAATGAGGCTGGTGTACACAAGCGGTGACCGTGAATCCCTTTCCAGGATGCGGTTCTACGGTATCCACGGGTTTCAAAACGGTTTCAAAATCTGCATAAACGACAAAGGGAACTGTCATTTGTTTTTGATAATTTTGAAATTTCAGAACGTTCTGGGGAACCTGCTTCCCCAGTTTGTCAGTAATTAGGTCGGTCGACGGTAATTTCGTGTAAACGTGATTACAGTCAAAAGTCTGATGTTTAACCAACTGGGCTTCGGTACGGAAATAATGGAGACAACCGTCGCAAAAATGTTTAGCGCCATCCCTAGCAGTTATCTGCTGGGATACCAATCTCGACAAATCTTTTATCCAACAGTAATGACTATTACCCACCGAGTCAGTAGCAAGCAATAAATTTACATGACGGCGTCTTTTTCTGTCGGTGTAATACAAAGGTCCCACAGTTTCGTACTTCATACCATTCTTTGTCAGAACCGCTTCAAGACCGTAAACATTAATCGAAATTTGGGGATTATATCTTTCAAATTTGGAAATATCGGATAATCTGACCGGAAATTCGATGTCGTTGAAGACTAGGAACTCCCGGCAGTCGGGATAAGAACTGACTCGATTGGGTCGACCGGTAGGCTCACAAATAGCCGCGGTGACAGCCCAGCCGAAGCAGAACTCATCGTCATTTTGAACGTTCACAACCGCTTTCTTGTACTGTATCGGTTTCGGAAGCTCGAAGTATGACGAAGCTCGAAGGGGGTTGTATTTATTAACGTTCACGTGTAGATACAATAACTCCTTCAAAGTCCAGCCTGTAACAGACAAGTAGTAAACATTAGTCCTGTGCAGGGGGAGGGGGTTGCAAATCATTACCAGAGTCGCGCTCCTGAAACTCGGACGTCTTCTCATCCAGTATTGCAGTAAACTTATCATATAAACGATTAAGATCGGTGCCAAACGTTGCAACTTCATTTGCAGTGTTAAAGGATTTTATATCTTCTAATTCTTTCGCTTCCAAAATAAAATATCCAAATAATTCAAAATTTACTTTAACACTCTTAAACTTGACAATCTGCCTTTCCAGCAGCGGTATAATTTTATCTTTAATTTCATTCATAAACTCGGTAACATTTAGATGATAATTTACCGAAGTGATTTTGTAGCTGACAATACGGGACTGGAAGGCGGTTTGGTAGGTCGACACTCCTTCCCCCAACGGTACGAAACCAGCGCGACTGCAGTGTCTCCGGCTTCGAAGATGTCCGACGTAGCCGTTTCGAGACACGTTCTCATCGCAGACGTCGCAGTATCGGTTGGGAGTCGGTCTAAGTTCTAGAACACAAACGAATTAGCATCGCCGATGGAGTTCTAGAAAGGGGTACGAACCTATGGAGTCTTTAGTTTTCGGTCGTTTGGCTGGCGAAGGCTCGACACCTGCAGGATCCATCGAAGGCTCCACACAACTGCCTAAAACAAGCGAACCACTCTTATATACTCAACACCTCCAAAAAACCTTCAAGTATAATACCGTTTTGCGATGGTCGACCTAACTGTTGGCAGCTGTCTCTTCGATGGCGATGCAAATTGTCGAGCCTGGTGAACCTCGAACCGCACGTGTCGCACAGGAACATCTCGACTCGACTAGGATCTGAGAAGCTACTATCTGCACAAACAAGGATTACGAAAATCGTTTGCGGCCCTTAGTAGCCTTCCCAGAGCTTATCTAAAAGTCGGAGAACACTTCCAGCTGGCACGACGTGGACGTTGGGAAACCAGCCACAAAAGGAAGGATACAAGGACTGGGCAGGCGTGGGTAGCAAGAAATTTAGGGCGTTGCCAGAGAGAGCTGTCTGAGCAACAGCGACTTCGCATCTATAACGCGCATGAACCTGAACTTGAGCAGTATGGTGTTTAACCGCAGTTGTTCAACTTTCTTGAAGTTGTCGGTGGACATCCATCTGTCAGTCAGGTTCTGCTTACGTTCTATGATTGTTTGGAAGCGGACAATCTTCTGTTCGAGCTCTCGAAGTTTTGCGTGTAACGCTAGCAAATCCGCTTCCAATTTGCGAACGCTGTTCTCTTTGGCAGCAATCTCGGCAACGACAGCATCGTCAAAAAGCGAATCTTGGAACACGGTTGCGGGTTCAATGGGTATACTATCAACGTCCATTGAGTCCGCAACAGAAGCTACCGAAGAATTATGTTGCGATACATCCACATTCTCCACCATCTCATCCTCACCCTCACTGAACAGTTCGCCACTAGCATCGTTGCAAACTAGTGCGAATGTATCGTCACATACTTCTTATTCCACAAACATTGATTCTGAGTCACCGAACGCCGGTGGTGGTGGTATTATGCTCTGGGTCGTGGAAAGCATAAGCTGCGAAGAAGTGCCACAAGAAATACTTTCTAAGAAGCGATCTACAATTTGAGAGCGAACATCAGAATTTAATAACGAATCGTCTGAGGCGTCCATTGCACGTCTAAAATGGGTCGTATCCATAGCATTAAGAATATTCGAATCGAACTCGTTAGCGGTTAGAGTAACTACACAAATCTATAATTTCAATTGACGTGCTAGCTGAAGAAACATAATTTTCACCGGTCTCATTTGCAGCTGTAGCTGCAACATTCAGGACTTCGGCTTCAGAGTTAGCACTAACGAGTTGCTTGAAATTAAATTTAGATGGTACAGTTGCACTCGATTCGTTCTCAAACTGTTGAGGATTTTTACCCTGCGATAAGTAATTGCGCAAAATACTGGTGCGGTCCTGAACTGCTACAGCTGGAACATTTTCCCAATCTTCGGAAACATTCTCAAATTCAGGACGCAACAGTCCGGCAGGTTTAAGCAAAACATTTTGTAAGATTTTAACAACAGGTTTACTTTCTTGGGGCAATTCTTTACATACCAGACTGACATCGCTGCCGGACTGTGTACATGCACACAACTTAACTTTCTTCGGTTGCAACTTTTTCAGGCTGAGTCTCGAGAACCTACACCTGGAGCACTGCATCCTATCACGACACCTTCACAAACACCACAACTTCCGGCACTAGAACTGGTATACATCACGAACAAAGAGCTGAAGACGAACTGACGCTGTCGAAGGGGGTGGTTTCTACTTAAGCACATAAACCGGTTAACCTTGGCCTTGAACCCCGCCCCTTTCGGGAAGGGGGTGGCCTTGACCTTGAGGGTAGTATTTTTTGAGGCCGTTTTTCGACATATATTCAAGGTAATTTTGTCTAGTTTTGGGCTCCACCGACGTCGCTGAGCACAGCTCAGCGAGTACAAAGATTTCTCTATCCCCATCGATGAGGAACACTTTTCAAAATTTGACCTGAACGGAGCGAAGCGAAGCGGAGCGAGTATCAAGCTTCCTCCATCCCTATCGATGTGGAGCACTTTTCAAAATTTGACCTTGAAAAAAAGCGAGTACCGAGGTTTTTTATGTATCAAAAATTTTTTTCAAGGTCAAATTTTGAAAAGTGCTCCACATCGATGGGATTGGAGGGAAGGAGGGGGATTTTTTTTTTGGGCGGGGGGTATTTTCGTGTGGAACATTTTTTGGTTTTTTTATTTTTTTATTTTTTATTTTTTCCATCCCAAATAATTTTTTGAGTACTTCTATCCATCCCAAATACTTTTTGTAGACAGTCTATCCCAGATAATTTTTCTAGACAGTCTATACCAAATACTGTTTTACTTAACCAGTTTCTTTTACAAAGGAATGCACTACCTTAACACCCCTCCAGACCCGTAACCACAGCTAAAAGTCAGTCGACTACAACCATCGTCGCAGTTATGTTGTTTTTCGGTAAACGTGACGGTGCACGACTCCAAGTGTCATTAGTGTCGTGTACTCTGAGGGAATATCGCTTAAACAATTTGGACAACTGTGATAGGCAAAGACACTTCACGCCTTCGTGGGAATTGGCCGAACTCATCATCCAGCACTTGGAGGGTCCCACACTGGGAGAGGGTTTTATACCCTCTTCCATTCGCAACCGTTTGGAGGTATTTTTACCAACCGGGCTGGTGAAGAATCGTTTTACGAGCTTCACCAGGTTGCAGGTTTAGTAGAATACTCCAACCGGTTTTGCACGTTAGGGGCCTTCAGAAGGACAGTGCTGCAGCGTTGAGCGTTGGTGTGGAGTGGAGTGGAGTGGAGTGTTTTTTAGTTTAGTTTAATATTTAGTTTAATATTTAGTTTAATATTTAGTTTAGTTTAATATTTAGTTTAAGGAATATTGTACAGTTTTTAATATATATTTATCATTGCTATTGTCCTTTTTTTATTTGTTGCATTTATTTTGTAGGAATACTGTAACTCCATAATATTTTTTCTATAAATTTAATTACAAGTGAAACAATTCCAAATTTAATTAAAACTACAGCTATATAATAAACATAATTTATTTATTATGCTTACAACTGCACATCAATACCTTCTACACCAAGCTTTTGAAGATATTTTAGAAACTGCAAGTCATCTCTAGCCCCACCACCATTACAATTTGAAAACAAGGTATTGTATGCTGTAGCACCATCAAGCACGCAATTATCAATAATTGCGTTGTAGAAGTGCATGTTATCCAATTTCGCAAACGGTAGGTAGCAGTTTTGTAATACACAATCACTTTCGTCGACCACTGCACAAGCCATGTTTAGAAATGGTCTATCGTTATCGTCGTACCTTGGACATACACTAACACAATCTTTACACTTTTTAAACATATAATCACTACTTGCGATATAACCCTTTGCCAGCCATTTCCGTATAAATTTATCAGATAGAAAATATTCTTGAATCCCCTTCTCCATTGTATTCCAGAAACACAAAAAATTATATTCGCTCCAATCAGGTCTAACGATGCCTGCATAAACTAATTGTGTAGGTTTTCGCTCGCCTTCTGATGTTGTTATTAATTCAAATAATGCTTCTTTGTTACCCTCATTTAAACGACGAATGTTAGCTCGATTTGCAGGATTTTTTTTCAACAACTTGCTATCGTACCACTGCGGTTTTAAGTTACTCTTCGACATTTTTAACACTTTACCCCATACTGTTTACGCGCAAACTTTTATATAGTATCCCCCACCATCACGTTCTGAGTCTGCGCATTGTTTACAACTCCCCACCTTACTATACGAGTCCTTGAAAATCAGCCAGTTTGCTACAAACACTCCTACAGTCAACATGTTGTTTCTGTACGTTCCAGACGAAGCTGTTTATTGGGTTCATGATAATGCTGGAAGTCGATACCATAAGACTGGGGAAATACCAACTATAAACCCTGAACTGAGCTTCCCATTCCCCGAACCGCTTCATCCGCTAAATAGCGCATTATCGATTTTTTTGGAGCGCAATATGGCTTCTTCCACTATAGTGCATCAGTTATTTATACAATCGACCCCTTGCATATAATTTCCCAAGATCGTTATCCAGCTCTACACAATTTAGTTTTGAGGGTTGAAGTTTTCAAGAGACTTCATGATTTATCAATCGTGAGTACTAGCGAAGAAAGTGATTCGGAGGGATCTGAAGATTCCGAAAATGAAAAAATGCCTCTCGTTCGCAGGAGATTGTCATTCGAGCACAACCTGCGGTAGCGTCAACATGGTTCCGGTAAAGTTGTTAGTGGTTTTGGCTGCCGTTTACGATGGGTTTCTCTATGTACTACAACCGCCAAATTCCATTTCCGCATCTATAACCTATGATCGTAATATGAGTAACGCTACTTGGTATAAAATGAACAACTCCGTCTTGGCTGAAATCCCTGTATTTAAAATACCTGTGAGAAATTTTACTGAAAATGGTTTATTAACTTTCAAGATAAAATTCCAAGCACCTACATACGCCGTAACTTCCAATTGGCAAACTATTAAGATAAGTGATGATGTGTTTAAGAACTGTACTGGCTTTAACAATTCCTGTTGGGTATCTGTAATTATTCTAGGAACTGTACTATTAATCATAGCGTCATTATGTATTGCATATTTTGTCATATATTGGTCAATGATGTCTTATAATCTTAGATAGTGTGTTAATGATAATTTTTTCGTTTCTGTGAAATACTGTACTAATAAATGCATACCATTTCTAAATAAAATTATTAAATGTTACACTGTTTCAATTACTAGCTCTAGTCTTGCGTTCGGCCTTGGTCTAAGGGAGTGACCTTGGTTAATATTCAAGGACAATGACCTTGAACATTGACCTTGAGATCTGACCTTGACCTTGAGATCTGACCTTGACCTTGAGAGTTGACCTTGACCTTGAGAGTTGACCTTGACCTTGGATTCAAGGTTAGGAGTGGGGGGAGTGTCCCAGAACTGTCCAAAACAATCTACTTTGGTGTGATAAGGTTTTTAGTAGATTCAGTGTCTTCCAACATTCGGTCTTAAGATGGCGTAAGTGCGGAGTCCATGTTAGTTTTTTATCTGGTATTAAACCTAGGTATTTGATGTTATTTACGAATGGTAGTGTTCTGTTTTCTAATTTTAAGATTGGGTTTTCGTGAAATCCTCTGAGTTTGCAGAAATGCATGCATTGGGTTTTGGAAGTGGAGAAACGTAATCCCGTATTTTTAATCCATTTTTCTAATGTGTCTAATGTTAACTGTAGTTGTTGTTGTATACATAGCATGTTCTTTCCTTTACAGTAGATTATTATATCATCTGCGTACAAGGGGATTTTGACTGGGAGTGTTACGTATTTTGTTATTTCGTTTATTGCTACCAAGAATAGTGTAACACTAAGAATAGACCCCTGAGGGACTCCATTTTCCTGGATGTATTTATTAGATATATTGCTTCCAATTCAGACCCGGTAAGAGCGGTTTGACAGAAAATTTGTAATGAAGTGCATAATATGTCCTTCTAGTCCGTAATTTTCAAGCTGTTGAATAATATGGTCCCGCCTCACTGAGTCATAGGCTTTTTCCAGGTCTAGGAATGTCGATATCAGATGTTGCTTGTTCTAGAATGCGTTACGTATATCGGATTCTAGGGAGATTAGCTGGTCTATCGTTGATCGTCCTCGCCTAAAGCCACATTGGTGATTGTTTATTATGTTATTGGACTCTAAGTACCAGATTAGTCTTTAATTTATTAGTGTTTCTATTAGTTTACACACACATGATGTCAGGGCGATGGGTCTATAATTTGCGGGGTTCGTTCTTGTTTTGTTGTTTTTAAGTATTGGTATTATAGTTGCTTCCCGCCATTTATCTGGAAACTTGTTATTTTGCCATAAATAGTTGTATATGTTTAATAAATGTTCTTTACTTTTTTGTGATAAATATTGAAGCATTTCATACGAAATGTCGTCGTTTCCCGGGCTTGTACTTTTACATTCTTCAAGTGCAGAATCTAATTCCCACTTGGTAAAGGGAAGGTTAAGGGCTTCTGTAGTTTCGGGAGCTATGTCAGATTTCTTATCTGTGCTTCCTAGAGAGCTTACCATGTGATGTTTTATGGTACTGCTGGAGTTATAGTAGAATTGCATTGCTAGACTATAGGTTATCTGATCCGGAGTCGTGTAACGTGCGTCGTTTTGTATTAGTAGAGGAATCGTATTGAAAGTATTTACCCCCTTGATTTTTCGAATCTTATTCCAGACTTCTTTAGTTGGGGTTTTGCTGTTTATTGATGAGACATAGTTTTGTCATGAATCCGTTTTACTTTTTTTGATGACTAGACGAGCTTTTACACGGTGTTTTTTGAAGTTTACCAGGTTCTCTAGATTTGGATGTTTCTTCTAGTAGTTGAATGCTCGTTTGTTCATTTTGATTGCGTTTGCACATTGGGGGTTCCACCATGGAGCAGGTATTTTCCCCTTAGGATTTGTTTTCCTTCCTATTGACTGTTCTGCTGCAGCTTGGATTGACGATGAGAAGATGTCGGTGAGGGTATTAATATCGTTGTTATCTTCGATTGGGGTCAATAAGCTGTCTACTAACTCTGCGTAAAGATTCCAGTTTGCCTGTTTGAGATTCCATTTGGATCCTGGGTGGTCTTCTGGGGTGATAACGAGAGATCAATAAAAAAACCAATTAGGGCAGGCTGTGAAATTGAATTATATTAAATTGGTACTGTAGCCACATTGTTACAGTACATTCCCTTATTTTGTACACGTAGACAGTAAGTGCTGACGGCTGTCTCAATGGAGATTGGGGTGGGTTATTACTTCGCGATATAAGGGCGGAACGATAACTTACACAGGGAGTGTTGAAAAGGGCGCCACCTATTTTTCTGTAAGCCCTAAGGCGTTTAGAGTGAAAAATAGGAAAATCCTCTGGTGTGTTTGTCGGCGTCGAGGTAAACAGTCTGACCCGTTCTGGATCCTGAAACAGAAAGTACCTAGGGCGGGTTTGGGAGGAAGTTCGTTAAGTTATTCTTCAATAAAAACGTGATTGTCCAAATAAATGACTTTTAATAATTAAACGTAAATAAATGAAAATGGTGACATAAATATATATACATAAAATATTCACAGGTTATAATACAAGAACATAATAAATCGAAGTAAACAGTCTTGGACTTGCCAAGACAATGGGGAATCGATTCGCCCAGGACCTACGAGTCAGAGTTCTTATTTAACGTAAAGAAAGCTAGAACCTCGGAGTCGCAGCCCTGTACAAGATAATATAATTCGAGACTAAGTTAATAACTGTAATTATTATTAAAGAACACAAATAACTTCTACTAACTTAACTGAATAGCTTTAGGAGCTTAACGGCATAGCTTTAAGAGCTAAACTCTTAAATGATTGTTCGAAACGAAAGTCTACGTTAAATCAAATTCAATTGCAAGCATTGAGACGGAATAATTGCGATATTGAAGTCTGGGCGGTAATAGTTGATACATATGTAACAATAAGTTCAGTACCTTATTTTCGATGCGGCTGTCAGATGGTTTACCTTTAGCACTATAATTTTAACACCAGAGGCCTTGTCACTTTCACCTTTTTAGAATCTTCGGGTGAGGTTTAAGCGGAGAGGTGTCGAGATGGTGAGGCTGGCAACCGATGATGCGGTAACCTGGGAGAACTCCAGGGCGGGCTGTACCCACGAAACGAAGGTACGAAGGTGTTCATACGGTTGACGGGAGTAGACGTATATGGCGAGTAACTTCAATAGCACGTTATTAGGACTTCTTAAGCCATGAAGTATAAGCAGTATAGTTACGTTACTTCGAAGACGTGAATTCGAAACGGTAGATTTACGTCACTTTGGAAACGTTAATTTGAAGCGGTATAATTCGGTAATGCCGGCAACAATAATCGACGGTATATTTCATCTCGAAGACGGTAAAATCCCGAGCGGTAATTCCGAGTTAACTCTCTCGAACCTGTCGTGACGGGAGATTCAGGACGACTTAAGCTCTCTCTCGGGAGCAGAGCATGCGTGACTTGCATTTTAGGGGGGAATTGGTTTGAAAAGCGGGCAACCGATTGGCTGACTGGTTTACAAGGGGTGGATACTCGTGGTTTTGAGGCCAGGAGCAACTTGATCCTTTGTTTATCAATAAAGGTACAGACAAAAATCCGGGAACTGAAAGCATATTTCAGCATTCCCTCACGTTTAAATGGCAAGTGGGAAGGCCATCATGCGATCATCGAGCGCAATGCGAGGGGTAGCCTGTTAACATGGACTAAGCCACATTCTTACAGGGTGACGTGTTGCACTGGCCCCAAGGGATATAACAACATCCACAGAATGACATTTCTGACATGAAAATTTAAAACTGAACGCTCTTGTCTAAGTTTTTTATTTGATAATAATATTTTAATAATTTGATAATCAGATAAAAAACTTAGACAAGAGCGTTCAGTTTTAAATTTTCATGTCAGAAATGTCATTCTGTGGATGTCGCTACAGTACCAATTTAAAATAATTCAATTTCACAGCCTGCCCTAATTGGTTTTTTTATTGACCTCTCGTTAGTATTAGGCAGGGAGGTTTTAATTGGGAAGTGGTCGCTGTCGAAGAGGTTGTCTAGAAATTCCCATTCTGCCATAGGGGCTGTTTTTGAGTCAATGAGGGTTAGGTCTATAATGGAGAAAGTTCCGGTGCCTGAACAAAAGTGAGTAGGCGATCCGTCGCTTAGTAAAACTACATCGTCGCGTTCGATAATTTTTTCGAGTATACATCCTTTGGAGTTTGTGTAAGTAGATCCCCACATGGTATTATGGCTATTGAAATCTCCACATATTATAAATGGGGCAGGAAGGGGTCCGTGAAGTTGGAGAAACAAGGTATGGCGCAAATTTGCGCCTAATTGCGCCATCAGAACGAATTTTGTATCTCTTGTCATAAGCATTTACAAAAAATCATTTTTTCGCCAATTTCACGCTGGCGAAACAAAATTGAATTTTCGAATTTTTTCTTTTACCAATATTTAGCGCCCATTTAGCGCTCTTTTGCGCCCCTGAAACTTTTTGCGTACTATAGACCGTAAGGAAGTTATAAACAAAACTGTGCCTGTTTCGCCAACTTCACGATGGCGAAACAAAATTGAATTTTCAAATATTTTCCTTTGCCAATATTTAGCGCTCTTTTGCGCCGCTAAAACTTTTTGCGTACTATAGACCCTAAGGAAGTTATAAACAAAACTGTGCCTGTTTCGCCAACTTCACGCACGGTGGCGAAACAAAACTGAATTTTCAAATATTTTCTTTTGCCAATATTTAGCGCCCATTTAGCGCTCTTTTGCGCCGCTAAAACTTTTTGCGTACTATAGACCCTAAGGAAGTTATAAACAAAACTGTGCCTGTTTCGCCAACTTCACGCGCGCTGGCGAAACAAAACTGAATTTTCAAATATTTTCCTTTGCCAATATTTAACACCCGTCTTGTATTCATAATTACAAAGTAGGTTAAGAAAGTCAATCTGAAATTAATAAAACATAGATTAAAAATACAAGTAATTTTATTATATTATGCCAAATAACAACAAAATCGTAAACTTTTGAAAATACATTATTGTATTGTATATACAGTGCGCGCATAAAGTTTGGAATAATGGAAATAATTCTTTTCCCGGCAAATTTAGAGAAAAGCGGTTTGACACGTCAAATTGATTTATTTTAAAAGAAACATTTTGACATAATTTTCATTTTTCTACCGCTTTCCGGTTTCAAGCAGTGACGTCATCGATAAGGATAAGCCAACATGGTTTATAGTGAGTTCCAGTATGGATAAGCCCATACCAACATCGTTTCCTCAAAAAAGTAGTTGGTTAGTAAAATAAACTTATTTTAGAAATCACTCAGGCCTAATTGCACCAGTTAGGCTCAACTGCACCAGTTACACTTAAATAATAAGTGTCACTTAAAAAATTAATTCGCATGGATTTAATTGTTAGCGACAGTTGTATCTATAGCAATTAAACTTTTAAGGGACACTTATTATTTAAGTGTAACTGGTGCAATTGGGCCTCAATTGATTACATTCAAAAATTAATATCTCTGAAACAATCAATCACAATACCATAAATGTTGATATATTTGAATTCAGAATTTCATTATCTATCCAAATCTGCCAAAACAATAGGGGGTTGCCACTTAGAAAAATATCGATGACGTCACTGCTTGAAACCGGAAAGCGGTAGAAAAATGAAAATTATCTCAAATTGTTTCTTTTAAAATAAATCAATTTGACGTGTCAAACCGTTTTTCTTTAAATTTGCCAGGAAAAGAATTATTTCCATTATTCCAAAGTTTATGCGCGCACTGTATAATTGATAACGTAATTGGTGTTAATCATGTCAGTATGCAACAAGAAAAATCTAAAACCATGTAATAGTACTTAAAACTAAAGGTTTTCTTTTGTAATAACATGTAAAGACCTATTATAAAATGTAATTCTACAACTATACAACAACAACATAACTTATAATATATTGAATTAATATACAGTGAGAACACTATTTTGAGTTCATCAATTTAGCCGTATTCGGGGCTACCTAGAATATCAAGAACCCTTTCATATTTACACTGTGTAAATAAGGCAGTGCACATTAACGCAGAAGTCGTTAGTTACACACTTAGATTGAGATAGTTGATCGTCGAATTTCTCCCACGTCGCATCTAAACGTCGACAGAACGCCACATAGTGTCCAAGGGTGTTGATGTCTGCTATTTGACTACCAATATAGTGTACCACTCCGCGTAAGTAGTAGTTTCTCTCGAATACCAGGATAGTATATGGAATTTCGCTCAGTTTTGCATGATGTATTATGAGACTCCAAGAAAAGGTTTTCCCCTACATTAAACATCTCCAGTGTGTGTTCTGAACATTTTTCTGTGTTGTTTAGATGTTCACATTGCTGCTGGACAGTGGTTCCTGTTTCACAAATTTTGTCGATGGAATGTTGTAGCGCCTGTATGCCATTTGTTTGAGTAATATCTATTGCAATTGGAAAAACAGGTACTGCTCTCGTACGCGGTGGCCTCTTACAATTTTTGGATGAACAGGATTTGGTTACAAAAGTGCTAGGCATATCTATCATAAATTTGTCTATTACAAATGTTATGTGGCATCCACAGGAAACGCATATAACCCCAGCAGCATTTCTGGTTTCGTTTTGGAAAATGTCTTGTAAAAGTTCACCACGCATTCGATAGATACTTTTTAAGAGCGACGCGTGTTTTACAAACTCTTTTAATATGCTTCCAATTTTAACATCGGATACATAAACTGCATCTTTATAAGGTATGCTATCACAGAAAGCTGCGGCTATTATTTGAAAAAAAGAATCAAAAGCACATGTATTGGAAAATAGATATTGACTGTTATTGATTTTGTTTGGTTTGATAAGGCTGTTTCCATTTTTCAGCAATGCCAGCTTAATTTTTTTACCTGATGTCATTGTTAATATTTCAGGACAAGCACTCGCATAATATGATTTCCGTTTTCTTTTACCTTTAGCCAAATTCCTCCAATTTTCCACTGCATTTTCATTATCGATGCTTTCTGAGCTGCTTTGATCGTCTTCACATTTTAATGGTTTTGTATCTGCTTGTACATTTTTTTGTGCCATTGTCAGTGTAAGTTGGCCTCTAATGTCATTTAAATGAATTGATACAAATTTATCTACCCGTATTGGTATGTTGTGATGTCGGAATGTTCTATTTTTGATGTCATTAAAATGTGACTCAACAATAGCTGAAGATGCAGTCGTGTGCAGTGTATTGTAAAAAGGGGTCATAATGCAACTCCATAACACAAACGTTTTCAAAAATTTAGTTAACGTTGGTTGAAGTGAAGGCAAATAATGGTAGTTTTCTTCGTTCCCTTCATCGCAGATATTCGACTCTGCTCGCTGCACAATGGTATTAATCCAGCTAGTAATTTTGTGCCCGTTTTCATCTACAGTGAAATTAAATCTTTCTTCACACATATCACTAGATTCGTCTGCTTCTATGTTAACAACATCGTGTGTTGCTATCATTTTCTTCAAAAAAAACATTTTTCTGCTGTCTTGAGGGTTTGGGTCATTGTATTCGCTGTTACATACAATCAGCAGAGATTCTATTATATTTTCTGCTTGCTTTACTGAATCACTCTTTATAAGTAATGCACGTGCTCTCATATAAAATTCTCTTAGTGGCCTAGCTTTCTTTCTTAAACATTCCCAACTACTGATCAATTTCATAACATGTGCGTAATCTACTCTAATGAAAACGTTGGGTAAATTTTCAACTGACCCAAATAAACATTCAAACGAAATGTTTAAATAATATTTTAGATCTGGCATATTTGCAAACGACTTAGCCACGGCTCCTAAAAGGGCGTAAGAGTGGTCTACCACTATAATTTTTGGTAACAATGCTCCAGCTAGTATCCATTAGTTTAACCACAGCTGGATGTAATTTATGCTGTGTGCCTCCGAAACCATTTGCAAAACTGGTATCTGACCATGAGTTGTGCCCAAATGTATAACGGCCGAGTATAAAAACATGTACGCGGATTTATTATTATATGGTCTTTTAAGTTTTTCAACAACGGTGCCTGTAGCGTCAATTGCAAGGGTGCAGGCTGAAACTGATCGGCAATAGTTGTTATAGATGGTAAGTTGTTCTGGAAGCCAATAATGCACGTAAAATTTGTCCATAGATATACCATGTATAGAGCCTAGGTACGGTTGTGTATATTTAAGCATTTCCAGAGATTTCACAGGACAAGGAGTTTTATGTAGGTGATTAAATTCTGATTGGTCCTGTTTACATTTTCTAAGAACGTCGAGTGAGTATAGTGTTCCGTTCATTATCCCCAACTTCCATTCCCAGAGCCACAGTTTGTTTTCGACGCCATATTATAGCTGGCATACCTCGCTCCATTTGCTTTGCAACTTCCCATCTTCGTTTTCCACTTAGTGGTCGTTTTGTCCTACCTGAAAAAAATATAAGTTCTCATGGCGCCTATAGTTCATCCATTGTAAAGATAGAGTAAACGTAAACTATAAATAATTAATGAAATAATGTATTTGTAACAATTTCTTTCTGTAACATATCGCGTGGTTAGTTATAATATAATTATCACGTTCATGCGTATTCCTACTCCCCATTTTTATGGAACAAAATAGCAATGATTCTGAGAAGATAATATTCCGCGATGATGCTTTTTTTGCACAAAAATATAAAATTTAAAAAAGTGGGTATTTTAAAAATGTGAATAAATTCAGAATAAAAAACTCCTTGTCTATCCCACAAAAAATTGTATTTGTAAAATTGTTGTAAAGTTATTATCGTTTTCGCTAAGAAATGTGTACCATGTTCGGTAATGAAATGTTTATCAAAGATCCAAGTACATGTAAAGTTTGTCTGAGTGTTTAACGCATCAGCTATTGCGTGCGTCCATCCAGGTTGAAGGCAAAAAATTGAACGTTTTGCTACTTCTGCACGTTTTGGCTGTATATCTTTCCATGTTTCATAGTTCAACTCGATTGAAAATTCATTATTTTTGTTGAACTCTTTGTAATCAGACTCACTGTCGCTCGCCAATTCAATAAGAGGAATCGGTTCAGAATAGTACCCAATTTCTTTCCAGCGATCATTGTAATTTTTTTTTACATACGTGTATAGTATGTATACCGTTAGCGGAAATGGTACCACCTAAATTTTCACTTAATTTTTTCCATAACGCCGAGTTTTTTTTTGATATGCATTTTATCACATCTTCAGAGTGTAATTTGAGCTGACTATGCATTACTTCTTTTGAATATTTTGGTTTTCGTCCAACCTAACGAATATAAGAGACAAAATTCCATCAGAAATAAAAAATGTAGTACTAATTATCTCTATCTCTTATTTTATTACCAGGAATTCGACAGTAAATAACCAGATCACGTTTTTTGAACCATTAAGCACGTTCATGATTAAAATAAAATATTTACCCAGTAAAATATTTGATATAAAAAAAAAGAAACTTTAGTTTCTTCTAAAGAAATTGGTTTGATAACACAAACCAAGTAACTACCAGTCTAGTCAACACCGCCTCAATTTCTGCGAATAATACTATATTCTATCAAAAATTAATTGAACATATATCAAACAACATTAAAAATATGAAGCGGATACTACGACCCCTGCGATGCTGACATTTTAATTTCACTGTCACTCCTTTCCAAAATAAAGAAAAAGTATTCTGATAAATCGTACAATTGTTTACTTACCATGTTAACTTCAATGAGTATGCAGAAGGTAACAAACGATAGTAGGCACACACTATATTTTCTGCTGACAACAGTTTGGTCTGGGCACTCTGTAGTTGTTTCAGATCTGTTCTTGCTTTTTGCACTAAACAACTATTACACTTGCACGAATGATCCTTACGAGTTACGACCATAAATGTTCAGGTAGTAGGTATATTTATTACAATCCAAACCTCAGGGTCAAATAATCTACCAAGAATTTACTAAATATTTAAATATGCTATGCAGATGTAAGCACTAAGCACCCACCAGCGGGGGTGAAATTTCAATGTAGCGACGGTATGCCGCTGAAACCAGCCAATAAGAGGCCGCGCGCCAGTTTTCCAGCCAGTATACTTTGCATTATAGAAGCAATTAATTTTAGAACTTCGAAAAGAAAAAACCTCTGCTATATTACTTATAGTAGAGCTGTAATTTACAAACATACGGTTATTGGTGAATAATGCACGAAACCTGACCTAATAGCTACCTCTACTGGGAGACTCATTTTTGAAAGAACACCAAACAAATACGATTTGGTACGTTTTCAAGCCGCGGCCTGTTCAAAACCGCCAATAAGTTTTTGTGGCATAACAAGGGCGCTAAATGGGCGCTAAATATTGGCAAAACAAAATATTTGAAAATTCAGTTTTGTTTCGCCAGCGCGCGTGAAGTTGGCGAAACAGGCACAGTTTTGTTTATAACTTCCTTAGGGTCTATAGTACGCAAAAAGTTTTAGCGGCGCAAAAGAGCGCTAAATATTGGCAAAAGAAAATATTTGAAAATTCAGTTTTGTTTCGCCAGCGCGCGTGAAGTTGGCGAAACAGGCACAGTTTTGTTTATAACTTCCTTAGGGTCTATAGTACGCAAAAAGTTTTAGCGGAGCAAAAGAGCGCTAAATGGGCGCTAAATATTGGCAAAGGAAAATATTTGAAAATTCAATTTTGTTTCGCCATCGTGAAGTTGGCGAAACAGGCACAGTTTTGTTTATAACTTCCTTATGGCCTATAGTACGCAAAAAGTTTCAGGGGCGCAAAAGAGCGCTAAATGGGCGCTAAATATTGGCAAAAGAAAAAATTCGAAAATTCAATTTTGTTTCGCCAGCGTGAAATTGGCGAAAAAATGATTTTTTGTAAATTAACTTGCTTATGACAAGAGATACAAAATTCGTTCTGATGGCGCTATTAGGCGCAAATTAGGCGCAAAATTTTTACCCACTTTTTAGAATTTGCGCCATACCTTGTTTCGCCAACTTCACGGACCCGGCAGGAAGTTGTTGGATTATTCTTTCAAGTTGTTGTTGGGATATATCTTTGTTGGGTGGTATATACACGTTGTATACTGTTATCTGTAGGTTGTTTAGATGAAGTTTTACTGCTATAGCTTCTACGTCTGTTGTGAGCGCCATTTCTTCCGAATGTACCTTGTTATGTACAAAAATTGCTACTCCTCCGTATGTGTCTGTCTCTCTATCTTTTCGATATGTGAGATATATGAGTTTTTTATTTGGATTTTATTTGATTGCTTGAAGTGGGTTTCTTGGATGCATAAACATGTGGGTAAGTGTTCCGATAATAGGATTTTTGTTTGTTCTAAGTGTTTGAGATAACCGTTTGTGTTCCACTGGAGGATAGTTGCTGTCATAGTTGGTTACTTATTTAGATATTACTTTTAGGTTGGCTCAGTTAGCTGTTTTCGTGTTCTGTATTTGTGAATCCTGTGTCCATTTTAGTTCGTTCTGTGAGAAGTTGTGAGCTGATTTTATTTATGATTCTCATTATTCGTGATTTTATGTTTCGTTCTTTTAGTTTGGGATAGATGTTATTCAGCATTTCAAGAAGTCCTCTAGTATTCTCTGTGTATTCTCTAGATAGTCGTAACGGATTGGGGTTTCATTGTGTGTCTTCTAAAAAACCTTGAAGATCTAGAAAATTTAGGGAGTATTGGTGAGGTTTGATTTCAATCATCTCTTTAATCGGTTGTAATTGTTTTCCCATGTTTGGTGTATCCGAATCGGATTCGCTAGTAATCTGGCTTTTATTTCTCTTTGGTCGGGAAAGTTTTGGAGGGTTTGGGTTTGGGAGGGCTGGGAAAGGATTTGCGAATGGTTGGGTTTCGCTTTGTTTTTCTTTTCCTAGTGGTTGTGAGGTTGTTTGCTCTGGCTCTTCATTCTGGGCTGTAAGTTGGTGTAGGTTAGCGCTGGAAATTTGATTGATGTATTTTCGGGTTGTGTCTCAGATTGGATGGGGCATTGGTTTACCGTGTGTCCTTCTTTTCGGCATTTATAGCAGGACATACTATTTGTTGATAAGAATATGCGGTATTGAGTATTTTCAACAGACATTAAAAATGATTCTGGAAGACTGATATTGTCGTTTGGGTTGATGTATACCTGTCTGCGGAAACTATATGGCTATATTCTTCATCGTGGATACCGGCTCTGATGAATGTTATAGGAGATACTAATTTGAGTTATAATTGCTTCAGTTGGTTTTCAATGATATTGTTTGGGATTGAAGGACAGACGTTTGATAATACGATTCTTTGCGCAGGTGTGACTAGCTTCCGGGCTTGGAAAACGGATTCGTTAATCGTAATAAATAAAGGTGTACTTTCTTCAACAGGGAATAAAACCCCCAATTACAGAATAAAGAAATATACAAAAGCAAGAAAAAGAAAAACAAATTGAAAAAAAATATATGTATACATATATATATATATATATATACACAACCGTGTAAACATGTAGCAACAACTTAGAACATGTTAGAACACGCTTTGGTATAGGTCTCGACGAATTCCTAACGTGCATAAAAGAGTAACTTCATTTTATATCTGCGAACAAGTTAGAACACGTTCGAACACGCTTACATGTAGTTCTCGACGAAAATCTAACACGCATGAAAGAATTGTGTTATTTTTATCGGTAAACCATGTTATAACCCTAAATACTTTTTTTTTCAATGAAATACGTTGGTTTTGAAAAAACAACATTACACTAAGGTCTAGGAAGGTGCAAAACTCAGCTATAAAAATAGGGGAACCGCAATATAAAAAACTAAGACAAATACAGCAAAAAAATTAACGCTGGGGTCACACAGTGACCCCACCTGGGAATCCGAAGATTAATTATAAAATAGTTAATTAAAAAAATTATAGTAAACACTGTTAAGTTTTTCTATATCTGTTCTGTAATTGATAGTTGTGGGGCTTTTTTTTATTTCAATCATTTCGTTTAAAAGTCTTTTTCGTGAATTATTTTCTCTATGTAAAATTTTAGGTGAGTTGAAATTAAAGTTGTGATAGTTAAGAAAAGCATGGTCTGCTAGTGCAGTATTAGGTGTATTGGGAGTGGCTATTTTATTTTTAATAGAGTTTTTATGTTGATTAATTCTTTTTTTCAAAGTTGAAGTTTATGTAATGGTTAACAATAAGATGACTGTTCTAAGGTAGTTATAAGCCTTCCAACAATCCAAATATATGGCAATACCTACCTGGTTTAATTTTGTCTAATAATTCCTAAAAGCTGTTCCACAGGTACAAAAAAAAACAGTCCCCAATAACAAAAAATAAAACCTTGAAACGTTTGTGAAATTTACATGTCCCAAATTTTGATTCATTCCTCAATTTAGCACTAGTTACCGTATATTCCAAGATTTTTAACCAACATTTTCAGACAAATTTTCCGAAAAAATAAAAAACAAAACATTAAAATTAAAAGTTAAAGAAACGGGATCCTTACAAGTTTATGGAGTGGTTAACGGTAAGATGAGTGAATCCTTCAATTTCCAGGCAGTTATAAGCTTAAAATAAGCCCAAACAATCTGGGTAAAATTTTCTCTTTTATAATATCTAAAAGTGTTTGTGGTGACCTATCTTCTATAGGTACCAAAAAGCAATCCCCACTGTCCCGATAAACACCCCAAAAAACCCACGAACCTTCAACGTGTTTCCCTCTGTGAAATTTACGTTTCCCAAATTTTGATTCGTCAATTTCTACAAGTGTACCCATACCACCAATTTTTCCGATATTATTAATCAAAATAAAATGTCAATGCAAATTTCCCGACATAAATGAAACCAATCAACTACTGTATGACTAGCAATTTTGAGTTCATTCATTACAATGCCTTGAGAATATTCTGTGACGCTCTTAGGGTGCGTAAGAGGGGTACGCCGGGGTTTTGGGACGGAATTGTTTGTCTGCTTAAACAAAACAATTCTGCGGGAGTCGCTGGCGTCAGATTTTATTAAGGAGTTTTCTCTCCAGCGGCTTCGTTGTACACCTGGTGAAACGAAGATCTGGGTAGCTTCAGTCAAGAAAGAAATGTCCAGGGGTCTATTCTTTTTCCACGTGAATAACGGAAAGCTTTTTAGAAGCAGAACATGCATACACAAGCAAATTGTTGATGGCCCGGCCTACGGTATGCTGCCATCAGGTAACAGCCCGAGAGCTGGCGTGAAAATCACTCCCTCATAAGAGTCCAATTTCTAAATAGTATGAATCGAAAGTACTTATCATTGTGAACAAATACCCCCTAGTCTGCCGTTCGGCAACGGTAGCGTTTAGGCGGTTGCGGCTTTTGGATTTTGATTTGTTTTTTCGGAACTCCCTCATTCAGTCCAACGGCAGACTATCATAAATGCATTCCGAAATATCTAACTAACATAAAACTGAAATAGCAGACAAAAAAAGTGGTAGCGTTTTGTAATTAGACGCAGTAACAGTTATTATAGTCGAGGAGCGAGTTGCTTATGGGTGAGAATGAGAGCCAAATACTTGCTTCCGCGCATAAGAATAGGATACACTGATTTAGGTAACTCTCAGTTATTGCAATTCTAATAGTATTAGGCATATGGAATTAATAATAGTAATACTTCAAAAAGCAATTTATATTTATAATCTTAATACGTATTTATATACGTAACACAAAATCGGGTGTAGTACATATTATTTTACTAAAGTCTACATGTAATAAGAAATCTCATTCGTATAACTACCCTTCATCACTTGATTCATTATAAACTTCGGGTTCATCATCCGATTCTTCCGCATCGTCCAAAATTTCATCTATAGTTTGTGGACATGAGGTCCAGTAAACCATGTTATTGTGTAACTATTGTCTTCAAGCGTCCATCCGTGCTCATCTGGCTGATAAAATTTTGGCTGTTTGCTACATGCATATCGCCATATTGCACATATTTGATTCATTCTTTTTATTTTTTGTAATAGCACTATTTTACACGGCAGCATCAAAAAAAATTAAAAATCTAGATGCGAGATCTAGATTTTTAATTTTTTCCAAAAGATTGGATTTCTCGCTTTTTGGTTTATAGCAATCTAGAAATCTTTCATACCGAACTTTATTAATATTTTTCGGTTTTCCGTATAACGTGCAAACAAAATGCTCGACTACGTTAATTTGAGTAGTAGTCAAAATAGCGTCCTCCCCAAAGGTTGAAAATGTATCTTGAAATTCTTCATTTTTTTCCAAAGTAGTAAACGGCTTGGTTTTTCCTTTTCTGGAGAAGGAAGAAGTGTAGTCGCAGCCGGTAAGGGCATGCAAAGCTGGTAACGCTTTGCACATTTGGGGACCCACTTCTTAAAAATTGCATTTACATTTACAAAACGTAATGTATTTTTAGACATAATTCCTGAAACCAAAATAATTCTTTTATGAATAGAATATTGATCTCACCGTTTCTTACAAATTCACCTGTTTCTATCCAAATAGAAATGTTAGTAAAGAGATGACAATTTCCTAGGGCAATGATAAGTACATCTGTATCAGAAGTTTTAATAATAACTCCGGTTATTTCTTTTGGAAGACGTGATAAATGAAAAATCATTCTACTATCCGCTTCTTCGTGCAGGCAGTTTAAGTCTGTCTCTTCTTCTTTTATTCTTTTATGATTTTAGTATCTTTACAGGTAATTTTAAAGCAGCTGTCTAGGCAGTTCACGTATATTACCTTATCACAGATCACAGCGAATATTATGTCGTGTGCCAAAGAGTTGATTTTCAGTTCCTCGTTGCATTTAGATCTTCTTTGTTTGGGTCTAGATATTAAATATATGAGAAAATCCTTGATTAATTTTGGAATCTCACATTCTCCTTCATAAATGTGTTTTATTTCTAAAGTGTCGGGTAACGGCCTGGAAGTAATATTTAAAATTTCTCTACGCAATTGAAAGGCCAGAGCTTTACTCTACATATACGGTGATAATGTACTTCTTTTGCAACAAAATCAACGTCTGCAATTTTCTTCAACATATCGTGGTCTTGAATCGCGGAAGCCCATTTTTTTATTTTGTTTTCAAAATTTTTTGTTTCACACACTCTTAAGAGAATCTTTGTTTTCTTTAAATAAGTAAATTTTTTATTACAAAATATGCATAATTTCCTTAATATACCTCTTTTTTTATCTTTCAAAATGGGTCCGCACTTTCTAGTGACCCGTTTACAAATTCTGCTTGTTGAAGGTGTATCATTACGAGTTTCAACCTCAAAATATTCATCTTGAGTTTCGGTTAGTGACTTTTGACATCAACTGTGGATATCAGCATCAGTAACATCCTGTAATTTGGATGTTTTTATAGCTGTAAATATCTTATAACAACCGCTATGGTAATAAACACCGTTTTCATTCAAGGACGGGGGTAGCTAAAATTAGAATGACATAAACCAAATTTCTAACGAGCGGTCAAGATTTTGACACATTTTTCTAAAGTCTTTGTAGTAAATAGTTTTAAAGGCTCGGCTTCCGGCAATACTTTTACCTCTGTGTGGATCGAACATTTTCTTAAGTCAGAAATTCGTATGTCGTCCATTGCTTAACATTTTAACATAAATATCAATAAAAGTTTAATACCTAGTGCTAGTCGATCTTACCACATTTATAAATTCAGTACTGCAAAGAGCTTGCACCTATCCCTATCCTATGCTTATGCGCGGACGCACGTTCCCACCCATAAGCAACTTGCACGTCGACTCTAATAACGGTTACCGTGTCTAATTAGAAAACGCTACCATTTTTTTCGTCTGCTATTTCAGTTTTATGTTAGTTAGATATTTCGGAATGCATTTATGATAGTCCGCCGTTGGACTGAATGAGGGAGTTCCGAAAAAACAAATCAAAATCCAAAAGCCGCTACCGCCTAAACATACCGTTGCTGAACGGCAGACTAGGGGGTATTTTTTCACAATGATAAGTACTTTCGATTCATACTGTTTAGAAATTGGACTCTTATGAGGGAGTCATTTTCACGCCAGCTCTCAGGCTATAACTTTTGGAGGAATTGAACTTATCAAGCTTAAGACTTCCGAGTTACCAACCTTGTTTAACTATTAAGACTGCGTGCGTTCGGCGGAGTTGACTGGTTCGCGGAAGATTCGCCCCCCACATTTCGCCCCCTACGTTTGGCCCCCCCCACATTTCCACCCCGCACATTTCGCCTCCGCACATTTCGCCCCCGCACATTTCGCCCCCGGGGGTTATAATAATACACTAACAAAAATTTATGTTTCTATATACTATTTTTTTCACTACTAGAAATGTTATTCATTTAGATGTTTGTAATTTACCATTTCCACATGATTTTTTAAATATTTAGTAGCCTGAAACTGAAGTTGTCAAACTAAAAAACAAAACCCATAACATCTGATTTATAGAACGTTTATTTTATTACAAAATTAGAAAGTATAATTATAAGCTATGCCTCTTAAATATTCTAAAATATTTCTATTTTCAAAGTCTGCAGCGATAGTCTGCAAGCGAGCCCCAATCGCTGCGTAGGTTTTGTTTCTCACAGACACTGGATTCCCAGCAACCAAATGCGCAATTTCATAATGAACAGAAGCTTGCTGCTGCTATTTATAAATATTTGGGTGTAGGCTTCCACAAGAAGCTATATATACGTCTCCCTTGTCGTCTGATACGACGAAGGATGTAATTATCTTCAAAATAATCCGCTATGGTGATAGCAGCCTCTGGAAATCCTCCTTCAACAAGTGCATCTAATGCTTGTTCCACCTCTGTTGGTGGTACGAACGCTAAAGCCGGTAGCATCCTCAGCCACAACGCAAACTCGTGATTTTCTTGGTATTCCGCCTGTCAATAAAAATAAACCATGAATTTAAATATTCGAATAATAAACAAATATTGATTTATTACCTGTAGTCCTTCACCCTGTATTCGTCTCCATACACTTTGGCATAAGTGAAAGAAACACCCAGAAACAACGATATTGGGAAACTCTGGAAAGCCTGTATGGAGGCCAACTCAAAGTCCACCATCAATGTTGTAGGAGATAACCCTGGCTGCAAAGTTTTCAGCTGGCGTAGAAATTCAAGATATGTTGCATTAGTTTTGTTGGTTAGCAGAGCATAAACTACCGGCAAAACTGCTTCTCCAACTTTTACATGAATTGTAAATAGTTGGTGGAATATCATAGGTGCTGCACTGAAGGTGCCGTCAACGTACCAGTCCTTGGCTTTGACAAGAAGCGACAAGTTCTCTCTTGTAGAAAACAACAAAATCCGGCTTGGCAAAAATGATCCTCCGAGTCCTAAAGAAGGAACGGTTGCTCGACGTCATCTATAGTTATATTTTTGTACTTCGAAATGACAAAAAGTAAAATTAGTAAAAACTAAGATTATTGCCAACGATAAGCATAATAAAACTTAAAATAACATTTAATTTACTGTTAGAAAAACCAAAACTAATTAAAACTTTCTTCAGGTATAACCATTTTTTGAATACTGAGTGGAACAGCTGGATTTCCAGTGGCTTGCCTTGACATCCTGATACTCCTCTTCAAGCTGTCCTTCCGTGGCAACACAGCACATACATTTCGATGAACACCGTCCACAGCAGAAGATAAAATCTGTTGCGTCGATTCTTGGGTTGTTTTTGCTCGATCCTTGATCGTCTCCAGGACTCGCAGAGTTTTACCTCGTGAGGCATCCGCAGGATGAAAATCGACTTGTACAATTTTCACAACATTCGGAGAGTCCCCCGCTGTGCACACACGTCCTTTACATTCAGTTCTTTTTTCACATACTTATATGCTATGTTCCAGGTCTGTCGTCTTCTTGGAAAACACATATACATTGTTCTCATGGATGAGTTTCTTCTTTCCTCTGTTCGATTTGACGAAAGTCATTGTGGGTTACAAAGTTATTGTAATGGGTTAATTTTGAATAAACAAATTCTTCTTACCTTCTTATCATTCTTAAGGATAAGTTACTAAATAACAACTTAACTTTAATTTTATATGTTTCATTATTTAAAATTATCCTAAAAGATAAGTGAAAGCCCATCAAAATAGTCATTAGATGCCATTAAGGCCACATAACTATTTAACTTTTAAATCGGGGTTCATTTATTTCAACTTTGAAATTAAAATATTTTAAATTGGCTTTAGAATGGCTTTATACAATAGAACTTTGTTTTGCAGGCTGAGTGGTGACCGTCGTCCTATGAGCCAATACATCGTTTTGAGTTTCAAGTTCAGTTGTTTCTTTTTCGCTTCGATATGTCGATGTCGTCTCCATGCCATCCTTCTGTCCAAATGGATTCCTAGATATTTTGCTTTTGTGTCTTGGGCTATTTGTTGGTTATTTATTTGCTCTTGAGGCAATCGATTTTTGCGGTTTCTATGTTTGCCTCTTCCGTCTGTTGTACTGATTGTTTTAGCATCGCAGATCTGGCGGCAAATGTTGTAAATACGCTTGCGTGAGTTTTGAAGACCGTGAATCGCTAAAACTCCTCTTTACAGACTTTATCAATTCCATTTATCTTGACGCAGTATAAATAAGTCATGTTCCTGGCAGAAATATTTCTTTTATTTTTTTTCGGATATTTTCGCTTTTTCGGAATCGCCTGGAACCAAGATTCCAAAACAAATTAAATACCTCTATTTCTTTTCCTTCGAGAGTTAACCTGCACTTGTTCTTGCATTTACAAGCTACTCCCATTTCTTTGCAAGGCTTTTCTTCTCCTTTATACGTTTTGAACGCATACCCCATGTTTCTTCTTTTTTTCTTTTTTTCCCTTTTTCTCGAAGCTACATTTACTTTTCTCCAACGAGATGGTGTCGATTTTTCTGGGGAATCCATATTTCCCCTTGAAATATTGCCATCTTCGCCATTTTCAGTATTCTGCAAAAATTAAATAATAACAAAATTTAACTGCAAAAAGGTAATAAGCCCGCCAAAAATTAATAGTGTCTTATATTGATTTTACAAACATTATTCCGAATTTAAAAAGTATAAAAACTTGAACAAAAGGTCTAGATTATAGTTTACTTAAAAAATATTTAAAAACACATCTAAAATAGTTACATAAAAATAATAAAAGTTTAAAAAATATTTTATTACTTAAAACTTTGCGGAATTTTTTTAGGTTAAAAAGGCAATAAGCCACAACGATATTTACTTACCGATATTTCGCTATCACTGCTTTCTGTAGACGACTTTTCTTCTCCAACATAATCCTTATCGTTTACACTATCATCACTATCATAGTCACTCCTCTCACTTAACAAGTTTTTATCAAAAACGAGTTTTCTTTTAACACTGTTCCTTTTAGTTGCCGCCATTTTGAAAATATCCGTGGCTTATTACCTTCTTGTACCATAAATATCGTAATTTAAGCAAACTGTAAAAACGAATTTATTCAATGAAAGCGACATCTATTAATTAATCTCAAAACTAAAAGTTTTGTGGCTTGTTACCTTCTCTGTAAAGCAGAATAGTTAAAAATATCAGTTTTGAAAAGACAGTCGCTTACTTCCTTTTTCCCCCGAGCCCTTCAATTTCAAAACGAGTTTCATTGTCGCAATGAACAGACGTTCATTACTTCAATGTTTCTAGTTCTTTCAGATGGGAGCATCAATGTCGAACTTTCATTGTCCTAATGAACAAGCATTCATTGCTTCGATGTTTGTATATCATTAAAACAATGCTTGGGAGCATCAATGTCAAACCTAGCTTCACTGTCCCAATACAGGTGTTCATTGAAGTAAGAATTACAGTCATTGTATCAACGAATGCAGTTAATTGAATTGATGAATTAATATTAATTGATACAAGATCGGTTCCTCAGTAACAATTAATAAATTAAGATATTTACAGGGTGTTTTCAAAACCGCAGATATTTTGAGTGGTGACAATAGTTTAAACTAAGAAAAAATTACTAGACTATACAAGCCATATTCAAAAATGTAGTTTTTTTTCTAGTTTTGATGAATACTATCACCTTTTAAAATTTTTGTATTTCGAACTTTATGAAGTTTTTTAATTGGATAGAATGTACTATATTGACATTTTCAAGCGTAACTTTGTTAAAATCCATAATTATAGAAATATAAATATCAAATAAAGTATCGATTTTATCTGGAATAACAATATTTATTTTGCTTTATACGTATTTCGGAATCAATGTGCCATTGTCAAAAGCATTTATAAGATATTAAATAACAAATGCAAAATGATTTATACAGTAACTGCTATTATTTTTATTATTTCATCCTCGTGTACTAAATTTATCTAACGTAATATTTAATGACAAAGAAATGACGTTTCTAAATAAAGGTTTTAAATTTTCGACTTTTCCAAAATTAGATAATAATATAAAAGAAATTTTGGCAGTAAATTCTGAAAATATTCTAAAAGAGAGGCATTTAAATTATGCAAAGTCTCAAATTTCTAATTTATTAAAAAGAATTTCGATAAACGATAAATTTAGACATAATACAAATAATAATATTTCATTAATTAAATCAATTAAGGAAAAAGTTAGAGTAAATAATTTAATTTTTGTTAGGGCAGATAAGGGAAACACTTTAGTATTTTTACCTAAAAATGATTGTTTAGAAAAAGTCAATGATTTTATAACAGATTCTAATCTAGAAATTTTAAATAGAGATCCAACAAATAAATACCAAAACCAAATAAAACAAACAATTAAAAATTGTTAAATTACTTTAACACCATACGAGAAACATAACATAATATATCCAAATCCACAACCACCAAAATTATACGGTTTAGTTAAAATACATAAACCTAACATTCCTATTAGACCTGTAGTTTCATACATACATGCACCAAACCACATGCTAGCTAAAACATTAAATAATATAATTAATAATTTAGGATACACTCCAAAATATTCAGTTAAAAACACTACTGAATTGATTAATAAATTAAGTAACATTAGCTTACCACCACTATGTAAAATAGTTAGTTTTGATGTTACGAGTATGTTTTCACAAATACCCCCACAGGAATGTATTCCTTTATTAGAAAATATTTTAGTTAACAATAACATTGAATTAACAAAAAGGATAGAGTTCATTCAATTATTTGAACTTTGTATTAATCAAAATTATTTTATTTTTAATGATAAAATTTATCTTCAGAAAGATGGGTTACCAATGGGTAGTCCTATTTCACCACTATTGGCTAATATTTTTATGGAAAATATAGAAGATCAAATATTTGAATCAAATCTATCAAATAAAATTGTATTTTGGTTTCGTTATGTTGACGATATTTT
Organism: Hemicrepidius hirtus; assembly: GCA_963082805.1. NCBI lineage: Eukaryota > Metazoa > Arthropoda > Insecta > Coleoptera > Elateridae > Hemicrepidius > Hemicrepidius hirtus. The sequence continues at coordinate 8,592,214 of OY720168.1, forward strand.
AACATGTTTTGATAGTTCTTTCGAATACATTGACGACTTTTTAATTTTTATTAATACTTTACATCAAAAAATTAAATTTACACTAGAAATTGAACAAAACAGATCTATTAACTTTTTAGACTTAAACATAAAAATCAATTCAGAAAACATACTCGAATACTCCATTTATAGGAAACCTACACAAACTGATATTACCATACCACATAACTCTTGTCATCCTAATACACATAAATTAGCAGCATATCAATCTTTAGTACACAGAGCTCTAACAATTCCTTTAGATAAAAATAGTTTTAATAGAGAAATTTCAATTATTAAACAAATTGCATATAGCAATGGATATAACACAACACTTATTGACACTTTAATTGAAAATAAAAATTATAAATTAGCTATTAAAAAAGTTTATTCCATTAATAACTCTGATAAAACACTAAAATACGTTTCAATTCCATATTTTGTTAAAATTTCAGAAAAAATTGCTAAAATTATAAATAACACAAATAAATATAAAGTCATTTTTAAAACAAATAAAAATAGTCTATACTCTCTTTTCAATGCTAAAAACAAAATTAATGATTTGCTAAAATCAGGTATTTATAAATTAAATTGTTCACATTGTGATTCAGTATAGGTCAAACAATTAGAAATTTCAGTATTAGGCAAAAAGAACATATCCGTTGTTATAAATTTAAACATGCACATAAATCAAATTATGCTAAACATTTGTTAGAACAAAATCACACATTAACATCTAATAATACAATTAAATGTTTACACTTTTCTGATAACAAAAATAAATTAAACATTTTAGAAGCTTTTGAAAAATTTATAAACACACAAAAAACAACATACCTTTAATAAATGAGCAAATTGAACTCTTAGATTCTCCTTTACTGAAGATTTTGGAATAAATACCTTTTTAAAAACACTGATAAGCGACTGACCTCCGACGGGTTGACTGGGGCCAGTTGCTTCACGCAGTGTTAAAATAATAGAATCAAACAGTTACTGTATAAATCATTTTGCATTTGTTATTTAATATCTTATAAATGCTTTTGACAATGGCACATTGATGCCCAAATACGTATAAAGCAAAATAAATATTGTTATTCCAGTTAAAATCGATATGTTATTTGATATTTATATTTCTAGAATGTACTATATTTCGAACGAAAACCAAAGCAAAGAAGAAATAATTTATTCGGCAGATAAATATTCTGTTAATAATGTAACCTTAGGGTGGATGATTGCACATTCAAATTTATAAAAGTAATTCTCTATAAAATTGTAAAACATTTCAGATTCCTTTGGAAATTAAATTGTAAATCAAACAAGTAAATTTATTGACATTCTCAAGCGTTACTTTGTTAAAATCCATGATTATATAAATATTAAATAAAATATCGATTTTAACGGAAAATAATAAGATTTATTCGCTTTGTTATATTGATGCCGAAATACGTATAAAGCGAATAAATCTTATTATTTTCCGTTAAAATCGATATTTTATTTAATATTTATTATTTATATAAACAAGTAAATGGTTTTAAAACAAATATCTAAACATCTAACAATGTTGGTGAATTTAAACCTAATATCATCAAAGTACATAAAAATATCCTTTATTTTGGTGATGCTGTCACCAACGCAGTAGATCGACGGCTGCAGGGAAATTTTTGATTTTTTCAAATGTTGAATTTGATTTTCCACTTCTTGAAGGCTATTACCTACAAAAATCACCGACTCTTGGGAATCTTTTATGGTAAATGTTATAATCGATTTTTTGCCAGAGGCATCCTTCCTAGTGACCCTGTTTGTTGGCACAATGTACCCATGTAGCGCCCAAATCAGAGCTGCGTTGCCCCCATCTGTAAAAAATATTCAGGATAAATTGGGACTTATGTTCATATTTAAATATATACAGGGTGTTCTCGAAATATTTACAGGAATATATATACGTTATAATACTGATTAAGAAGCTTACGTTAATATAAACCTCAAGCCTAATTTTATTCCAAACGTTTAAATATTACATTTTTGTGACTTACTTTCCAAAATTGCATTGTTTTTCACTATTTCATCCAACATAGACTTCACATTTCGGTCTTTTACTTGGTTATCTGCTGTTAGGAAGCTTAATATCTGTTGAATTCCTTTTCCCAATTGGTTAAGAGGCCATCCCTTCGGAACGATGTTTGGAAATCCATGTCAATCTAGAACAATACTTTTACTATAGTAAAAGGTTATAAAAAATTAACTATAGTAGTACACTTACCAGCCGAAAGCCAGATGGATTCTTGTAAAATGGCCATTTTTCTATAATTTGCGCAGTATTGCGATGGTCCTTGATGAATTGTAAACGAACAGGTAGCATCAAATTCCGGCGCTGACAAATTGTCATATTTAAGTGCTTTGATGCACATTTCAGCATTCTCTTCTGGTTCTAGAAATCAAAGAAAATCAAATTTCTTAATATACTATAATCATATTCAAATTATAGCGAACTTGAATTTCCGGAATAATTGTTAAAATGTGAAGTTTCGAGAAGTAACGAGACAGGATCAATTTTCAAAAAACGTGCACTCCTGCATAAACTGCTTTTTTATCACAACATTCACGTTAACTTTATTCGAAAATAAAATTTGATAGTTTTACTGTAATCTTAAGTGAATATTATGGAAACAATATGTATGTTTACCAAATTTGGTGGATGAAGGTCCGTTAACATTTGGAGATGGAGAAGATGAAAATGTTCTATATGGTGATGATGAGACCGGACTCTCACGTTCTGGGGTCGGTGGTGATCCATATATGGTTCCTACCGAACTTATTGGGAATGCAGGATTACTGTTACCACTCGACGATGATGGGCATAAAGGCATTCCAATGGAATCTCTCCATTGTTCCAAATTGTGCTCAAATGTTATGAGAGCGCCCACATCAAAGTTTTGCAACAAAATTTTAATATGGTGCCGTTTGATAATTTTTAAAATATTAACGAAAACTTTTTGAACTGAAAAATTCGAAATTAGTTGAAAAATAAAGCTTCGAACCATCACTTACCAATCAATTCCTCGACAATAAGTTCCAGATTCCATTTGGAAAGCAGTGACCTCAGTTCCAGAACTTGCAGTTGTGATCTTGTTGGATCGGTATTATTACAAAAATGCTCGTATGCATTTCCACCATACGTGTTTGTAGTGTCACTTTCCATTTCAGTATTATTCTGTGTGGCGGAAGAACGTACAGTTTCAAGTGACTGATTAGAAGTGCTTGCCATCAGACTGCAAAATCAGGTTTGGTATTAGAGGAGGGGTTTGTAATCAAAATTGTCACGCCCATACTCATCTGTTCTTTTGGACATTTGTTGCCCTAATTCTAGCAAATAGGATGCAAAAGGTACTTCATTTGCTACATTATCCGCAGGCCTCGGCATGATGGAAACTGTTCCATAGCTAACGGAATCATTGAAACCTTCCATCATTAGAGGGTGACCATCACCATCATAAGGCGAACAAAAGGATCCATGTATTCCTTCCATCTGCTGTGTTAGTAGTAAATTAAATATTCATTTGAGAATTGAAATAACTCTTTTAATAAATTAAATGTTGTACTTTGTTATAATGGTCTATATAAAACTAAATTTGCTTTTCAAAATGATAAAATTTATGAGCGATGTAATAATATGGGGTATAATGGGTATAATATAAGAGGTATAAAACAAGTTGTTAAATCATTTTGTAATATTCCTTTAGGCGCAGTACGCTCTTTCCTTTTGCAGTCTTTATTACGGAGATTGGCGGTCCAAGAATTTGATCTGGTGAAATAAGTGAAAATGAACAAAACTCATTGGGATCAAGTTCATAAGCAATCAAATGAGGATCAAAATTAACATTTCGCAATTTTTGGCAAAAAAATAAGAGTTTTCACTTCAACAACTACAATTTCCAATAGTTTTGTAGAATACAACATCATGATTAAATACAGCATATTCAGTTCCATTATACTGTACCTGAGAATAGAATTCAATGGCAATTTCAGAATTGTGAAGACTTGCAGTGATAATATTTTTTTAATTACCGAGTACTTTATACTTTATGTTAGTAGTGAACTGCAATTTAAGAAAATTTGAGTCTATTATTAGTTGATGAGCAAACTTCAGCTCATATTTTTTAGCCAAAGTAAGACAGATGTTTTTGCGGGATGTTATGATACGCCAATAAAGTTTAAATTGCCTATGTTTTGCTTCATATTTATAACACCAGAACTTTCTGACAGGACCTGATTTCCTGATTATTTTGGGGTAATGAGTTAAATTGTGATACTTTGGCTTAAGCGTATCATTAAACAATATAATGTAGTCGTTATTGTGTTTTTCAATTTTCTTTTCTAGTATGGTGAGATTTGATATATTGATTTCAAAACATAGTAGCACATCTACAATTTCAATAAAATTCAAGACAAAGTTCCAGACAGGATCGTCCAATGGAACCAAGTCTCCGATCATTATTGGGAAATATAAAGTAAAAGTCATCATCTCTCTGGCAGACATTTTGAGTTTACGTTTTTTAAGGTGGTGCGATTCTATGTTTGAAGAAATATTTTTGTCGGTCCATATTCAAAATTTTGTTTACGAGCGTTGAGAGTGTCTAGGGTGAAATACTTCATGCTAATAAAATAGTCAATAATATGACTGAAGTTGTAATGGCAGATGCCTTCAAAAAGGTCGTGCATGACATCTGCATAATAATTTTTGACAACGTAAAATGAAGGGATACTGTTCAATTGAGAATTTTTGACAACTCCGAAGTTTGCATTTAGGGCATCATTTTCATAATTTTCGATAGTTCGAATAAGTTCATTGTTTTCAGAACTCATCTTATGAGTCTCCAATTTTGAAGCCCTACAGAAAAAATTGCTCGAGAACCACTTGTTATGAATTCAACCCCAAGTTATCACCAATCACTAAGCCTAATATAAAATGAACACTGAGAGTGACATTTTCGTCAATTTTAATTTCAATGCCATTGATTTCCAAATTAATGAGTGGCTGGCAAAAATTAAGCGGGAATTTACGAGTGAATCCTATTGCAGTACAGCATTATTAAAACAACAATTAATGCCAAATCATAGAACACTTACCATGCTAAAACAAAATGCCGTTCCGTCACTATATCTCACCGGTAAGTATAAATTTTATACAAAACAAAGTTTAATAGATACTAATGCGTTGTTATTAAAGGCAAGACTGATAATTCTAAACCTAAAAAACGAAAAGTTTCAAAATACATGATGCTAAAAGAAAGATCAGAAGCTGTAAATACCGCCATCGATTCACTTGATGCCGGTACAAGTGATACTGTAATAGTTACCGATATGCAAATAATATATGGCGAATATAATCTGGAAGCAGAAAGGCATACGTTTAAAGAAATTGATATTCAGTGCGAGTTGGGATTAGAATTTTTCAGGTCTGTTAGAAATGTAGATATTATTGCTACCAACAAAGCATGCGATGTATCTGTGCAGTGCGAATTAGGGAGTGAAATTTATCGGCACATTATAAACGAAGTTGAGTCAGAAACTGAAGATGATTTTGAAATGCCATCAGTTCAAGTAGGTACTAGTGAATCTGAAGATTCTGACTACCGTAGTGTCGTCAGAATCCGTCACTACGGAAAACAGTTTTATAAAAAATGTTAATACGCTTGATAGTACAGGCAAATTAGGTTTTAACCCAAAACAAATTAGGGGAGAGCTAAAAATTTCAGGATATGTACCCAGGTACTAGTTATATAACATGCAAAAAGTCCGAGCAAATTCGAGTGGGGGAACATGCCCATTCCCCCCCCCCTAAATCTGCACAATTTTAGTTTTCTTCAATTATTTCATTAGGTACGCTTTGTATCAAAAAATGTAAGGATACATTAAATATAGAGTATAAAATTCTAAAGACGTTGTAAAAAACCGCATGTTGATACATTATTGCGTTCGTGATTTATAGTGCCCTAAACATGACTGCAAACCGCACGCTCTAAGGGTTGCGCGCATTGAATATGAAATATCTGTGAACTGAGTACAGATGGCATACAGACTAATAGGACACCCCCCAATAGGAATTGTATTACCTTTCTAATGTTTTTTAAATTTTATAAATAACTTCATAAATATCATAGTAAACGTGAATTGCAGTTAAAAACACTGAGTTAAATAAACAAAAACGCGTTTTAAGGTACCTATTTCAATAATCAGCAAGTTAACAGGATCTAAGGAGCAGCCGCTTTTTATCACATAAGGAAAGACAAAACTAAATTAATTAATGAAATTGGTAATATTAAGTGGAGTGTAAATACCTTAGTCATCTACTTCGTTGTCTCGAATTGCTGAATTTGTACATGTACAAGTACCGTTGCAGGATCCGCACATTGCTGTACAAGTCATTCCAGCCTTCTTGCACGAACACATTCCGCTGCAGTTTTTCTTGCAATTGCAAAACAAAAGTTTTAAGAGTTTTTCAGGAGCAACTGCTGTGATGTGGAGCAGGGATGTAGAACATTGGTTGAGTCACTTTTTCACCCCCAACTGGTAGGACTGAGCTCATTGCCAATCCAGTCTTGAATTTGTAGATACACCCTGGATATGTGGTTGATGGCTGCTGAGGTGGTTGGAGGCAATGAAGCCAGTTCAAATTTGGTTTTGATAGAGTACCTTGCAACAATTTTATTATATAACAGGTATCTCAGTGTATTAAGCGACTTGGTTGTTTTCAATGCACCGTATAGTTGTAAAATACACTCTTCGCCTACTGCAAAGAGTTTTCCTTTTTCTGCATGACTTTTATTGAAAATTAAGGTTTTCTTCCTAAGGTCTTCATTTTTTTTTTAAATTGAACAATGTTTTTTCCCTTTGTTATAGAATGCAGAGGTAGTATCGCAGCCTGACATTGCATGAATGAATAAAATATTTTGTCGTAAGTCGCCCAAAATATTTTGTGTTTCATTAATAGGGACCGAGCGTATATTGTAAAGTGGCGCCGTACGGCGGCAACCTTGAAAGTACTTGTATGTCAACAACACGAGTTTTTCAATGGTTGAATGGTGTCGGTAGTATTATTAGTGTTGTATTTAACAGTATCGTGATGGAAGTTCTTATTAAATTTGGATTCCAGCCCATTTATTATGAATTTAAAAACAGCGCATCATATCAAAAAGCCGTGGCTCTGTTGATGGCCCGGCCTACGGTATCCTGCCACCAGGTAACTTTTGGCGGAATTGAACTTAGAAAGCTCAACACTTCCGTGTTACCAGCCTGTTTAATCTTAAGACTGCGTGCGTTCGGCGGAGTTGACCAGCTATGACGGGTCCAGTGAGACTCGTACTCAGAGCTATAAGAATTTCCTTCCTGACTAAACTCAATCAAATGAAAATCAAGATCAACCCAAACAAAGTTTATTGATAAAGAAAATTAATTGAAAGAATATAAGTCAGTTTACACCCTGAGATTTATAAGTTGCACAAAAATATAACTAACCCAATTAAAACAAAATGTATGCAAGTTGAATTAAAGACTTATTAGGTTTAATTCGACTTGAAACAGCATAATCCCAAGTGAAACAGAATTACAATTACACAAAATAAATCTGAGATGAATATCTCCAAGTAAAGTACAAAAATAACACAAACAAAATAGAAAAAAAAAGGTTAGTGCAACTCTCTAAAAGAAAAGGAACATAAATCAAGTATTTATACAATTGAAATTAAAGCAACAATTACAGCACTTGAAGGCTATAATTAATAGTACCAAATAGAAATAGGTAATTGAATCAAATTAAAATGATTGTAATAATCACTTCTTAATAAAAACCTTGTATAATTCTGACTTATGCCTCTTTTAACACACAATTTTATGTTTCAGCAGTGAAACAGATAAATGACAGAATAGAAAAATATAATTATTTAAAACAAAGTTAAAATAATTTATCATTCACTGAAATTGATATCAAAAGAAAATTATAGTATTTTCTCAACACAAAATAATATTTAAATTGAGTTAAAGCTCTGCAAAGACTGAATAGTCTGATTTCTCCTTTTTAATATAATTAAATATTAAATTGATACGAAATCAATGGTAAGATCACTATCAAACCAAATTTAACTCAAACTTAAAACAAATTCAAAACAATATGAAACAAATACTAAATCGAAATCAAATCAATACTAAAGCAAACTCAATTCAATACTTAATAAACACAATAATTCAAAATTAAAATACGAATAAAGAATAGAGAGAGAGTATCTTTCAATGGTTAATAATTAAATTCAAAATTCTACCTGTACATAGAATAATCCTTCCCAACATGGATAATGGAATAAGAAAATGGATATCTTCGAATAACTTTAATTTTTTAGTTGATTTTTGAGTCCCGGCTACGTTCTTAGAAGTTTTGACTGTATTTTTAATAATTTATTATTAATAATTGAACACTTGAATTATTTCAAACTACTAAATCACTTTTACTTTCTTATTGGAAATCAACTAATTGCTGCAAAACCCCGGTCGGAACTGACTTCTGTACCAAATTCAATCGCCCAGGAAAACTCTTATCCCCAAATTCTAAAAGTTTTTAGGCCAATAGAATTTTGAAGGCGTTTGAATATACACCAATAAGCCTCTCATCTAAATTCCAATTTTTATCGATTTTATGACTCTATTTTTCAACATAAGTTCTTACAAAATTTCTCTGAAGTGATTTAGCTAATTTATCACCTAACATGATTTTTAGTCAAAAATTCTGAAAACTGTAACATTAAGATAACACACGTGCGGGCTGCTAACAAAGAGCTCACACATGCCGCCCGGATATTCTAATTGCCTCTCAAATTCTTATGAACTGATAAGTTCCAATAACTAATAAATTTCATAAATGATGAAATTAAATCCAACAGTAAACGCAAAAATACCCTTTATGGAAAATTACTACCTTAAAATATGCTAGGTAGGTTTCTGATACTTGCATTTAACATTTAAACTCAAAGGTATTTTAGCAGAATAAATGCTGCATTTAACATTACTCTCTCCTTAAACGAAAATATACCTTTTAAAACTGAGGTGTAATTTCGTAACAGATCCCCCATATACAAAAGAAGGTCGAAACTACACCACCTTAACTTAATTAATCTAAATTACACTGAATAAGCGTACGAGTTTGTTCATGCCCAAAAACAGACAAGAAGAAAGAAAGTTTTTTTTTTTTTAAGTACTCGCGCACTTCGATGCTCCCGATATTATACACTGGGAGTTCGACAATAAATCGCACACAGGTTGACAGGAGACTTGAATTAAGGTCCTCTGTGCGGATCTTATGGATTGATGGCGATGTCGTCAGGCAACGACACCATTTCATCTAGTGGAACTGATTCGCTAACAGCTCCAAGTGTGACAGGATTATCCTTGTCGTGTTTGCGGTAACTGACGACCTCGTTGACACAACGGAACCTGTCGTGGCGCTTCTTATACCATTTAGCCACAAACTTCCATACTACAGTTAAGAACAGTCCAATAAGTATAACCAAAACTAAACTGCTTAACGGTTTTAACCATGTAGTGTGGAAACCTTGAACTTCAGCTACTTCCAAATGAGCTGACAATCGATTGAGTTCTGCCATGGTTGCGTCTGAATTGAGAAAATCATGGCTTGATACATGTTTCAGCAACCCTTGCAAATCTGTATTATTGGTCCAATAAAATGGTATCTCTTCATCTTCTTGATTTTGGTAAGCATGGGAAAGTGCTGGTATCGCAAACTTATCTTGATGAACATGGACATGCGTACCGTTAATGTTATGTGGTAACAAAGTATGTCCATCCATGACTATTTGACATCCCTGTTCTACGGATATGAATCCCGTATCCTGGAAAATTATTATGCGTTCGACATCCATCTCGTTCGGACATTGAACCAATGCTCTTGTAGATGTTGATACACTGAAAGCCCATCTATTCGCTTCTTCTGCTCGAATAACGGTGACGATATATTTATGGATCATTATTCAAAATTTATTTATAGATTTATGTATTTCTCCATATAATAATATATTTATTTATTTATTTATTTATTTATTTATTCATTCATTTATTTATTTATTTATTTATTTATTTTTGAAATTGACCTTATAGAAAGGTAGAATAGGAGAAAAGGGATCAATAGGAAGCTCGGTCTCGCCTTCCTCTATCCATTTCTCCATTCTTCCGCCTAGAGCTTCCCTTGATAAATCCAGGGATTTGGTACGGATGGAACTCTACTCCTGGTACCATACGCTGGAGGTAACCCTAGGGGACTTCGTGTTGCTTCAGTCCCTTCTTCTTCCATCACCGCTACTTCTTCCACGGCTACTTCGGGACCAACTTCCCGAGGGACTGGGCTGCTTTCAACAGGATCTTCGGCAGCATCTTCCAACATGATGGAGTGATGAGGTGGTGGTAATATTAACAGAGCCCCATGACTGGCTCTGCCTTGAGGGTTCTCATCTTCAAGTTGCTCTTCTTCAACCTCCAGGGTGGCGTCATCACCCTTCCCACCAACTTCTTCCTCTTCTTCTTCATCACTTACCATCGGCAACACGGCTTGATAACATTTGAACTTTTTGATGAGGTTGCTGTGTATTCTGATGTTCTTATGTTTTCCGGGAGCCTTTACCGTGAAGTTCTGTAACGAAGTTCCGTAATTTTTCTTATTATTAATGATATATTTTATTTTAAGACCGAAATACTTTATTGTAAATAAGATATTTAGTTTCATTGTTGCAATGTAAATATTTAAATTCATGTATGTATTGTTGACGCTTGACCTCGCTCAGACCGCGAAGCAGCGAAGCGCTGGCCCCTACCCGTACCGGCCGCTAGTGTTGGGGGGCCGAGCGCGCGCGGTCTGATTTCTTCCCGTATAAAACCGAATTTTCTGGAATAAAATAGCAATTCGAAGATCCGTCTTCTACGATTTAACAGCCAACAGCGACTAGGTGAGTTTACAACCCTCCGAATTTTGTAAAGTGCCGTTTAGGGTGAGTACCGTGTTCAGTTTAGGGTGAGTTCAATTTAGTTACCCTCCGTGTTTAGTTTATACCGTTTTAGACCTGGTGCTATTTATTTTACTTCAGACGGTGTCGAAGTAAAATCATAGAACCTAGTGCTGGTATTGTGACTCTTGGCAACCACCTCTTCAAGCGGGGCTGTGGTCGTGGTATCCAGGACTCTTATATTAGCATCACCGTTAGTTATCCCGTTTTAGTTTTGCTTTCCGTGTAGGAACTTGTACGTTCTGCTTTAGACGGAGTCGAGGTAGAACCACAAGGTCCTGGTGCTCTCATTACTGCTCTTGACAATCATTTCTTCAAGCGGGGCTGTGGACTTGATTTTCGAGACTTTAGTGTTAGCAATCCCGTTTAGTTTTGTAACTCCGAAAGGTCTTGTATATTTCTCTTTAGACGGAGTCAGAGAGAAATTACAAACCCCAGGTCCGAGATATTTTGTCTCCTGGCGATCTTGACTTCCAGCGGTGCTGTGGTCACGATACCCAGGTCCGGAATATCTGAACCAAGTCCCTTAGTTAGCTTTGAATTTGCCGTTCATATAGGAGGCATTTTTCTAAGTTTCAAAGGGTGTAAACCTCTCCGTTAATACCGCTACCGTAACTACCGTATAATATTCCACCGTCTATTGACCGACTGCTTATTATATTTTGATACCAGTTTATTTTGTTTTGTTCTCAAGCGTATGCACCGCCGACTGTTTTATTTAAGTTGCATTTTTTAGGTTACCGTATCTGTATATAATATTACGACTCTTTATTTTTGTGTTTAATAAACTAAATACTCATTTTTGTATTTCATTTGTTTATTAGCATACCCTGTTTTTCTCCACTGTAGATACCTAGGTCTTCGTTTCTCCGACCACCGACATAGGAACGAAGCCGTTCGAGAGTAAACTCATTAAAATCTGGCGCCCGAGTTCACCGAGGATTAAAAAGAAAACACCGAAAACCGAACTAGCGTCACAAAATTGGCGCCCGAGCAGGAACCGTGTTTTTTGTTGTTTTGCTTTATTTATTTACAGATAGACGAGCAACTTATCGACAAGCAAAATGCCCACGATGCATTCGGACGACGAGGACAGAATAACTGACCGCGATCAGGACCAGAGGACTCCCGAAGCTTCCCCTGAAGGAATCGAAGAGACAGCTATCGGTCTAGAAGTAGCCGATATGAGGGTAGGATGGATCTACAAGTTGAGGAAAGACCAACTTGTGGATGAACTACACCGTTTTAGTTTGTCTTCCGAAGGCACCGTCACCGAGCTACGACGCCGCCTAGTAAATTTTATCCGAATGGGAGTGGCATCTCCCAGGGATCTTCCCCCACCCTTCTCCGACCCCTATCATCTCCTACCGACACAAATGACTACAAATACGTCCTACACCCCGTTTCACCCATCAGTACCGCTGCTCACGGTGTCCACCGCAACCACCACCTCCGTGACTCTAACCAGCCGTCAAACTCCAGCCCCGACCTTTTCGCTACCGACCTCCATCTATTCCATTAATCACCCCGGCCTATCAAACCCGCTTCCCATCACTAACCCGTATTTAACTCTCCCAACAGTTACCTTACCGCAGTATCAACCAACAAATACCTCCATCTATCCCGGAAGCAACCCATATGTGCTACCGGCATCCATTCCAAGTTATCCCGCAACCTATCCCGTCCCTGTAACCGCACCAGTTCCGAGAACCGACTTCCTGAGGACAAGCGACTGGAACATCCATTTCAATGGCCACACCGATCCAGTAACTTTCTTAGAAAGACTTGAAGAGGTACGATACCGCCACAACCTATCCTCCGAATCTTTGTTGCCCGTGCTACCGGATTTACTCACGGGAATGGCTCTCGCATGGCACCGAAATAACTGCCAGTTCTGGAGATGCTGGAATGATTTCCTCCGCGACTTCCGAGCTTTTTACCTTCCGACTGATTATCTGATTGAATTAGAAGCCCAGATCAGTCAGCGACACCAGCGGAGAAGAGAACCTGCCATGGAGTATGTGACCGACCTTCAAACAATGATCCGGAGACATGGAGGTATGTCCTCTCAACAGGAGTTATACTGGTTGCACCGTAATATGCTCCCGGAGTACCGTCTGTTCATACACCGATCCACGTTTATCTCCGTAGCTCAGTTACTAGCCGCCGCAAAAGAATATGAAGATATTCAACGAGAGACTCCGGCACCTAGACTCGCCCCCTTGCACCCCACACCGGTCTCAGAAGAACCGAGACGTTTCTTTTCGGCCCCAAGAAATCCGCCCCCGGCGCAACGAGAAGAACCGTACCGCTCTAATCCCAATCCCCGAAGATCACCACCTAGAGAGGAAGCTTACCCCCGGAGACCGCAACCTACTGCACCCGTTTCTAGAGTGGAAGTGAGCAGAGAAAGGCCACCTGCGACTAGAAGAGACCCGCTACCTCCACCAACAGTTAATTACCGGCCTGGAAACCGTCCCTCTAATAACCAGCATAACCAGCGCCGACCAGCAGGCCGATCTACTACTCCCGAGACATCCCCCATCTGCTGGAGGTGTGGACAGACAGGACACTACCGTCAACAGTGCCGCAACCAGCCTGTCCTGTTCTGCTCTCGCTGCGGGAGAAGAGGCGTTCTTTCCCGAGAGTGCAACTGTCGAAGCTCGGGAAACGAGAACGGAGCTCCTCAGCACGGAGGCCTGAACCGCTCCCGTTAGTCACCGCCTCCCGACCAAACGATAACCGTCCCTTCTTACCAGTTGTCATAGGAGACACGAAGTTCTCAGCGCTCGTAGACACCGGTGCCGTCCTGTCGTATATGGGCCCGAGCGTTTTAAGAACTTGTCGATCTTTAGGAATCCGGAAGCAACAACCCGTCACTCAGCAAGCTACCGTTCTGGACGGTCGTTCAGTGACCATCCCCGCTGCCTTCTCACTACCGTTGTCCATAAAAGGCCATGCCAAGACTCACCTATTTAATTATGTGTCCCACATGGCCACCGATTTGTTGCTAGGCATGGATTTCCTCCAAAGCATGGATTTCCATATCAATTTGAAGACTGGAAACGTATTCCTCGAGAACCAGATCGTATCCGTTCCGAAAGATTCTCCTATGTCCGTAGGTTTCATTCAAGACAGTTCCCCGACCTTGGCCGAATTATCACCCACCGAACAACGCCGCCTCAATCAATTCCTGAGAAAGGAATTACCGTTATTTGAACGAATTAAAGGTACCATTCAGGCTGTAGCTCACCGTATCCGTTTAACCAACGACACTCCGATAAAGCAGCGTTACCGACCCCAGAACCCGAAAATGCAGGAACTAGTGAATGCCGAAGTAGACCGCATGCTTCAAGAGGGTATAATCGAACCGTCCAACAGCCCGTGGAGTTCGCCCATCGTCATGGTACAGAACAAGGATGGGAAACCGCGTTTCTGTATCGACTTCCGGAAGGTGAATGACGTATCCCGGAAGGACGCTTATCCGCTACCGTATATCACCGCCATTCTGGATAAGCTACGACAGGCCCGTTATATCTCCAGTATTGATCTGAAACAAGGCTATTGGCAGATCCCGCTCACTCCCGAAAGTAAGCCTATCACCGCCTTTACCGTTGGAGGTAGAGGATTGTACCAGTTCCGAGTTATGCCCTTCGGTTTGCACTCCGCCCCGGCAACCTTCCAAAGGCTTCTGGACGTGGTGATTGGTCCAGAGATGGAACCTAAGGCATTCGCATACCTGGATGACATCATTGTGCTAGGGAGAACGTTCGAACAACACCTGGATAACCTCACCGAAGTTTTTCGCCGTCTCCGAGAGGTTAACTTGAAGTTGAACCCCGAGAAGTGCCAGTTCTGCAGGACATCTCTGAAATATCTGGGACACGTTGTCAGTAAGGAGGGTATACATACCGACCCTGATAAAGTAGACGCCATCAGGAGTATTCCCGCCCCTACCAGCTTCCGTGCTTTGAGACGTTTTCTAGGAGTAGCCTCCTGGTACCGCCGTTTCGTACCATCGTTTTCCGAAATAGTAGCTCCGCTCACACAGCTGCTCCGAAAGCAACAACGTTGGACGTGGACAGCACCACAAGAAGAGGCTTTCCGAAAACTGAAAACCTGTCTCACCGAAGCTCCCGTATTAGCTTGCCCAGATTTCTCTCGACCGTTTGTCCTGCAGTGTGACGCCTCTGCACATGGATTACGTGCCGCCCTTACCCAGAACACCAGTAGCGGAGACCGAATTATTGCTTACGCGAGCGTACCCTGAATCCCGCCGAAAAGAATTATTCAGTGACTGAAAAGGAGTGTTTAGCCGTCGTATGGGGTATAGAGAAGATGCGTTCCTACTTAGAAGGCTACCACTTCACCGTAATATCCGATCATCAGTCACTCCAGTGGATTCATTCAATCAAAAGTCCGTCTGGAAGATTAGCACGCTGGAGCGTTTTTCTTCAGCAGTACGACTTTGATATTAAGTACAGGAAGGGAGTACTTAACCGAGTAGCCGACGCACTATCCAGAGATCCGTTACCTCTCAACGACCCCCATGAAGAAGTATGTGTGATGGACTTACCAGATTGCGCATGGTACCGAAAGAAGCTTGACGAAGTGACCCAGCATCCAACCGCCTTCCCCGACTATGCCGTTAGAGAGGGAAAGCTGTATCGTCACTTCATTGACAACAATCTCAAAGACGACGAATTCCACGATACTTGGAAGTTGTGCGTTCCGAAACCGTTGCGACAGCGAGTTCTGGAAGAGAACCACGATCACCCCACCGCTGGACACCTGGGGATCACCAAGACTATAGGTCGTGTCGCAAATCTGTACTACTGGCCTGGAATGTTTCGAGAAGTAGCGAAATACGTCCGCAGCTGCTAGCAGTGCCAGAGGTTTAAGACCTCTCAACAGCAAACGCCAGGTCAGATGCAGCCTTCCGTAAACCAGCAGCCTTGGCATACCGTCAGCACCGATTTGGTGGGTCCACTACCGAGATCTTCCAAAGGCAACTGTTACCTAGTCGTCTTCCAGGACCGATTCACCAAATGGGTACAATGCCGAGCTATCTGAAAGGCTTCCGCTCAAGCTGTGAGCAAGGCGCTTGTTGAAGAGGTTCTAACCCGTTTTGGAACCCCCCGCACCGTAATTACCGACAATGGCACACAGTACAACAGCCGAACCTTCAGCCAGCTTCTACTTGACTTCGGGATTAATCACCGTTTTACCCCACCGTATACCCCGCAAGCTAATCCCGTGGAGCGTACCAACAAGACCGTTAAGACCATGATCGCGATGTACTGTGAAGCAAACCAGAGGAAATGGGATCAAAGTCTCCCAGAGTTCGTGTTGGCTTTGAATAGCGCCGTCCACGAATCCACCGGTTTCTCTCCAGCATTCTTGAACTTCGGTAGAGAGATGAAGTTGCCGAACTCTCTCCGAAGGGAATTAGAGGAACCCCAGGACGCCGAGGCACCCACCGATCCCGACACTGACACCATTCCCGAGACGCACCAAAACCGGTTGCGTCAATTACAAGATGTGTTCCGATTAGTCCGAATTAACCTAGCCAAAGCCTTCTCCACCCAACAACGTCATTACAACCTTCGACGACGAGAATGGAGATGCCACCTAGGAGACCGAGTGTTAAAAAAGGAACATCATCTGTCATCCGCCGCCCAAGGGTTTGCCGCTAAACTTGCACCGAAATATCCCGGACCGTACACCGTTATAAAAGTCATTTCGCCCGTAGTTTATAAACTAAAAGATGACAACGGGAAAACAGTCCCGCGAGTGCATATTAAAGATCTAAAGCCCGCGACACAGTAAAAAGGTCTGTTTCAGATATGAATCGTAAGATGCCTGGTTCCAAGATGAAACTAACCACCGCCGAACTACTCCGAGAATTAGAGGCCGCCTTCAAAGAGGATGACCCTCCGATGGAGCTTCACTCCAACGACTTTCCGGACGAACCAACCCCGGAAGAAACTCACTCTGAAACCGCTCCGCACCGTAGACCGTTTAAAAATGTAGACATCACCACATTCCCAGATATATCCGGTACCGCTGTTACGTTCCCAGAAAATTTAAGGAAGATACCAGTATGGAAGTCCAATCTCTGTTGGAGATGTGGAAAGGTTGGGCATCGTCGTCAACAATGTCGTTATACCCCTATTCTATTCTGTTCCCGCTGTGGAAGGAGAGGCATTATGTCCAGGGCATGTACCTGTCCCACGTCAGCTGGATCAGCCGTCAGCAGAGGAGTCCAGTGTGATCTTCTGGAATCGCCCCAGGAATTTTAGAAAAGGATAGATCCTTTTCTAACCGAAGAAAGAGGGGGATGTAACGAAGTTCCGTAATTTTTCTTATTATTAATGATATATTTTATTTTAAGACCGAAATACTTTATTGTAAATAAGATATTTAGTTTCATTGTTGCAATGTAAATATTTAAATTCATGTATGTATTGTTGACGCTTGACCTCGCTCAGACCGCGAAGCAGCGAAGCGCTGGCCCCTACCCGTACCGGCCGCTAGTGTTGGGGGGCCGAGCGCGCGCGGTCTGATTTCTTCCCGTATAAAACCGAATTTTCTGGAATAAAATAGCAATTCGAAGATCCGTCTTCTACGATTTAACAGCCAACAGCGACTAGGTGAGTTTACAACCCTCCGAATTTTGTAAAGTGCCGTTTAGGGTGAGTACCGTGTTCAGTTTAGGGTGAGTTCAATTTAGTTACCCTCCGTGTTTAGTTTATACCGTTTTAGACCTGGTGCTATTTATTTTACTTCAGACGGTGTCGAAGTAAAATCATAGAACCTAGTGCTGGTATTGTGACTCTTGGCAACCACCTCTTCAAGCGGGGCTGTGGTCGTGGTATCCAGGACTCTTATATTAGCATCACCGTTAGTTATCCCGTTTTAGTTTTGCTTTCCGTGTAGGAACTTGTACGTTCTGCTTTAGACGGAGTCGAGGTAGAACCACAAGGTCCTGGTGCTCTCATTACTGCTCTTGACAATCATTTCTTCAAGCGGGGCTGTGGACTTGATTTTCGAGACTTTAGTGTTAGCAATCCCGTTTAGTTTTGTAACTCCGAAAGGTCTTGTATATTTCTCTTTAGACGGAGTCAGAGAGAAATTACAAACCCCAGGTCCGAGATATTTTGTCTCCTGGCGATCTTGACTTCCAGCGGTGCTGTGGTCACGATACCCAGGTCCGGAATATCTGAACCAAGTCCCTTAGTTAGCTTTGAATTTGCCGTTCATATAGGAGGCATTTTTCTAAGTTTCAAAGGGTGTAAACCTCTCCGTTAATACCGCTACCGTAACTACCGTATAATATTCCACCGTCTATTGACCGACTGCTTATTATATTTTGATACCAGTTTATTTTGTTTTGTTCTCAAGCGTATGCACCGCCGACTGTTTTATTTAAGTTGCATTTTTTAGGTTACCGTATCTGTATATAATATTACGACTCTTTATTTTTGTGTTTAATAAACTAAATACTCATTTTTGTATTTCATTTGTTTATTAGCATACCCTGTTTTTCTCCACTGTAGATACCTAGGTCTTCGTTTCTCCGACCACCGACATAGGAACGAAGCCGTTCGAGAGTAAACTCATTAAAATCTGGCGCCCGAGTTCACCGATGATTAAAAACAAAACACCGAAAACCGAACTAGCGTCACAGTTCACTGGACTGTTCCTCTCCAGTACTCGGTAAGGCCCTTTCCATTTCCGCGTGAGTTTTTTATTGATCCCGATCTTGGATGCGAGATCTCTAATGAACACTAGATCTCCTATCTGGATATCTTTAATTGTAGACTTCTTCTGGTATCTCTCTTGACGTTCAGCCGCCTTCATTAATTTTTCTCGTACCTCTGTATACACGACATGTAAACGTTGCATTAATTCACTACCATAGTTTTCGTTTACATCATAACTAATTTTTCTTGGTTTCATGACGTCATCAAATGGGAACACACAATCTCGCCCATGTAATAAGAAAAAAGGCGTTTCTCCCGTGGCTGAATGAATCATGTTACGATAAGCCATAACCACATATGGTAAAAATTGGTCCCATTCCTTCTGATCCTTTTCAACGAAATGAGATAATATTTCTTTTAATACTCGATGTGTTCTTTCTATCATTCCATTGGCTTGTGGATGGTACGGTGTTGTTTGTATTTTCTGGATCTTAAGTAGTTGACACACCTCTACCATTAATTTGGAAAGAAAATTGCTTCCCTGATCAGTTAATAATTGTTTTGGAGTTCCGTGTCGACAAATAATTTTAGTAACGAACGCTTTTGCTACTGTCTCGGCTTTCTGATCTGGTAATGCGATAGCTTCTACATACCTAGTCAGGTAATCCTGAAACGTCAGTATGTATTTATTTCCTTTATATGACGTTGGTAATGGTCCAACTATATCCATTGAAGTTCTTTCAAAAGGTGTAGTAACTTCCTGAAATCTTTGAAAAGGTGCTGGTTTCTGATTTGGCGGTATTTTCCTATAATTGCATGGTAAACATCCTTCACAATATTCTTTTATATCTTTCTTCATATTTGCCCAAAAGAAACTTCGCTTTATAGCTTGATACGTCTTTGGAAATCCTGGATGTCCTGCATTCGGCGCATCGTGATAAGCTTCAAAAATTCTTCTCTTCATGCTGTGTGGTGCTACTAACCTATCTTGGTACTCATCTTGTTCTCGAACTTTATATATTACCTTATCTTCATCCTCATAAAATTCGGAAAGTTTCTTCAGTTGCTGAATCTTCTCGTCCTTCTGTTGTTCTTCAGCTATCCTTTGTCTATCCCAAACCGGCCTGTATGGTAATTCTTCAGTCGAATCACACCAATTACTTCTTTAGTTTCTTCTTTGTCTTCGGCTTTTCCCATTAATTCTGTTACCGTATCTGGTAATCTACTCAAAGCATCTGCATCTCCATGCTTTCTTCCAGGGCGGTGCTCGATTTCGTAGTCGTATTCACACAGCACTAGTGCCCATCTTGTTAATCTGCTACTTGGATCTTGTACTTTGAATAACCACTTAAGAGGTCTGTGATCGGTTAAAATCTTGAATCTTCTTCCAAGTAAATAAATTCGAAAATACTTGACTCCCCATACTACCCCTAAACACTCTCGTTCTGTAGTACTGTAGTTTCTTTCTGCTTTATTAAGTTGTCGACTTGCATAAGCAATTGGATGAAGGTGTCCATTTTCTTCTTGACTTAGGATAGCACCAAGAGCTGTACCGGACGCATCTGTAGTAAGTACAAAGGGTACGGTAAAGTCTGGGTATCGTAGTACTGGTTCCTGACAAAGCGCTTCCTTGAGCGTTTCGAAAGCTTGTTGTTGACCTTCAGTCCAAATGAACGGTGTTTCTTTCTTCGTTAAATTAGTTAAGGGTAAGGCTAGCTTCGCAAAATTTGGTACGAACCTTCTATAAAAACCTGCTAATCCCAAGAATGCTCTTATATCCTTAATTCTTTTTGGTATTGGATATCCTTTAACTATTTCCACTTTTTTAGGATTTGGTTTAACCCCTTCTTGACTAATAATGTGTCCTAAGTATTCAGTCTCCTTCTTTAAGAACTGACACTTACTCGGTTTTAACTTTAGTTTGGCTTCCCTTAGTTTCTTGAAAATTTCTTCTAATTTATTAAGGTGTCCTTGTAAACCTTCTTTTTCCGTTGAATAAATAATGATATCATCTAGATATACTAAACACTTGGTTGGAGCGAGATCTGCTAGTAATAAATTCATAAATCGTTGCCATGTAGCAGGTGCGTTAATTAATCCAAACGGCATCCTGAGACATTCGTAATGACCTTCCGGTGTTGAAAACGCTGTCAACGGAATAGATTCTTCTTCCATTGGTATTTGCCAATATCCTGCTTTCAAATCTAATGTTGTAAACAAACTAGCTTTCCCTAGCTCATGAAGTGTTTCTTGTAATGATGGTAAAGGAAAATAATCCCTTTTCGTAATTTTATTAAGTTCTCTAAAATCTATACATAATCTTATATTGCATTCCCCTTCAGCTGCCTTCTTTGTCACTAATACGACTGGCGCTGACCATGGACTATTTGAATGTCGAATTATTCCATCTTCTAACATCTCACTGATTTGTTCTTTCAGCACAATCCGGTAATGAAATGGTACTCGGTATGGTGCTTTTGTAATAGGAGGTTGTTCCTCAATTTGAATTCGATGCTTCATATATGGTGTACTAGTTAAAAGTTGCCCTTCTTTATGGAAAATATCTTCATATTTCTTGATTAATTTTCTTAATTCACTTTTATCTTCCTTTAAATGACTCATGTCTATTTTATCTTGCCAATCTTCGTTACTATTGTGTACTGCCCTAGTTATTTGGTTAAGTACACTGTTAACTTTTCTTTTTGTTCCGGTTCCTTGACCTGGTTGAATATTATCCTCAACCCTAAATATACTTGATTTATTTAAAAAAAATTCCTTCATCAACTCTTGTTGAATCATTTATATCATTGGTGGAAGTGTTACCTTCCGGTACTTCCTCATTACTTTCTTCTGCTTCTACTAAATAACCCAAAATAGTTTTCGCTGGAATCTTAAGCTCTATTCCGCTAAGATTCATTATCTTGACAGGAATCTGTCCTTCTAAAGGTTTACATACGCTTCTCGCAACTAGGATTCCATGAACCTTGACTTCAGTTGGTTCGAAGACAGCAACATTAGTGGAGCAAATGCTGTAAGATTCTGTAGATCCTTCAACTATTGCTTCGCACCGTGGTGGAATCTCCAACTCCCCTTGCAGACGGACGACAGGGTAGCTAATCCGGTCTTCCTTCTCCGCTTGTGGTGATAGATTTTCCTTGTACCTATTACTGTTTCTCCAATCCGCTGAATCATTCGGATTTCCTTGTTGTAAAGCTGTTTGTCCTTTAACTTTTAAATTTTTTCTTCCTTTTGAGGTTAGTCCATCAACCCCTAAATATTCATTAACATTTTTTATTCCTCTTGAGGTTAATCCATCAACCCCTAAATATTCATTTACATTTTTTATTCTTCTTGAGGTTAGTCCATCAACCCCTAAATATTCATTAAAATTCTTCTTAAATTCTCGATCGATGTCATGTGACTGTACGGCACTGCTGTGCGGAATTGTCAACTCGTCTTGCGATTGGACTGAGCGGCGTCCCTCTCTATCCTGGAAATCTCCAACATACACCTGGGTAGGTGGTGATGACTTCCTCGCGTTGCAAGTCGTCGAATTCTCGGCTCTGCTATGCTTGTACTGCCCTTCTGGCATCGTAACGACTCGGTCCATCGGTCGCTTCTCATTCGTAATGGTTGGTCCGTTAACCATCACTTGTTCCATAGGGGTAGGTTCCTGAAACCTTACTCTCCCCTTTAACCCTTCACTACGGATTTGTCCATCAACCCCTAGTGTCTTCTGGTAACCTTCAGTTACCCTTTTAATAACTTCTTCGGTGACATCTCTAATTAATTTTTCACGTTCACCCTTCATCAGAACATCTGGTTTCCATTCTTGATTGGTTTGTTGGGGTGCTTCTGTAGAGCTGGCTACTGTAGAGTCCTTTGTCCCAACGCCTATCAGACTGGTTGCAGTTGTCCTATTGCGGTTCTTCCGTTTTCGCTTCTTTTGGCCCTTTATACTCACGCTCAAGGTCTCTGGCTGCTCCTGTCCTCCAGGAATTTCCGCAGTCTTCTTAATGAGTCTTCCTTGTAGCTCCATTTCATCATCGTACCTTGATTCCGCGTACAATGGTATTTCTAAATTACCTACTTTTATTACCTTTCTGGACCATAAACAATCGATATGGTGTTGTTGTAAACAATCCATACCTAAGATGCCATCTACACCTAAACTTAAATCATCAAACAAAAAAAACATTTGCCTTAGTTTTATGCCATTTAAGTCGATTATTCCTTCACCTATACCTGCATAATTAATTATATTCCCCTGAATATCTAATAATTCTTGCGAACCCTCGGGTTCTCTACTAATTTTCCCCTTAAAAATATCAGTTTTCAGTAAGCTTACAGTAGCTCCTGAGTCAATTAATAAAGTAACAGTTACTCCGTTAATTTTACATTTTATCAAACAATGATTCACTTGAACCTTACTTTTTACCTGCGGTACCATTAGTACTTGCGAGGAAAAATTTTGATTTTTACCTCTTTTAATATCTAATTTCTGATTAATAATTCCTTTATTTTTGAATTCTACCCTTTCTTCTAACTTTTTTACTTGTAATTTTCCTAAATAATTAAATAATGGTGGAGTGACCCTTTCTGTTACTTTCTGCGACTTATTGTTTACTGATCTGCTTGCACATCCCCCTGGGGATCTCGTGATGTGCTCGCTTGGTTTAAATTACCCCTATTTTGATCATGTTCACCTGAACTAATTCTACTTCTGCCTCGGTTCGGACAAGAATTAGCATAGTGCCCTTCTTCTTGGCACAAAAAACACCTAAAATTTGGCCTATTATTCTCTTGATTTCTACCTGACCAATTATTATTCCTATTTCCGCCTTGCCAATTACCTCGGCCTCTTTGATTTCCTCTAGTACTTTGTGGAAAATTCATTGGCGGTTTCCACTCATAATTCGACCTATTAGAATTTCCCATTCCTTGCGAATTTCTTCTATTCCATCCTACATTATCCCTTTTTGACCCTCTCGTTGGTCCTATTTTATTATTTTCTACTGCCCTAACCGTCTCTCTTTTCCAAGTTAAATTTAACCCTTCAAATTCTCTGGCTGTTTCTATCCCTTCGGCTAACGTATGAACTCCCCTGTACATAACTTTTTCTCGCAATTGCGGATACAACCCATTAATAAATTGCGTGAGCAGCATTCTATCTAAATTTTCCTGTAAAATTACGTCTGTGACTGGATCACCAGTTAGCTTAATAATATCTTTACCTGCCTTTTTAATTCGTAGTACATACTCGTTCACAGTTTCCTGATTAAACTGCCTAATACTATTAAATTTTGAAACAGCTTGATAAGGTGTTGGATGTGGCGCAAAATGTTTAATTAATTTTGTCTTTAAATCACCCCAATCTCTACTATTAATTAACCCTCTATCACTTAACAAAAAATCAAATGCTTGCCCTTTTAATTTCATTTTTAAAATGGTCACTTTAGTTTCATCATCCCAATTAAACAATGTGCTAGTCACCTCTATTGAATTTAAAAATTCATGTACATTTTGTCTACCCGTGAAATTTGATATTGTATCTATGCCAAAACTAATATTTGGTAATGGCAAATAACCTGCCTGACCAGCTTGTGCTTGTGGTAAACTTTGGCTCTGATGGCTAACTATCGGCGTTTGTACACCTGAACCTGAGGTAGTGGTTGTCGTATTTGCTAGCCCTGTACTGCTCGTAACAGTGGAACTTACAGGTGTTGCTGCTGTAGTAGTAGACATTCTTCCCTTCTTAAATTTTTCCTGTTTCTAATTTCTAACCTGTCTTTACCTATTTGAATTTTCCTAATCTCGAAATTCCTAATGCTCAGGTATAATCTCACACGTCATTCACCTCAATCAATCCCGACTAACTAGCTACAATGAAAGTAAAAACTCCTTTAATCAACCCTTAAATTTTCCAATTTTTTCTAGCTAATCCTTTGATTAACCCTGAAATTTTCGATTTTTCCCTTCTTTTTAAGCTAATCCTTTGATCAACCCTTACGTTTTTCCCTATCTTTTTAGCTAATCCCACCGCTGCCACCAACTTGTTGATGGCCCGGCCTACGGTATGCTGCCACCAGGTAACTTTTGGCGGAATTGAACTTAGAAAGCTCAACACTTCCGTGTTACCACCCTGTTTAATCTTAAGACTGCGTGCGTTCGGCGGAGTTGACCAGCTATGACGGGTCCAGTGAGACTCGTACTCAGAGCTATAAGAATTTCCTTCCTGACTAAACTCAATCAAATGAAAATCAAGATCAACCCAAACAAAGTTTATTGATAAAGAAAATTAATTGAAAGAATATAAGTCAGTTTACACCCTGAGATTTATAAGTTGCACAAAAATATAACTAACCCAATTAATACAAAATGTATGCAAGTTGAATTAAAGACTTATTAGGTTTAATTCGACTTGAAACAGCATAATCCCAAGTAAAACAGAATTACAATTACACAAAATAAATCTGAGATGAATATCTCCAAGTAAAGTACAAAAATAACACAAACAAAATAGAAAAAAAAAGGTTAGTGCAACTCTCTAAAAGAAAAGGAACATAAATCAAGTATTTATACAATTGAAATTAAAGCAACAATTACAGCACTTGAAGGCTATAATTAATAGTACCAAATAGAAATAGGTAATTGAATCAAATTAAAATGATTGTAATAATCACTTCTTAATAAAAACCTTGTATAATTCTGACTTATGCCTCTTTTAACACACAATTTTATGTTTCAGTAGTGAAACAGATAAATGACAGAATAGAAAAATATAATTATTTAAAACAAAGTTAAAATAATTTATCATTCACTGAAAATGATATCAAAAGAAAATTATAGTATTTTCTCAACACAAAATAATATTTAATTTTAATTAATCAAGAGAAAACTGTATTGTTTTCTAAACACAAAGTAATATTTAAATTGAGTTAAAGCTCTGCAAAGACTGAATAGTCTGATTTCTCCTTTTTAATATAATTAAATATTAAATTGATACGAAATCAATGGTAAGATCACTATCAAACCAAATTTAACTCAAACTTAAAACAAATTCAAAACAATATGAAACAAATACTAAATCGAAATCAAATCAATACTAAAGCAAACTCAATTCAATACTTAATAAACACAATAATTCAAAATTAAAATACGAATAAAGAATAGAGAGAGAGTATCTTTCAATGGTTAATAATTAAATTCAAAATTCTACCTGTACATAGAATAATCCTTCCCAACATGGATAATGGAATAAGAAAATGGATATCTTCGAATAACTTTAATTTTTTAGTTGATTTTTGAGTCCCGGCTACGTTCTTAGAAGTTTTGACTGTATTTTTAATAATTTATTATTAATAATTGAACACTTGAATTATTTCAAACTACTAAATCACTTTTACTTTCTTATTGGAAATCAACTAATTGCTGCAAAACCCCGGTCGGAACTGACTTCTGTACCAAATTCAATCGCCCAGGAAAACTCTTATCCCCAAATTCTAAAAGTTTTTAGGCCAATAGAATTTTGAAGGCGTTTGAATATACACCAATAAGCCTCTCATCTAAATTCCAATTTTTATCGATTTTATGACTCTATTTTTCAACATAAGTTCTTACAAAATTTCTCTGAAGTGATTTAGCTAATTTATCACCTAACATGATTTTTAGTCAAAAATTCTGAAAACTGTAACATTAAGATAACACACGTGGGGGCTGCTAACAAAGAGCTCACACATGCCGCCCGGATATTCTAATTGCCTCTCAAATTCTTATGAACTGATAAGTTCCAATAACTAATAAATTTCATAAATGATGAAATTAAATCCAACAGTAAACGCAAAAATACCCTGTATGGAAAATTACTACCTTAAAATATGCTAGGTAGGTTTCTGATACTTGCATTTAACATTTAAACTCAAAGGTATTTTAGCAGAATAAATGCTGCATTTAACAGCTCTTGTGGAATCGCAACATGTAATGAATGTTTGTGAAAAAAAAGTGGATAACCTGAGTGATATACAAGGCCTTGTCATCAGGCAAACATCTGTTACATTGCCACCTTACACAGTGTGTTTAGAAGTAAGTAGCTACATAGTATTATTCATTAAGTACATTACGTATAAAAAACAGTTGTGCTTCATATTTATCATAATTGCAGGTCGATAAAAATAGAAATGTGACCCACAGCAGCTGCAACTGTGTAGCTGGAATTGGAGGTCAATGCAAACATATTGCCGCATTAGTAGTTTTTGTAAATCAAGAAAGGTGTGACACAAAGACCAGTGAAGAGTGCAATTGGAAAAAACCATCTGGTGCTGGAAAAAATAAATATAGCAAGGGCAAAACTGTTGCAGAATTATATCCATTAAAGAAGACAAAATACAGTGGAGATTCTATCAGTAGGGGGTGTGATATTATTGATGTTCTGCCATCAATTAGGAGTATTAACAACTGTCCGTTAAAACTTATGTTACAAGCAGAGTTAACTGTTTTTTGTCAGGGAATTACCGAAGGCATCCTGAGTCATGTTTTTGAAAATGTTGCTTCTAGGTAAGTAGATACTACCGCTGCCAAAAAAATGGAAACACCAGCATTAATCAAGTACTAGGTTTTTCTTTATTTTCAGCATTGTATTTGGTCTTATTTAAAAAATGCCACCTTTCAAGTAAATTTATTGTGACATTGACAGTTAATCATTACCAATAAAATCGTGAAGTGCCAACTATGATTCCATGACTTAAAGACATATTTACAAGGTAAAAAAATAGGTGTTTCAATGTTTTTGGCCGCGGTAGTACATTATTTAATTTTTTTTGGACCATGATTATCAAGGTCCTGCAATTATTAATTCACAGTTTATGTTTTCGTGTTCTGCTTAAATTTCTAGTTCAATTCCGTCGTCTCCGTTACCAGTGCAATTGCCGCCAATATATAATGATATTAAAGTAATATTTTTTAGCCAGGAAGATTCAAACTTTTTGAATCACATTCTTCAAGTGCCAATTGTTTTTAAGTATGATTGTTGCAAAGAAGTTTATGACAATGTTATTGTGTGTAATGAGCTTGATGTTTGTTATGAAAGTTTTCTTGATAAAAAGAAATGGAAAACCCTGCGTCAATTTCGAATAACAGCATCACGTTGTCGTGAAATTTACACATACTCAAAAGTACGCATGGTCTAAGTTTTAATTTTTGATATATTTTACAAGTGAATTTAATTTGTAGGGCGATTGGGCAACTAAAAGTAGCAAGTACTTCATCCCGCCGAATGTTGATAATAAATACACACGGCATGGAATAAAATTTGAAAGTGAAGCAAGACAAATGTACAGTGAATGTTTTAAAACACCTGTGCTAGAACTTGGTTTAGTTGATTTTGCTAGAGAACCTTGGTTGGCCGTAACACCCGATGGGATCATAATGAACAATGGACTTCCAGTTAAACTACTGGAAATAAAATGCCCATATAAAGGTATCATTACGCTGATCTGATAATAGGTACAAGTAGTTCACTAAAATATTTATTTTATCTTAGGTCTGACAGTGTCAGCTACAGAAATATCAAGCTACTGCAAGTTTCTAAAAAATAATAATGGAAGCATAACACTAAACAAAAATCATGTATATTTTCCTCAAATACAGTTAGGCATGGCATTGTTGGATGTCACTGAATGTGATTTTATGGTTTACTGTCCATGTGACAAATCAGTTTTAATAATAAATGATAAATTTGATTATGATTTTTCTATGGATTTAGTATTAAGACTTAAACATAATTATTTTCTAAATATATTACATTTTATTTGCTTAGATAGTAGGTACAAAAAGGATAACAATACATAATTAAAAGAGTATTATAATTTAACTATAGTCCTTATTTGTATTTCCCAATAATATTTTTAATAATAAATAATTTTTTAATAATTATTTTTAAATACATAAGTAGAATGGAAAATCTGTTGAATACGATGTTTAAAATTTTAAGGCAGTTGTCTAATAATTGGTGCTTGCAAATTAGCTAATACACAACACATACGGACAATGTTATCAAGGTAAGGCATTAAATCATGACTAATGTTATGTAAAATATCATGGGTCTTAATTCGTTGTATGCTTCTTTCTACATGAATTCTGACGCTGGCAACATTGTAAGTTTCTTGTACTTCTTCTGAAGTCAGTCTTCCATCATGGACAAATGGTGGCATTACTAGAACAGCATTATCTTCTAACTTTATGCCAGGAAAACCCTTATCTGCCAAAACGACATCTCCTGGTTCAAGCAACTTTAACAAACCTGAGTCAGTAGTGATGAAAGCATCGCTTGATCTGCCACCGTAACATTTCGAGAGAACTGTTACAAAACCATTTGGAACTATTCCAACTAAAAATTTTGCTGTAAATGTGCTTTTATAACGTGAATAGGTGTAGACCTTTTTTTCTACAGAATTTGGTTGTTGAATTCTCAATTCACTGCAGTCTATTATAACTCTGCAGTTGGGGTAATTTACTGTAAAAGCTTGTGGCATCGTTGCACTAACAGCCTGTTTGCATGGCCAAAACAAATAATTTTTAGTTTTCTCCACTAATACAGGAAGTATGGAGAGAAAAATGAAACGGTCGTTCTGTGAATACCAAACAGAACAGCTACAGCAGAGTATGACAATCCAAGTTTCATTTTCATTAAAAATATTAGAAGTTTATCTCTGACAGTAAGTTTATCATTGCCATGTGCCGGAATTAAAAATGACAAAAATAAATCAAATCGATCAGAAGTGACGCCACAAATACTAACAAATTGTTCATCATCATTTATGGATTGATAACCATGAAATCCTCTACACTTTAGATCGTTACCAAACGTAGGATCTGGCCCTACTTTTTGATCACAAAAAGATCTAAATTTGCTTGATCTTTTCACACCCACAGTAGCTTGTATTAAAACTTCATTGGCACTAATGTGTGTACAGTCAAATACAAAAGAATCCTCATCTTCATTATCAATATAGAAATTAAATTGACTACAAAAGTCTCTTGAAGTTGTAGCTGCTTCTTGTTCGCACACAACATTAACTGTTTCTTCATACCCACAAGGCACTAAAACATTTTCAACTGTTCGCTTACGACTTCGTT
The DNA here is from genome assembly GCA_963082805.1 of Hemicrepidius hirtus. Lineage (NCBI taxonomy): Eukaryota > Metazoa > Arthropoda > Insecta > Coleoptera > Elateridae > Hemicrepidius > Hemicrepidius hirtus. The sequence continues at coordinate 8,622,131 of OY720168.1, forward strand.
CAAACCTGGTCCGTTTCTGTTTATTGGCTTCTTCTACAGAATTGCCATTTGTTCGTTTTTGATACACCTGTAAAGTATTTTTGCTGCTGTCACTTTTATTTGAAGGATCTTATAAAAACTTACCTTGGGAAATATCGCTGGCACATATGATGGGTTTTCTGGGTGGTTCGATTTTTCATTTCCGATGAAGTGCTCACTACAAATTCGAGAAAATGTTTTTGGTTGCCATGAACTTCCATCGCTAAAATGAACAATAAGGATTTCTTGACGTACGATTTACGGTTTGAGGTTAGGATGCCTACAGACAATTTTTAATGCTAGATTGTTAGATTAGGTTTGTTAAAATTGCAAATAATTAATGCAAAGAAACTATTGGTAAATATTTAATGTGGAATATACTTACGAGTTTTGTCTGCGGACTCTTACAATCCACTGTTCACGTCGTTTTTGATCGTGCGGTCTTGATGGAAAACTATAAAATTTTATAGACCTATCTGTGTTTGAATAATTATTTCCACACCCAACAACACAACAATTCACATTACTAACACGACTGTTGATATTCATTGTTAATAATATGTATTTCAAATAAATAATTGTTTGAAAAACTAACAACGAGTAGACGCAAACATCAGTTGTTGACATATGACATGTTCCGGCTGTCACCGAGAGTGGCGCTAGTTCGCTCAGTTCCTATATTGCTATATTTATCAGGTTTCCCACTTGATCCTGGACGTAACATAAAAAGTCTGGGAAAAGTAGTTGGTGAATGGTATATCAACAGAACTAATATGTCTGTATCGTCACCTACTACAATTACGTTGTTTTGAACAATTGTGTTTGAACACTCTTTAATTGCAGTTGCTACAATCGTATTGTCGGCATCACCTTTACATTTAATGACTTTTACATTATTTTCGCAAGACTCTAAATACATTGATAGTTTATTAATAAAACGTGTTTTATTTTTATTGTTAACCAAAAATTCGCACTGAGGGACAGTTACCGGCATATCGTGTTCGAATAAAATTTCAGATGAGCTTTTCTGTGCTGATGCTTTACGCTGTTGTTCCAAAGATTTTGTAGATAGTGGGCCATTATCGTATCCGTCAAACACAATCACAACTGTAGTTCCGTAATTATATAATAAATAGTTTTTGTATTGCACGAATAAATCAAAGTATGTAGCAGGTCGAGGCCATATTACTTTATGTAGCAGATGACCACCATCCACAACATAATTCGAAGAAAAATTGTCTTGAAGTCTAATTTTCGGTGGTACTAGGGTATCAATATGTTTCAAAAGTGAAGACTTTGCAGTTTTTCTTAACGACAAATCTACAAATAAAGATGCTGGAACTTGAGCTAGCTCATGTGCGAAGCATTCTTAAAGTTCTTCGGCAGATGTTACGGTGCATATAATTCTATCAAACAATTGCAATGGATTTATTTCGACAGTTCGATCATTTAATTTGACGCTTCTGTCGTCTGAGTCGCTAAAGATTTAACTTTAGTTTTACGTTTAAGTTTAACGTCACCATATGTTTTTCCTGCAATATCGTTTAGCAATTTTAAACCTATGTCTTCAGCTTGATCGCAATTAATTTCAGCCGTAGCAACAATACCGGTGGACAGAGATCGCAGTACTTCTGTGTCTTGGAAGCGCGAGTTCAGGGTAAACCAGTCAGTAAATTTTTCCAAATCACTGTGATCACGCTTTATTCGTGATTCCCTTAATTCGACGTGTTGCTCTGAAGTGATGGATTTAATGTTCGTAAAAGACTCGATTGCTGTACTAACTGCAGATGTATTGGGCATAGCTGATATCCATCTAGCTAGAGAGTTGTTCTTAACACCTCTGCCATGAACTAATCCTCCTATTGTTTTCATAGAACGCATAAGTTCCTGACCATAATTTATTTGTGCGGTGAATTGTAAAAAATCGATTTGTTGTAAATTTTCTGTATTCTTCTGGATCCATTTTCGCTTCAATTCTTAACATATTTTGGAGATATAAATGAGCCGATTTTGCATAAGCTAAATGAGCTGAACTGTGAAAATACGGTAGCATCTCTTGAACACAATATAAATGAAGATTCCATATACCTAATCTGTCGGCTCTGATGTACAGATGTATTATGTCAATTTGTTTCCACTACTGGTACCATAATTTGGAAGTTCTACTGACTTTTCCCATTTCCCCAAAATTACTCTTCAATTTCATTAAAATATTGTTTATTACCGATAACTCTGATTTATTATGCGATTCAAATAATTTCTTTGCTTCATCAATATCTTCATTATTTATATGAATTTTATTTACAAGCAGTACTGATAAAGCAAGTTGCGTTAAAAATGAGCTCGTAGTGCTCGACTATAAGCGTGACCAGTAGACATATATGTACGACACTATTTTTTGCATATACAACAGACCAAAGTTCTTCAAGACCGCTTCCAGCCATAATTGTGCCAATTGCGCCCATAAAACTCATCAATAGATGAAATCCACCTAAGCGGACAATTACATTGGATAATATACTATTGTTATCTGTAGATGCAACCATTTCTGTAGCTTTGATGTATAATGGTTGGTCAAACGTTACAATACAAGTTCTTTGTTCTTGTTTTTACACTGATCAATGGCAAATACAAGAGCACTATGTATTGTAGACAAATTACTTGGATCGATTTACAAAAGGAACCGCCATTATTCTGCTTGTCATAAAATGTTGTGTGTCGTACATGGTTTTGCACATATAACCATTCCAAGATGGTACCGACTCAACGTTAAAAAAAGTGGAGGTGCAAACCTCCCCTGGACTTTCCCATACTAAAAATAAACATTTCGTTTTTGGTATTCAACAGTAGTTCGCGAGGCAGGATTGGAAATCATTTGAATGTCTAGCGAGAAAAACGAGACTATACGGGTTCATATAGATGAACAGAAGAAAGACACCAAGATACGCTGTACTCTGTAGTATGTACCGGCTAGAAATTACCGCTGGCGAAGCCGGGCGATCGCTACCGACCGACCGCGAAGCGACGCGACGATCCGTTTTCGTCAGAGCCCAACCAAAATATTCAAAATTCACGAATTTCTCATTAACCATACATTTTAGCCATATGAACACCTTATACTATGTGATAGACAATTAAATTTTGCATTCAATTATACAGTGAGCACCAAAAGTATGGAACATACCAAATAAAACCGAAATGAATGTTTTTTTCTAAAAATCCCGAAACACGTCAATTTTCTTTTTTAAAAATACACATTGGAATGTCAAAATAATTTTCTGACCTTCGTTTGTTTGCAAGTGATGACGTCATCACTATTTTTTTTAAATGTCAACCCCCATTTATTTTTCGCGTTTTTGATACATCTTTCAGTTGCTTAAATGACGGTATAAAAATGTTGATACCTTACATAAGAAAATTTTCGAGAAATAAATTATTTAATGTTTAATAAACACATTCTTAACAAATGTTAAACATGGTTGAATGGTATTAGTATTGATAAAAGAGAATCAAAGCTACCAAGAAACAAATGCCCGTAATCTAAACAAGTGCCTACAAGTTGTCAAATATTCAGAAATGTTAATTGTCGTTTACTTGTAATTGTTAAATGAGCCATATCAGATTTATGAAGCTGATGTTAATTATTACAAGTAAACGACAATTAACATTTCTAAATATTTGACAATTGGGCATTTGTTTAGATTACGGGCATTTGTTTCTTGGTACCTTTGATTCTCTTTTATCAATACTAATACCATTAAACCATGTTTAACATTTGTTAAGAATGTGTTTATTAAACATTAAATAATTTATTTCTCGAAAATTTTCTTATGTAAGGTATCAACATTTTTATACCGTCATTTAAGCAATTGAAAGATGTATCAAAAACGCGAAAAAAAAATGGGGGTTGACAATTAAAAAAAATACTGTTGACGTCATCACTTACAAACAAATGAAGGTCGTAAAATTATTTTGACATTCTAATGTGTATTTTTAAAAAATAAAATTGACGTGTTTCGGGATTTTTAGAAAAAAACATTCATTTCGGTTTTATTTGGTATGTTCCATACTTTTGGTGCTCACTGTATAATAATAGATAGGGTGTTTCATTTAAAATAACAAAGTTGCTTATCGTACTGTGGAAATCAAACGCCCTGTATACGTGATATATATTTAGAAGAATGCAGAATTATATACTGAATATCTTTTATATTTAAACTTTTTTCATATTTTGACTAATAAAGGCGCTATAGGAGCATCAATTTTAGATTTTGAAAACCTCGTAGAGGGCGCCACAGTGGAATTCTGGCGTTAATCAAAAAACAAAAATGTAGCTAATACGAAGCTACATAAGTATAAAAAATGTAAACAAAATCGTTAGAGCAGTTTTTTTGTATTAATTGTTCAAAAATTTCAAAATTTTTGGAAGCGTGCTGTTGCGACCGTTTTTGGATTTAGTAAATAATATTTTTTCATGGTGTAGTACCGCCAAAGGGCTTTCAAACAAGTCGTTGCGGAACCTGATCAGATAACTGGTTTTTGAGTTATGGGGCGTTAAAGTCGAAATTTTGATAAATTCATAGCGGTCGCCATTTTGAAGTTAGAGAGTACGGCAAAAAACTGTTTCGTTTCAATTATGGTCTTTTTTCGTATTCCCTACTCAGATTTTCAAAATTCTGCTTCTGAAAAAAATTCTACCAAAAAAACATGTCTAACTTCCGCTTCCGGTTTCGGATTTTTTTGAAAAGCTTATTTTGTCGATGAATTTTCGATATACCCCTTCATTTCAAATTTCACCAAAATCGGTTCACTAGTTTTTGCGTTAGAAGCGTTACATACACACACACACACATACCCGTACTGCAATAGTTGTGACATCTCCAACTATATCATTAACTGTGGCCACATGAAAGATATGTGTACTAAGAGATGGAGCACACCAAATTAAGGCGTGTGTGCATGGTTGAATATAGTGACCTCCGATGTCCCTATTATAGTAACCTACAAAGTGTGTTAAATGATGTCATAAATATAGTAAAGTGCATCACAGATGTCACTATTATAGTATGCTAAAAAGTGTATTAAAGGATGACATACATATTGTAAAGTGCACCAGAGATGTCATTATTATAGAATGCTAAAAAGTGTGTTAAAGGATGTCATAAATATTGTAACAGATGTGGATGCGAGATGTCACAAAAATAGTAGAAATTGAAGTAGATAGTTTGAAAAATTCAGGTATCAGTCCAGCTAATCACATAGCACAGGATATCAGTTGAACATCTATTTTAGGTTCAAGACACATAGACACATCCAAGGATATAAATCTGATGTATGTTCATAAGACAACCCTCAAATATCTGCTACAGAATTCCATTGTACCACAGTACCACTGTGCTAGACAAGGACCGGTTTTACAATGCTGGAATAAGTTATACTCCCGACAATTGTCATGGTTACAATTGTTAAAAGAATCGTAACCATGGCAACTGTCGGGGGTATAGCTTATTTCAGGTATATATACTAGTATTGTAAAATATGTAGTTTTATTCTATTTATTTGCTTCAACAACATTGAACAACAATTAATTGTAAATAAAAAAATTACAACTAAAACCTAGCATGAAAAGAGCCTAGATCATAGAAAAAAAGCCGCTTTTGAAGGAAAAAGAATTATTCAACCAAATTAATTTGCATTATTAAAATTCGAAACGAAATTGCAGACAAGCAACAGAAGCTTCAATAATCAATGAAAATGCAACAACCATCGGAGACTACCAAAAGTTTGCTAAAAATCAAATCCATCTTTTATGGAAGCAACACTGGAAATCTTTAACCAATAACCACTTGAGGATGATAAAAGAAGATGTACTCCCATGGAAAGTAAAAAATGGACCAACAAGAAAGGAAGAAGTATGCATCACGCGACTACAGATTGGCCACACACACCTTACTCATTCATACATTCTAAAAAGAGAACAACCGCCAACATGTAACCAATGCCACGTAAATTTGACAGTAAACCACTTGCTGCTTGAATGCCCAAAATTTGCGCACATACGGGAAAATTCACTGCCATACAATGACACTACCAAATTTCTTGCAACAACCACTGGTATACAACAATGCCTGTGTTTTGTTAAACAAATAAATATATTTAAGTAAATCTAATATCACATACCATATTACATACCTATGTAAACTTTAAGTGCCAATAACCCTGGCAGTTGAGACACTATAATTTAATAATAAAAAAAAAATCTTTTATTCATAAATAGAAAACAAGTAAAAAACACTATACACTAAATTATAAAATCATGTAGAAAAAGGCAAAATAAGGAAGTTATATTATTAAAATCAAAAAACTATTATACTGGTGTCAAGAGGCGCTTTCCAATTGCAGGTGAAAGTAACTTCGAGTACCGAGCACAGAGTTGCTCTGAGTAACACAGAATAGCTCCGAGCTACTCAGTGCTATTCGGAAGTTATTTCCACCTGCAATTGGAAACCTCATTTTTTTTTATTAAGTTATTTATCTTAGTTAAGTGATTCTTAACAAAAAACTTAATATCTGTCCATTTTCTGTTCAAGAATATTTTCTTGTTTTCCTCTATACATTTCATACAATCTGCTTTGTCTGGCAGTATTTTTAATTTTATTTGAGATTTAAAATCTCTTATTACAATTCCCCTTTGCTCATCAGTCCATGTCTGCTTGAATGCTTTTGCTTTTGATGCTCTACTATTTCTCTTGCTAGTTTTCCGAGCTGTAACAAACAATCCAACTTTAATGTCTGCACAAAGATAGCCATGTTGAAAACAGTAGTACACAAAATTGTTTCTGTGTAGTAGACCCATGTACAGTTATTTTTTTGTCATAAGACTTAGGGCCAGTTTTATAAAGTCTAGTTGACCGACGGTTGGCTCAATCACGAGCAATAAATTGTCAGGGATACAATTATTTTTAAATAATCGTATCCTTGATAATTGCTCGTGGTTGAGATAACCGTCGGTCAACCAGACTTTGTAAAACCAGCTCTTACTGAAACAAGAATATTTACAGCAAAAATCAAAAATCCTATACTTCTATGTAATTAGTCGTCTTTTATAAAGTTCACCTTTTCAAGATAAATGCAAATATTGGATAAGATCAATAGTATATAGGTTACTTATTAAAGTGAACCCTATAATTTTTTAATATTGAAGTACAGGTGCAAAACTTTGTAATCATAGTGGTTTCCTACTTTCTAAAATCTGGTGGCACCACTATAGGCTGCGTGTTGGCAGAATATTATCTGAGTAGGTAAACGTGGACTGTCTTAGCTTTTTAAGCAAGTAACAGCAGAACATCGATTAATTCAGTTTTAACCGAAACAGTAGGTACCTACATGTATGAAGTTATTCAAATTGATAAAAATACCTAACTTTCATAGTTTTATTTGGAAGAAGATTTTGGTCATCGGCAGTATCAGGATCATCAATATCAATTAAATCTTGTGCCTCTTTCTCATCTGTTTCATCATCTTCTTTCGCATCTTCTTCTTCTAGTTCCATGTCTGGTAAATCTATAATTATTTAAGAAACAAAAGTTACAAAAATTAAATTCCTGCAAGTCCTCCCTGTTTTTAATGTCTACTTCATATTACATTTGAACTATACTACAACGAGCTAAGAATGTATTACCTTCAATATTAATGTCTGATAGTTGTTTGCCAGCAAACTTTCCTGCTTCGCCTTGGTCAACGGCTATTAGGATTCTACTAATTTTAGTAAGTTCGACGGCACTCTCATGCTTTCTATAGAATTCACGATGAATTCTAAAGTCATGTCCAAGGTGTCTCGCCAACCACTCTTGTTCGTGCTCCTTTAAATCAATGATTTGGCACACAGTAGCAATGCATTTTCTAAGTTTCGTGCCAGTTATGTTCTCCGAAGGTACTCCTGCATCTACACATGATTTTCGTAAACAATCATGTCCTCTGAGACATCCATCCAACACTGATGCTCGTGAACGTGCAAAAACATAGGTATTTGAATCAGCTATTTCACCTTCTCTTCTGTGTTTAATTAAAAGATCAATAGACGTCTTCATGTCACTTGTCAGGACGACAGGGACCTTCCTGCCCCTTTTACCGATTATCTCCACAACTGTCAGCCGATTAGCCAGTTGCTTTTCAAGTGTTGTTAAAGAGCTTTTAAGTTCGTCTGTCCCCTGGTCTGACCAAGAAGGCCTACTGGAGTATTGTTCTAGTGTCATTTTCGATGTCTCACCACAGCGTCTCTTATTAAAAATTATTATTCTACATAGTGTAAAAGAAGCAAGAAAGCTCCATAATTGCCTAGTGCAACAATGTAAGATGTCTGATTTCAATTTTTCCATCTCTTTTTGTAAAAACATGCTTAGCTGCAACAAATCGGTTGTAACTGGTAAGAGCTGTTTAGCATTCATTTTCTTTTTGTACATGGTATTTAATGCATTTGACGATATTCGGACTGACCACTCAATATCAACAATGATACTAGGACACCGTGGTATTTCCATTTCGTAAAGCAATGCCCCTTTCCATTGCCTTTATTACTGGGATAATATGAAAAACATAATTCTCGATTACATAAAGAAATGTGATGTTTGCCAAAAGTCAAAAATAAATTTTAAACCAAACCAAAGCCCTATGGTCATAACCACGACTTCTTCAAATTTCTGCGAACAGATCGCCATGGACATTGTCGGTCCACTCCCAGAAACTCAAAATGGTAACAGATTTATTCTCACAATCCAGGACGATCTAACAAAATTTATTCAAGCATTTGCACTTCCAGAGCATAATGCAAAAATTGTAGCCATCCATTTCCTAAAATTTTGCACTCAATTCGGTTTCCCCGAATCAGTCCTATCAGATCAGGGAAAAGAATTTACATCAGCCACATTTAAGGAAATAAATAAACTTATAGAAGTTAAACATAAACTAACAAGCCCTTATCACCCACAAACAAATGGCGCTCTAGAAAGAACTCATTTAACTCTGAAAGACTATTTAAAATGTTACGTTTCAAAAGATGGTAACGATTGGGATGAATATTTAAACTTGGCTATCTTTTCTTACAATACCCATTTCCATAAATCAACGTCGAAAACTCCTTACGACAAACTTCGGACTTCGGGCAAATTCCAAAAATCCCTAATCTTCTACATAAACCACGACAAAAACCTAATTACTCTGACTTAGCTCAGGAAATAACCTCTGAATTACAAAAAATTAGAGAAACTGCCAAAGAAAATCAACTGAACGCAAAATCCAAAAGTAAACAAAACTACGACAAAACCCATAATAGACAGTATGAATTTAAAGTTAATAATTTAGTATTGCTTTATAATTCACAAGCTAAAAACACTAATAAACAGCTCAAATCCGAATTCGTAGGACCATACGAAATTATACAAATTCATGATAACAACACAGCCTCTCTCAAGATTACAAAAAACAAAATTCGAACATACAATTTTAATTTACTGAAACCTTATGTTTGAGGGAATCAAAACGCAAACCCCAAGGATACCCAAAATGAAGATCCTGATAACGCTGAATTAATCTTCTTTACATTTTTCCTAATCTTATTTCCTCTTACCACATTCAAGCAATAAATTCATCTAGCGGATTACTTTATTCTCATTTAGGCAGAGCACAGCTCAGCAATCAAAATTATGCTTTGCTAAGTTATTATAACTTAACCAACGTTAACGAACAAATCAAAATTGCACATAAATTCTACTATGAAACCCTAGCTATCTGCACTGTAACACAAAATAGACTCCGAGTACATTGTTTTACCCAACTTAGATATATCGAAAACAAAATAGAGAAAATTAGAGACGACTACGCAGTTCTTGCTCACTCACATATACATTCCAAAAGAAATAAAAGAGGCATATTCAATGGCATAGGCGACGGATTAAAATGGCTTTTTGGCATACCCGACGCAGATGACGCTCAATATTATACAGATTCAATTACCTCTCTTATTACTAAACATAGAGAAACGCATACATTAATGCAACAGCAAGTAAAAATAATTTCCTCAACTATAACAAATTTTAATGACTCTTTGATAGAACTTAATAAAAACACTCAAGTTATGAACAATAACTTGCGAAACTATAAAGATTTTATTTCGAGAACTTCTACTAATGAAGAATTGTTAAAATTCGAACTAAATATTACCTCTCATATCCTAACACTTGTAGAAATCACAGATGAGATTCATGACTCAGTAAAAACATATCTCAATAGCCTTGCATTAATCAGACATGGAATCAATAGCACAGATATATTACACCCTCAAGATCTTCTAAGAGAATTAGAAATCATTGCTACCAAATTCAAACTACCCTTAGAACCTACATTAGAAAACGCTTATGTTTATTTTAAGATAATGAAAGTAACAGTCTTTATAACTAGTGACTTAATCGTAATTTCCTTTAAAATTCCCCTCGTGGACCAATTAACATTTGACATGTATGAGATTCACCCGCTACCAACTCCTCATCATGACGACCTATTCCTCTATTCTTACATAGAACCTTATAAACCGTTTTTCCTAATTTCCCTCACAAGAACGGTATATTCGCTTATTGATACTTTGAACAATTGTATTGAATATTTACCAACACGATGGATATGTAACAAGATCACCACCACGAAGCGAACAGATTAACCAACATGCGAATTACAACTCTTCTACAAAGGCACCACCAGCATACCAAAATCTTGCGATATCAAAACAATTTACGCAGATATCGAATTGTGGCATCAAACAGCCGAAAACCAATGTGTCTATGTGTTAAGTAATCCAACAACCTTAAACATCCTATGCAAAGATTCAGCAAGCCACGAACAGAAAATAAACCGAGTAGGTTTACTACAATTAGATAGTGGTTGTGAAGCGTACACAGATAACACTATTTTAACTGCTCAAACGACAAGTGGATCAAGAAACACTAGAAACAAGATTCCGTTTACAAACATAGTTGACGACGACCGTTGCCTTAGGACCAAAGAAAATATCACTTTGGAGGCCATAAAACTTGAACCAATAAAACTGACATATCTTAACTTAGGAGAATTAAAACTGGCCAAACACAGACTAAACCAGATAGACGAAGTGCTCCAACAACAGTTAAACAAACCATTTATAGTAAAACGTACTAACTGGTTTACTTCAGTTCTCGCTTTACTCGGCGGAATACCCCTTTTAACGATAATCTACAATTTATTCAAATGGCTAGGACTGTTCCAGATCCTAAGAAGATACTTATGTTGTACCAAAGAACCAAGAGATTCAAACCACAAACTCAAAAGCTTGTGTTTCCCGTGCATAAACATTTATAATCAGTCTCACAAAATGAAGAACACAACAACAGTAACGCCATTCGAAGTTGAAATGGAACCATTAAGGTGTTCAATAAACTCACCTACCAAACTCTCCGGACGCCGTTCCACTCGATCTATGGAAATGCCGTCCCCAGAACCATCAATCAAGATTATACAAAATTAAATTGGAGAAAATCCTCACACGCTAAATAATTATTATTTTAATATTTCAAATATCTTAAGTTAGCATAGGTACCAATTATTATTTCAAATATCTTAAGTTAGTATACCAATTATTATTTCAAATATCTTAAGTTAGCATACCAATTATTATTTCAAATAGCTGGGTTTGAATTAATAAAGTAAATTTAGGGATTATTCATTTATTCATTGTAAAAAACACAAAAAAGAAAGCAGATATATTTCGTTACATTACAGCAACTTCTTCAGTGCTATAAAAATAATATTTGGTAAAAGAACATTCTTAAAACAAAATGGCAAGAACTTACCTTGAAATTTATAAAATATTAATAAATCAAATTTGTTAAGTTAATTAAAGATCCATATTTATTTGTTTTGTGGCGGAATTAAAAACACGCCACAAAACTATTACACGTTTCATAATGATAGAAAAATTCTATATAGTATTCTATTGAAAGTTAAAAACGTAAAACGAAGATTGATAGCCTTCTACATGAGGGAAGGTAGAATCAATACACTAAAATATTTAAAGAAGAGCATTTATACTAATACCCAAAATTTATAAAATATAAAGTGCTGCAAAATAAATAAAAATCAAGATTCTACAGAGAGAAACAAAAGAGAAAAGAAAAGAAAATACAAGATGAAGGAGACTAGAAAGGACTATGATAAACAATATTTAATTTTTCAATATCAGTGCGATAATTAATTGCATTAGGACTCTTTCTAATCTCCAACATCTCATAAATTAATCTCTTCCCCAAATTTGTCTCCCTCTGTAATATCTTAGGGTTATCAAAGTTGAAATTGTGAAGTTTATCAACTGCGTGATCAGAAAGAGCTGTGTTATTTTTTGAAGGAGTTAAAGTTTTGTTTTTATTGAATTTTTGTGCTGATTGATTCTTTTCTTTATATTTTGTTTTGTCTGACCTATGTAACAAGCATTGCAAAAATTACAATCTAATTGATACACTAAATTTGTCTCATTTAATAAGTGTTCTTTGTCTTTTAAGGGATTAAAAAACATTTTACCTAATGTATTGTGGTTTTTGTAAGCAATTTGGAAATTATATTGTTTTAAAATTTTTTCTATTTGACTTGAAAGTTTAGGAATATAAGGAAGGGAGATAAATTTTTTTTGTTGTATGTTAAATTGGTTATTGTTGAATTCTGTATTGAAAAAATTTGGTTGTAAGTCGATGGAATCATTATTGTTATTTTTATTTTTTAATTTAATTAGTCTTTTTTTAATATTTTTGTCAATAAAATTATCTGGATAGTTATTATTTTTGAGCATGGTTTTAATAATTTCAATATTATTTTTATGAAATTGTTTAGATGATAATAGAATTGCTCTGTCGATTAGGCTATTTATTAAGCTAATTTTATATTTATTTGTTGTAAACGAATCAAAATTTAAGTAACGATCAGACTTAATTTCTTTCCTGTACCAGTTAGTATCTATTTTATTGTTTTTTCTATAAAGTGTTATATCTAAAAAAATTATTGAATTAAAAGTATTTTCTTTTTCTATTGTAAATTTTAGTCTGGGGTGAAAAGAGTTAAAAATATTAAAAATGTTGTCAATATTTGATTCATTCGCTGCTATTATGATGTCATCTACATATCTTTGATATAGAGAGATGTAGTTTATATATTATTATATTATATAGATATGTAGATGACATCATAATAGCAGCGAATGAATCAAATATTGACAACATTTTTAATATTTTTAACTCTTTTCACCCCAGACTAAAATTTACAATAGAAAAAGAAAATACTTTTAATTCAATAAATTTTTTAGATATAACACTTTATAGAAAAAACAATAAAATAGATACTAACTGGTACAGGAAAGAAATTAAGTCTGATCGTTACTTAAATTTTGATTCGTTTACAACAAATAAATATAAAATTAGCTTAATAAATAGCCTAATCGATAGAGCAATTCTATTATCATCTAAACAATTTCATAAAAATAATATTGAAATTATTAAAACCATGCTCAAAAATAATAACTATCCAGATAATTTTATTGACAAAAATATTAAAAAAAGACTAATTAAATTAAAAAATAAAAATAACAATAATGATTCCATCGACTTACAACCAAATTTTTTCAATGCAGAACTCAACAATAACCAATTTAACATACAACAAAAAAAATGTATCTCCCTTCCTTATATTCCTAAACTTTCAAGTCAAATAGAAAAAAATTTAAAACAATATAATTTCCAAATTGCTTACAAAAACCACAATACATTAGGTAAAATGTTTTTTAATCCCTTAAAAGACAAAGAACACTTATTAAATGAGACAAATTTAGTGTATCAATTAGATTGTAATTTTTGCAATGCTTGTTATATAGGTCAGACAAAACAAAATATAAAGAAAAGAATCAATCAGCACAAAAATTCAATAAAAACAAAAATTTTAACTCCTTCAAAAAATAACACAGCTCTTTCTGATCACGCAGTTGATAAACTTCACAATTTCAACTTTGATAACCCTAAGATATTACAGAGGGAGACAAATTTGGGGAAGAAATTAATTTATGAGATGTTGGAGATTAGAAAGAGTCCTAATGCAATTAATTATTGCACTGATATTGAAAAATTAAATATTGTTTATCATAGTCTTTTCTAGTCTCCTTCATCTTGTATTTTCTTTTCTTTTCTCTTTTGTTTCTCTCTGTAGAATCTTGATTTTTATTTATTTTGCAACACTTTATATTTTATAAATTTTGGGTATTAGTATAAATGCTCTTCTTTAAATATTTTAGTGTATTGATTCTACCTTCCCTCATGTAGAAGGCTATCAATCTTCGTTTTACGTTTTTAACTTTCAATAGAATACTATATAGAATTTTTCTATCATTATGAAACGTGTAATAGTTTTGTGGCGTGTTTTTAATTCCGCCACAAAACAAATAAATATGGATCTTTAATTAACATAACAAATTGATTTATTAATATTTTATAAATTTCAAGGTAAGTTCTTGCCATTTTGTTTTAAGAATTTTCTTTTACCAAATATTATTTTTATAGTACTGAAGAAGTTGCTGTAATGTAACGAAATATATCTGCTTTCTTTTTTGTGTTTTTTACAATGAGTAAATGCTGGAATAATCCCTAAATTTAATTTATTATTCAAATATCTTAAATTAGTATTATTATTCTAGTATTTCAAATATCGTATAGATGTCATATTTTACTTATACTTCAAATTTTGATCAATATTTAAAAAGGACCAAAATTTCATTAACCCCAGAGGTGTTGTATCCCAACAAATACTTGTATCACCCCACTTAAGAGGTGTAAACAAACATTGATGATAGATTTATGACTGTTTAGATAACATTTTGTATATAAGGGAAGATAACCGCCCTTAGCTTCAGTTCAGTTTGGTTTTCATTAAACTCCAGTTTATAGAGCGTAAATAAAGTTACTAGAATTTATTTTCGTATTTTATTTTACCGTTAGTTAAGACAATTGGACTCTGTCTAATTAAAAGATTGTGTGGCAGTCAATCTGCACTCGGTTAAAAGATTCAATTGATCGTTGTGTGGCAGTTAACCTGCACTTTTACCGAGATTCAATCGAACATTGCATATAAGAGTACGGAGCCTCTATTTGAAAAGCTGCCCTGGTGTCAGAAACGAAAACAATTGTTGGATATCAACTAGGTATCCAACAATATAATAAATGTACCTAGGTAGCTGTGGGCCTATTTGCTTGTATTTTGAATAAAATTTTGAAAGAAATGTTGCTTTTAATCAGACTGCCAATCACTGTAGTGGGGACTGCCAATCACTGTGCATAAGCTGCCAATGACTATAGTTTTACGAATTTTGAAATATTTTAGTAGACAGCAATATTATTTTGGCACTAACAAATTAAAACTCTAGATAAAAATACACAATAGACCTTCAAATAACGTTAAAAATATCAAAAATCGCCATTCAAGCAACACGAAAGAAGCATCCAGATTAAAATGAAGAGTAGGTCTCTTAAGGGGCCAATCACTGTATGCTTTACCCTATATTAAAACCTGCTAGACCTAAAATTAAAACAGAAATATTACGAGAAAAAGTTCCACCAGAAAATGAAAGACCATCTGACTATGACTATTCATTCACAAAAATCGTCAAGTCCCAGTTTCCTAATTTGTGAAAAACCACTTCAATACCATCAAAATCAAATCGAATTAATCAAAGCAGCAATACCAAAATCCTTACAGAATCCAGATTCGAAAACTATTATACCTATTGCACAGTTTTTGTTAATGACAAAAATTACAAAGTTTTTACAAAACCTGCAATTGAGACCAAAAACTAATTATGTACTACTGTTTTTCAAATAACCCAGAACTTTTCGATAAATTTTCAAAATTCATGTACACTATAAATAACGAAAATTCACCTACCTACTTTAAATACTTGAAACAAGTAGATTACGTTTGTTTTTTAATAATAGCAAAAGTTGCGCCCTAGAATGGGCTTAGTAGAATTCTCTTCTTGCAAGACCGGCTCTATGTGTTGCTTAATGCATTTCATAGTGGACGCCGGGTACACAAACAACCAAAAATAAAAGCATTGCTAGTTTTTTTAACTATATAACGATTTAATAATAAACAATACTTTACACCACTACATCAACACTTGTAATGCGGTGGCTATTTTCATATTTTTTTGTTATGTCTTATTAGTAGTTTTAAGTATCTATTAGTGGTTGTACAGGAAGTGTTAAACTTTAGTGGCGCCGCGCTGGGCTGACCCTGACGGACTTGTTGAGACTTGTTTCTTAGGGTGGCAAAATATAAAAAAACTACCTGCAACTGGTGGGGGTGAAAAGATCGAGCATCGAGAACTAACAAAGGAGTGCGGGACTGACCGCGGTACGAAGAGGCAGTTCCCGGATTCTAAAAGAGGAACAAGTTAGATCCTCAGAAGAATCTGTGACAAATAAAAAGTTAAGAGCAGCTATAAATAGTGTATGGAGTTATTCCTTGTTGTCGTCGAAGAGTTCAGAAGGGCAGGCCGAAGTACCCGGTATTAAAGTGAAACCGTAATTCTGTGAGTGCAGTGTTTCAATTAGTAACTGGTACCAGAGTAAGGACTTGAACATTTTATACTTAATACTTGGTAGGGATAGATATAGTTCATAGGCTAGGTTGATGTTAGTTAGGCAATATATATAGGTATTCAGTGTAGGTAATTTTTTTGTATTTGTTGTCGTTATTATAAGTATATTTATAAAATCTAGAGTTGCTTTTCACTTATTGCTCTACCCGAATCGCCCTGTAGATTACATTTTATTGAGCTAGCCGGACGTAGCATCAAATAATACAATTTGTTATTAAACAAATTTTAAGTAAGAGGGTTAAATTGTAAAACCCATTACAATTTGGCGCCCAACGTGGGGCCCGGAAGGAGCTGAAGTGAATTTTGTAAAAGGAATTTTTTTATTGTTGTATAGTTGTGCTGTTGCATTAACCAGTGGTGTAGAATAGGGGGTGTTAGATCACATGTTTCTGAGGTCAGGATACTGCAAAATAGAAAAAATGTCAGAAGCTAATAACGAGGGAGGTAGCGAAAAAAACAAAGAGGAAAAAACAATGGAAAGTCTGTTTAAATTATTAGGAGAGATTAGGGGAGATATGAAAGCGGGAAATGCAGGGTTGAGAGCAGAAATAGGCGCGGTTAAAACAGAAATCAAAACGGACGTGACTGGCCTAATAGACCAAATGAATGAGCGCACAGAATTATTAATAAAAAATTTAGAGCAGAAAACGGAAGAAAGGTTAGAGGATAGGATTGCGCCCATTGAGGTTAGACTAGACTGTATACAAACAGGGTTAGACAGACAAGCCAGGAATTTGGCAGAAAGGGACCGAACTATAGAGCAACAAGATCAAATAGACAGGGCAATAAATGAAAAGAGATACAATGAGTTAGATAATAAAATAGATCGCGAAATAGAAAAACTAGGTGATGATGTATCATGTTTAAATGATAAGATTGAGGAGTGTAGTAAGAGGCAAAGTGGTGGGGCTATAAGAGCCGACGGGGCAGTACATGTCGCGATTGATAAACCAAAATTCGACGGGGGTGGTAAATCTCAGAATCCCGTGGAATTCATAAAAAATTTAGAAGCGTACCTTAATATGACGCGAATAGGTCTAGAAAGAGATAAGCTGACAGTGGCGGTGCAATGTTTAGAGGGAGATAGCCGAATATGGGCAAACTTATATAGTGGAAATTGGGTAAAATTCTCAGATTTTAAAAACAAATTTCTAGAACACTATTGGTCCGCAGAACGACAAGAAAAGACAAGGGCCGCGATATATGAACCGCGTATGTATAATCCGAGGTTCGGAGATTACACCAGTCACGTGTACTATTGGTGGCGTGTACAGAACCTTGACGAAAAAATACCCGAAAAAATATTGGTTAGTGCTATAAGGAAACATTTTCCTTTCGACATTGAAACAACATTAATTTCGGCACAGGTCGAAACCATAGAGAAGCTGTTAAGCTTGCTAGATAGTCTACAGCATAGAGAGCGTAGAAACAAGGGGGGTGAAAATTCACGGGACTATGGAAATAATGCTCACAGAAAGTTTAATAGGCCACTACCTAACAATAACAACAGCCGCGGCAATGCGACATATGAGGCGCGAAATACTCAGAGCCGGGCACCAGTAAGTCACTATAACCGAGATGCGCGCGACGGTGAGCGAGGTCAGGGGGCACCCAGAGGTCGCGAGCGAGGCGCTTACGCAATAAATTTGGAGAGACGCGATCAAACCTTTAATGCCATGCAGGACCAGGGAAACTAGAAGTAGCTGTTCAACAAGTTCCCGTTGTACAGCATGCCGGGAAATGGGAGCAAATAAAACATATTAATTTTGTAAGGGAATTTTATAATCAAATTAGTGCTAGGGGTAATAGAAGTCAGGATATTAGTTCTAAGCTTAGCGTCGAACCGGAAGTAGGCGAACCAGGGGAAGTAGCTAGTTTCCCAAATTATGTTCCGTACATTTTCGTTGAAGTTTGTGGGACTAAACACCCAATAAATATTAGTAGATACAGGCAGCTCTGTAACGATAATCGCGGAGGAAACTTTCGAAGCAATAAATGCTGTGGTAAAAAACGTTCCAGTAATATATACCTGTGAGTGCAGGCATGTCAATTCAGGGCGCTACGGGGCGCATAAGTAAAGTAAAGCACCAAGCGCTATTAGAAGTACGTATAGGCGGTATTATACAACCAATAGTCTTTTTAATTGTTAAGGGCCTAAGTATACCTATTATTTTGGGCATGGATTGGATGAAGAAAAAAAGTACGCACTTGGATTTATCGGCGGAAATTTTAAGTTTCACGGAAAATAATATTAATTACTGCGAAAAATTCATGGGAGGTCATAGAAAGGGGGAAGTGTCGACGGAAATCACGTGCGAACCAAATGGCGACTTCAAGGCCCAAGACCTTGTGTACTGGATGTCGCAATTATCTATTACAATTAGCAATTACTTAGGTGAACAACCTCCAGTGCAACTACCTGTGATATGGAATGTCCAATTCAGCAAGGTGGCATTCTATAACATATATATAAGTGTAGATTTACATTGATTAGATAGTAATAATTATTATACTTGTTACGTGTAACGAAGGGGTAATTGATTAAACAACAAAACCAATATGTGTTTTATTTAAATTACAAAAGTATAAGAAGGAAGAATATTACACTTGAATCATTTAAGCATTTCAAACAGTGTCAAGCGCCGACACCATTTACGCCTTCTAAACCAGAATTAAGTCGGGGGTTGGCTGCGCTTAATGACCAGGAAAGTTTAGATTGTGAACTAGGTAGGATTCTAACGGATTTAACCAACAGCCGCGAAGAAGAAAAGACGAGTGATCCGAACGAGTCGCAGTCGAATTACAGGTGTTTACATTGTCCAGCAGTAATTCCCTTTAAAAAATCATTTGAGGCTCATTTATTGAAACAACATGGGGTGACAGGATCATGTAATGGGTTACCGCACCTCAGTCAGGGAAGGGGATTAATAGAAAATGTAAAACAACGACACGCTGAGGTTTTTTCAAACCGGCCAGGGGAATGCAAGGTATTTAGGTGCCAGTTAAGAGTTGCCGAAGAAAAGCTCTTCATACAAAAATCATATCCGATCCCCTATTCAAAGAGGGATGCCGTAACTAAAGAATTAGAGCGTATGCTAGAATGGGGGGTAATCGAAAGGTCGGATTCGCCATTTTCAAACCCCATTGTAGTAGTGACGAAAAAGGATGGGATGGTAAGGATTTGTTTAGACGCTAGACGATTAAATCATGTTTTGATTCCGGACCGTGAGTCACCGCCCGTCGTTGAAGAGTTACTGCAAAAGTTTCATGGAACCAAGTTTCTAACTGCTTTAGACTTGACCTGTGGTTACTGGCAAATTCCATTAGACGAGAGGTCGCGGAAATATACAGCCTTTTTGGTTAATGGTCGGAGTTACCAATTTAGAGTATTACCGTTTGGGCTTAATGTATCAGTGGCGGTGTTTAGCAAATGCTTAGATAAGGTGTTAGGACCAGAGGTATTGTCATTTGCAACAGTTTATGTAGACGACATATTAATCACCTCCACGACCATAGAGGAACACGCTTACCAGCTGGACCTTGTTTTGAGTAGGCTGAGGAACGCGAGGATGACCGTGAAAGAAAGCAAATCTGAGTTTCTGAAAGACGAGCTAAAATTTTTAGGACACGTTATAAGCCCGCAAGGGATTAAAGTTGATCCTGACAAGGTTCAAGTTATTAGGTACTCGTCGGCTATTGACAAAGAGATTAAGAAATTCTTTTTGCTATACGAGGGACCGTATGAAGTAGATCGGGAAATTTCAGAGAATGCTTATGTGCTAAAAGACGTAGACACCAACGGATATCGAACAACGCAAAATGTAGGTAACTTGAAGCTATATAGGAACGGGGGTATAGGTGTAAGGGAAATTCAGGAGTAATGCAACATCGCAACTTCTTATTTTGTATTGTGTAGATATATGTATGTCTTTCCGTGTAGGTTAAGTTTTATGTATGTATTTCTCATGACTATAAGGTCACTCCAGTACTACCGTTCCATAATGAAAAGAGGAGAGTGGCTTGATTTTCGTTTCAATAGTTAATTATAACCAATTGAATCAAAAACCAAGGGGGGTACTGTAATGCGGTGGCTATTTTCATATTTTTTGTTATGTCTTATTAGTAGTTTTAAGTATCTATTAGTGGTTATACAGGAAGTGTTAAACTTTAGTGGCGCCGCGCTGGGCTGACCCTGACGGACTTGTTTCTTAGGGTGGCAAAATATAACAAAACTACCTGCAACTGGCGGGGGTGAAAAGATCGAGCATCGAGAACTAACAAAGGAGTGCGGGACTGACCGCGGTACGAAGAGGCAGTTCCCGGATTCTAAAAGAGGAACAAGTTAGATCCTCAGAAGAATCTGTGATAAATAAAAAGTTAAGAGCAGCTATAAATAGTGTATGGAGTTATTCCTTGTTGTCGTCGAAGAGTTCAGAAGGGCAGGCCGAAGTACCCGGTATTAAAGTGAAACCGTAATTCTGTGAGTGCAGTGTTTCAATTAGTAACTGGTACCAGAGTAAGGACTTGAACATTTTATACTTAATACTTGGTAGGGATAGATATAGTTCATAGGCTAGGTTGATGTTAGTTAGGCAATATATATAGGTATTCAGTGTAGGTAATTTTTTTGTATTTGTTGTCGTTATTATAAGTATATTTATAAAATCTAGAGTTGCTTTTCACTTATTGCTCTACCCGAATCGCCCTGTAGATTACATTTTATTGAGCTAGCCGGATGCAGCATCAAATAATACAATTTGTTATTAAACAAATTATTAAGTAAGAGGGTTAACTTGTAAAACCCATTACACACTATTAATCACTAATTATAATAAATGTAAGTTACATGTTTGAAAGCGTTCAAACCGCATGTCAAACTTAGACAAGAAAAAAAACAGGTTTACACGACCGTTCTCAACTACCCTTCTTGGTCAACTGTTTTCGGGGGTGCAGGGTACACTCGCTCCTACAATAGCGGAAACGCAGCGCTAAGAAGGAAGTGCCCCTACCGGACATGCAAAACATAAAAATAAACGGGAACATTAAAATTTTAAATGCATATTACGTAACATACCGCCCGCCTGGAAATCACATGATTTCAATAGCAGCTAACGATACCAACTACTCTAGTAAACATACATGAAATAACGCTAAGACATGAGTAATGAAATTAAAACTAAATTTGAAACTAGTGAAGTAGTCAATGATTTTTTCACCCGCGCACTGAGTACACGAATGGCCATAATTCTACACACTCGGTAACACACACAGCTTATGGACGGACCTTTTGATGTGGTGACCATTTGAGATACGAAGAGTTACGGAACGCGTTACGCCATCCGGATAGTCATGGATCTCGACCACTCGACCGAGAAGCCATTGGAGTGGCGGCAGGTTATCTTCTTTGATAAGGACCAGAGAGTCCACTGATAGTAACTCAGGCATATGTTTGAACCATTTTGTTCTACGTTGTAGCTCTGGAACAACTTCTAAGCTCCAGCGACGCCAGAAGTCTCGTGCCAGATTTTGCATTCGTTGATATATCGTCAATCTGTTTTCGCTGACGCTGGCTAAGCTAGCGCGGTCTGGTACAACTCGGCGCCGCCGATTTGGCGCCGCCGATTCGGCGCTGCCGATTCGGCCCCATGCCGATTCGGCACCAAGCCGATTCGGCGCCAAATGCTAGTTATGAAACACAATATTTTTGTTTTTTTTTTTTTTTTTAAATTAAACTACAATCAGACCAACACACCTGGTGTTATACATGATTTGTTGCATAGAATTGAATTATTTACACCGAGAGCATATTACGAGGTTACCCAGCACAGGTCCTCTGTTACACGCACATCACTTAATTATCATCACTAGTATCACTATCACTTGAAATTAGATCCTGAGGCAATCTTCTTTTTAACCTTGTATGCAGTCCTTTCTCCCCAATGGAGTAGTGGACTGCTGCAGGACAAGTGGAGATATTTTTGAAAAACCGTTTGGTCGATGTTCTGATGAAATCTTCAACATAGGGGATTCCCAGCTCGTCGTGTAAATGGCGATTCCTAACAAACCACGGTGCATCTATTGCTATGCGAAGTATTTTATTTTGTAGCTTCTGTAACCTGTTGATGTTGGTTCTTGAAGTGTTTCCCCAAACCGGTGATGCATAGGTGAAGGTAGGTCTTAGAATAGATTTATATAACAGCATTGATGTTTCCATCCGTAGCTTGGATTTTCTGTTCAGTAATGGGTACAGTGATGATAATTTAGCATGCGTTTCATTCATCTTTTTAAGGACGTGCAACCTCCATGTGAGCCTCTTATCTAAATGCACTCCCAAGTATTTGATTGATGAATCATCACGATTCCACGTAATTCTGTTGTTGTTTATGTTTATAGGGGGAGGAT
This sequence comes from Hemicrepidius hirtus, assembly GCA_963082805.1. NCBI lineage: Eukaryota > Metazoa > Arthropoda > Insecta > Coleoptera > Elateridae > Hemicrepidius > Hemicrepidius hirtus. The sequence goes on from OY720168.1 coordinate 8,645,265, forward strand.
TGTTTAATCTTCTAAGTGTAAATATCTTCGCTACACATTTTGATGGGTTTAATTGGATAGACCAGTCGTTGCACCAATCAGAAATGATATCGATACTATTTTGTAGGTCTTGTACGGCAGTATTAACATCCCAATTTTGAGTGACCAGCGGAGTATCGTCCGCAAACATAGACAAGATCGTGCGTACGGGTAAGGGTATGTCATGGACATACACATTAAAAAGTCCCTGGGCCCTAATATTGAGCCCTGGGGCACTCCAGCCGAAATGTTGTGGATAGGTGAACAACAGGAATTTATACGCACATTGAAAGATCTTCCTGTTAAGAATGACTTCAGTATAAGGGCTAGGTAGCTGGGCACGTTGATAAGTAGTAATTTGTGCAACAATCCCTGCAACCACACTCGATCAAATGCTTGTGTAAAGTCTAGAAAGGCAGCTGCACTATATTTCTTGTCTTCAAATCCTCTTTCTATAGTTTCAATGAGTCGTTGCAGCTGATGACAGGTTGAATAATTCTTTCTAAATCCAAATTGAAATGGGGGAATGCTATCTTCAGAGTTCAGGTGTTTGTTCAGACGTCGAAGGATAACCTTTTCCAGTAATTTAGATAAGGTACATAACAGGCTGATAGGTCGGTAACCAGATAGCTCGTTGGATTTTTTGCCAGGCTTGTGAATCATCCTTATTTCGGCTTGTTTCCAAGATTTCGGAAAATAGCCTGTTCTAAAACATGCGTTGAAACACGATGCTAGGAAGGCTAATGCTTTTTTGGGCAGGTTTTTTAATACTATGTTTGGAATCATGTCTATTCCAGGGGATTTTTTGTTTGGCAGACCCTTAATAATGTTGTGCAACTCTCTTGGACTGGTTGGCCTAAATCTCCCAGTTTCTTTGGGAAAATTTGTTGCAAGGTTTTCTTCAACCACAGATACTATCTGTCTGTTCTGCATATTTGTTGTAAAAACTTCTGCCAAGTAACGCGCGAAAACGGTGCTTTTTTGTTCGTCTGTGATGTACTGTTCATTGTTGACTATAATTGTTGATATTGTTGGAGGTTGCCTTAACACACGTTTAATTGATGTCCACATTGTAGGATCCTTAGGTTGAAGATCCGCAATGAAGCGCTGATAGGAATTTATATGGTAATTGTCCAATTCCCATTTTAGTTTGTGCGTTAGTTGATTGAGTCGTTGCTTTAATTGTGGGTTTCTGGTTACTTGCCACCTGTGCCTCGCTGTATGTTTTTCCTTTATCAAATTCAGGATGTTGTGTGGGGTTACTTGCTGCCAAGACTTGTTTGGTTTGCTGGATTTTGATGTCGACTGTTTGACAGCATTTTTAATTACCGTCGTCAATTGATTTATAGCTTCGTCAATATCGTTGCTGTCGTTTAAGTAGGTGGGACAAATCAGATGAAGTTCTAGTAGTTCTTTAAAGTGCTCCCAGTTTATGTGACCATTTATTAGTCTTGGTAGCGCAGCGATTGGTTTAGGTGAATTGCTAAAGGTAATTAAAACCGGGCAATGGTCCGAATCAAGTTCAGGTACAACTATCTGGGATATTGGTCTGCTGAAATTTTTAGCGATTACTATGTCTAAAATATCAGGGTCGTGATCCTGCCTATTAGGGTAGCGCGTAGGTTCACTAGGCGCAAACACGTGTGCAGCAAGTAAAGTGACGATATTATTTAACTTTTCTCCATTTGGATTGTTTTTTCCACAACCCCATGATACGTGCTTGCTGTTAAAGTCTCCAATCGTGAGTGTGGGATATTGAGTGTTGAGTAGTTCTTGAATATCTTGATCGCATAATTTCTTGTTAGGTTGCTTGTACACAGTGATAATGTTGAGTGATGTGTTATTTGTTAATTCGAGTTTAACCCCTATAGTTTCTAGAGATTGCATATTTAAGAAGTTTATAGGATACGTTACCAGGTTTCGTTTTGCAAGTATTGCGACACCCCCCGAAGCAGTAGAGGCATCTCTATCGGCACGATAGGTATTATACCCGGAAATGCGGAATGTTTCATTCTCAACTAGATGGGTTTCGCTTACGCATGCAATATCAACATTGTGTCTAGATAGAAATTCAATAAAAGTAGATTTTTGTCTTTTGAGGCCGTCTGCGTTCCAGTTGCAGATTGTTAACTTATTAATTAAGGGTTCATTAGTTGGCATTGTTGGAGGTAAATAACATTGGAATTAATGATAAAAGGAAATTCTTAATTTTTGAAAGGTAGGGTGTAATTAAATCTAATAGCTTGTTACAGATATCATTTATAAAGGAATTGGGTTCAGTCTCAGGTTGGCCAGGAGTATTACTAGATTGTGCATTTCTTACCCGACCTGCGTAATTATATGATGAAGTGTTATTTTTAAGGTGTGGAAAGTCAGAGTTTGAAAAGGTTTTATTTTCACTTATCCGTTCTGCTCTATTAACTTCAGGAATTTTATTTGTGTTGCTTTTGATTCTTGCATAATAAATGCAACCCTTGTAATTCGCGGTGTGCTCTTCTCCGCAGTTTATGCATTTTGGTTCGACGGTTTTTGGTTTCAGGCATTCCGAGTAGTGATGTAATCCAGTGCACTTTACACAACGAGGTTGAAGCCGACAATAATTTTTGGTATGACCATACCTTTGACAATTTGTGCATTGTGGTATGTCTTTTGTTTTTCGCTTTGGTTCTACGGTTACTGTACAATAGCATAATCTGTTTACGTTGAAGATTTCGTTGTTTTCCTTGTTGTTCTCTAGTTCAATTATACACAAGGGCGAAGGTTGTTTTTCTTTATTCGGAATCCTAATCACTTTAAATGGTTGAAACTTTTTCTTAATCAGCTCGGATTTAACTTCTTCCTCACTGAATGAGATTGGTATGCCCCTAATTACTACACACAAATTGGTATTTTCTGTGCTTTGGAATGTGTGGTATTGAATCTTTTGGTTGTCGTAATATTTTGTCAATTTACGGAAATCTTCAATGTTTGTCAAATTTATTCTTAGTGACCGGCCTTTATAGGTATTTGTAAATTCGGATTGTACTATGGTTTTGATATCTTCGAGGACTTTTTGATAATGTGTGGCTTCGTGTAAATAGATAGGAGGGATTTTTGGCATTTTTGAACTGTTATCGTCGACTTGGGTTGAGTGAGTTGATGGACTGAGGTCTTTTTGTGACATACTCAAAAAATGAAATTTGTTGTTGGATAATAGTGTTGTCGAGTCAAATAAGTATTTTTTGTTGTACGAAGTTCCCGGAGGAGAAGTTGCGCACCTTTTAGGTGTAGTAAAATTATTGACAATAGATTGGGAATCATTCGACTTATTATCACTAGTTTGGCTAGTATTATTTACGTCCTGCAAGGCTTTCTCTGTTACTTGGTGATAATAAGTGCGGAGGTCAGGTTGAGATTGCACGTCTACCATCTCCGTATCGTTAATAGATGTAATTTCTGCAGTTCCTCCTGAAGAAGTCCCCATTTCACCCTACGGTAAGATTATTATATATATATAATTTAAATCACATTCGCCAATACTTTAGTGTTTTGGTTACGCACATTTAAGAAAGGTGTCGAGAATGAAAAAATTTAAAATTGAAAAGCAAAATCACTCTTTGCCAATCGTAAATCATGATCAAACTTCATTGACGGCGAACTATCAGAAACATGGTATTTTACTAGGAGGTGGGTGTAAGCGTGGACTTATCGTTGGTAGATCTAACTGTGGGAAAACGAACGTAATGATTAGTTTACTAGAACATTCCAACGGGTTGAGATTTGAAAATGTTTATTTATATTCGAAATCATTGAATCAACCGAAATATAATTATTTAAGGAAACTACTGCAACCAATACGGGAAATCGGTTTTTATGAATACGAAGACGGCTTAGAGATATTGAAACCTCAGGAAGCCAAACCCAATTCTGTAATTATTTTCGACGATGTGGCATGCGAAAACCAAAGTGTAATTAGAGATTACTTTTGTTTTGGACGGCATGCAAACATAGATTGCTTCTACTTATGCCAAACCTATTCCTCTATTCCAAAACAACTTATTAGAGACAACGCCAATCTTATTATAGTATTTCAACAAGATAAGACCAACCTAAAACACATACACGATGATCACGTTAACGTTGACATGCGCTTTGAAGATTTTAAGGACTTATGTTCACATTGTTGGAACGATCCATACGGTTTTCTAGTCATCGATAAGGATTCGGATGTAAACGGGGGTCGGTACAGGAAAGGATTCGATTCTTTTTTCCACATATACAATTGAAGCGAAACTATACGGCTTAGTTGTCGTTAAGCAACTGTCAGAGGAAGATGGATAAACGGTTGGTTAGCGAACTAATTAAAAGTAGGCAAAATTTAAATAGAAAATTGCAAAGTTTAAAATCAGACATGACCCGATCGCAGTCTACACTCTCGGAACAATTTAAGCCCATTTCCCAACCGCTTAAGGAATTACTAGCAACTATTAAAACTGAAGGTTTACAAACCAGAGATTTACATGTTAAAGTAGAGCCCACAGAATTAAAGATACCTCCTAAAAAGGAGATGCCTACTCGCACGCGCCCACAGCCTGTACCATCGAAGCCCCACTTTCTGAAAGCTGATGTAATTGCCGAACCTTCACCGGAAGAGGAACTCTTGGAGTCTGAGGTCCTGAACGTGGAAAGTGATAATGAAGAATTTTTGGAACATAGTGTTCGAGAAGCTCAACAAACGATTGAAAACATGTTACATCCAGATGTCCTCGATAAATACTTGGAACACTTTCAAGGTTTAGCTAGACAATACATCGAAGACTTGATACGGGACACGGAGGGAAAATTCGATGTTCAGTATGGTGTTCGATTCGATATTGAAGCAGATAAATTTCATATAGGAAATAAAATTCTTGACTTCGACGGGGAAGACATGTTTATAATGGACGGCGGTCGTAAGGTTACATATAAAGGAACTCCTGGGTTCTACGAATTGATGTTTAAAAAGGCTCCTATAGGCTATACTACAAAGGATCATGATCAGTATAAAGACATCGTTAATCGGTCTGCTGCCAACCGTAAAAATTACAACGACAGCGAGCAAATAAGTGGTAATACCGGTCCAAAGTATCGAAATATTATTCGCAGTATAAGTACCCCCAAATCAACTCGGTTAGGTAAAGGAGTTCTAAACGTAAATAGCAGAAAGGTTGAATTTGTACCTTGGAAAAATCCGAATACTCTTGTAGAGAGAATGCAGATCTTGATAGCCTCGCAGGCTGCAGGACATACAGGATATAACAACGAAATTGTTAGCATCGTGAACGCTTTAAGGCGCGCAAAAGTTATTAAATAAGGTCAATAAATAGGCAAATGTTCAATAGCCATACCATACCCGCGTTAGCTCAGTTCGCGTTAACATGCCGATAGATAAGTTTGGAAGGCATATGCATCAACATCATCCTACCGATGTAAATCCGAAAATATATCTGGTGGAAGATGGCGAGGCTCTTAAACAGGAGATATCTGCAGAGACTGCAACTAAGATAGGGGATATGAAATCGGCTCTAAAGTATGATACCATCTTTTATGTAGTGGCTGTTAAAACTGATAGCAAAGGTCGGTTCGTAATTATTAACGGTAGTAGTAACGGCGAATATGAATACAGACTACCATCTGCACAAATAATGTCAGTTGCTTGCACCCCATCTCTCGCGAAAATATACCTAATTGGTGTGATGATGCCGCCTGAGACGCTCGGTACACTAAATCCAGGCGATAAAATATCGGCTACATACTAACCCAATAAGAATACCTTGTTGAGTTTAGAATTTCACATGAGAGTTCCGATACGGGATTATTAATAATGAGTTTTGTAGTAGAAGCTTCTAATTAAAGATGAACGTTAAGGAAGACGTTGTAGCGGAACTGCACAAACCGGCTAGAAAAAATTTCAAACGGAGACGTGTGATCATCAAGGGTCTAAACGATTTGTTTCAAGCCAATTTGGTTGAAATGATACCATACCAAAAAGTCAACAGAGGATTCAGATACAGTTTAGTTGTTATCAATGCATTTTCCAAATATGTTTGGGCATACCCCGTCAAACGAAAGACCGGTCTAGCCGTTGCTACCGCGATGAAGAAAGCGCTTTCAACTACAAGTTCTAAACCGAAAAATCTACAAACAGATATGGGTAAAGAATTCTACAACAAAGAATTCCAAACCCTGATGAAGCAATTCAACATTAACCATTATAGTAGTTATTCAAATTTAAAAAGCAGTATCGTCGAACGCTGCAACCGCACTTTAAAAAATATGATGTGGAAGCAGTTCAGCTTGCAAGGAACTTATAAGTGGTTGGATCTTTTACCAAAAATTGTAAAACGATATAATTCCACAAAACACTCAACCATCGGAATGAAACCGGAAGATGTTAATGCAAGTAATGCCGATGAAATTTTGAAAAGGGTCTACAGTCATATGAAAACGGTTGACCCGAAGAACATCAACTTTTCTGTGGGAGACCGCGTTAGAGTTAGTAAACACAGGGCCGCATGTGCCAAAGGATACACCCCAAATTGGAGCAACGAAATTTTTAAAATCGTAAAAGTTCGACTTACAAACCCTGCAAGCTACATTTTGGAAGATGACGAGGGCGAGGAAGTAAAAGGAGCTTTTTATGGGTTGGAACTGCAGAAAACAAAACATCCCGATATTTATTTGGTAGAAAAAGTTGTTAGGAAAAGAGGAAATCAGCTTCTGGTCAAGTGGTTAGGTTTCGATAATAGACACAATTCGTGGATATCAAAAAATGCTATTGTATAAAATGTACAAGTTTTGTTCATGAATAAAATTTATATCACAATTGTAACTAAAATATATAAATAAAATACTTTTTCAACAATTATTGTTTATTTATATTCTTATCATTATAGCGTATGGTTTGCTTTCTCTAAGCAACTCCCACAAATCATATAAATATTTACAGGTCAAATAAGCACATATTATGTACACACTTATACTTATAAATACACGTAAACTAAAAATCATATTAACAACTATTGTACAAGAAAGTTTCGGGATCGTATACCGTAGGACTTTTGCTGCAAAGTAATAACCAGTACCGCTACGACTGATGAAAAAATGGTTAATTTTGATCCCGATCGGAAGCCTCCAATAAATCAATCAAAACATTTAATCTGTGATCAACGTCTAGACCTGGTGTCGGAATAGCCAAGTGACCCCACGCCAGAGTTTTCGTGGTATTGGGAATAAGGTAACGTTTATCATCAAACGCTGACAACCCAACCTTATTTATCAGCTCGGTGTACATAGTGTGTTTACGGGATCTAAATACAAAAAACTTGCAAAATACCTCACTCCGCCTGTTCTCAGCCACTTCTTGAAACAGGTCAGCGGTGAGATACTTTGCAACTGCACTCTTGGGAACACCCTTTGCCTTCCGATCGGCACCACTTTCGAGGTTCACACAGTATGATTTTGCACCTGCACCATAAAAACTCTGTATAGGGAAACCGCCATATTCGTCTTTCATCTTACCGACGACAGACACATTCTTGGGCATTCCATGGAGAGCGTTCTTAAATTTAGAAGTGTCAAATTTGTCGAGATGCTGTTTCATGTCGTCATAAAAATTGTCTGTATAAATTTCAAGTACCAAGGAGTCAGTATCGGTGTACAGCAAGGAAACGTTATTGCAATAAGTAATTGCGCAAAATACTGGTGCGGTCCTGAACTTCTACAGCTGGAACATTTTCCCAATCTTCGGAAACATTCTCAAATTCAGGACGCAACAGTCGGGCAGGTTTAAGCAAAACATTTTGTAAGATTTTAACAACAGGTTTACTTTCTTGGGGCAATTCTTTACATACCAGATTGACATCGCTGCCGGACTGCGCACACACAACTTAACTTTCTTCGGTTGCAACTTTTTCAGGCTGAGTCTCGAGAACCTCGAAACTCGAGAACCTGCACCTGGAGCACTGCATCCTATCACGACACCTTCACAAACACCACAACTTCCGGCACTAGAACTGGTATACATCACGAACAAAGAGCTGAAGACGAACTGACGCTGTCGAAGGGGGTGGTTTGTACTTAAGCACATAAACCGGTTAACCTTGGCCTTGAACCCCGCCCCTTTCGGGAAGGGGGTGGCCTTGACCTAGAGGGTAGTATTTTTTGAGGCCGTTTTTCGACATATATTCAAGGTCATTTTGTCTAGTTTTGGGCTCCACCGACGTCGGTGAGCGCAGCTCAGCGAGTACAAAGATTTCTCTATCCCCATCGATGAGGAACACTTTTCAAAATTTGACCTGAACGGAGCGAAGCGAAGCGGAGCGAGTATCAAGCTTCCTCCATCCCTATCGATGTGGAGCACTTTTCAAAATTTGACCTTGAAAAAATTTTTTTTCAAGGTCAAATTTTGAAAAGTGCTTCACATCGATGGGATTGGAGGGTAGGAGGGGGATTTTTTTTTTGGGCGGGGGGTATTTTCGTGTGGAACATTTTTTGGTTTTTTTATTTTTTTATTTTTTATTTTTTCCATCCCAAATAATTTTTTGAGTACTTCTATCCATCCCAAATACTTTTTCTAGACAGTCTATCCCAGATAATTTTTCTAGACAGTCTATACCAAATACTTTTTTACTTAACCAGTTTCTTTTACAAAGGAATGCACTACCTTAACACCCCTCCAGACCCGTAACCACAGCTAAAAGTCAGTCGACTACAACCATCAGCGAGCTATGTTGTTTTTCGGTAAACGTGACGGTGCACGACTCCAAGTATCATTAGTGTCGTGTACTCTGAGGGAATATCGCTCAAACAATTTGGACAACTGTGATAGGCAAAGACACTTCACGCCTTCGTGGGAATTGGCCGAACTCATCATCCAGCACCTGGAGGGTCCCACACTGGGAGAGGGTTATACCCTCTTCCATTCGCAACCGTTTGGAGGTATTTTTACCAACCGGGCCGGTGAAGAATCGTTTTACGAGCTTCACCAGGTTGCAGGTTTAATAGAATACTCCAACCGGTTTTGCACGGTTGGGGCCTTCAGAAGGACAGCGCTGCAGCGTTGAGCGTTGGTGTGGAGTGGAGTGGAGTGGAGTGTTTTTTAGTTTAGTTTAATGTTTAGTTTAGTTTAGTTTAATGTTTAGTTTAGTTTGATATTTAGTTTAAGGAATATTGTACAGTTTTTAAGGAATATTGTACAGTTTTTAATATATATTTATGATTGCTATTGTCAACTCCTTTTTTATTTGTTGCATTTATTTGTAGGAATACTGTAACTCCATAATATTTTTTCTATAAATTTAATTAAAAGTGAAACAATTCCAAATTTAATTAAAACTACTGCTATATAATAAACATAATTTCTTTATTGTGCTTACAACTGCACATCAATACCTTCTACACCAAGCTTTTGAAGATATTTTAGAAACTGCAAGCCATCTCTAGCCCCACCACCATTACAATTTGAAAACAAGGTATTGTATGCTGTAGCACCATCAAGCACGCAATTATCAATAATTGCGTTGTAGAAGTGCATGTTATCCAATTTCGCAAACGGTAGGTAGCAGTTTTGTAATACACAATCACTTTCGTCGACCACTGCACAAGCCATGTTTAGAAATGGTCTATCGTTATCGTCGTACCTTGGACATACACTAACACAATCTTTACACTTTTTAAACATATAATCACTACTTGCGATATAACCCTTTGCCAGCCATTTCCGTATAAATTTATCAGATAGAAAATATTCTTGAATCCCCTTCTCCATTTTATTCCAGAAACACAAAAAATTATATTCGCTCCAATCAGGTCTAACGATGCCAGCATAAACTAATTGTGTAGGTTTTCGCTCGCCTTCTGATGTTGTTATTAATTCAAATAATGCTTCTTTGTTACCCTCATTTAAACGACGAATGTTAGCTCGATTTGCAGGATTTTTTTTCAACAACTTGCTATCGTACCACTGCGGTTTTAAGTTACTCTTCGACATTTTTAACACTTTACCCCATACTGTTTACGCGCAAACTTTTATATAGTATCCCCCACCATCACGTTCTGAGTCTGCGCATTGTTTACAACTCCCCACCTTACTATACGAGTCCTTGAAAATCAGCCAGTTTGCTACAAACACTCCTACAGTCAACATGTTGTTTCTGTACGTTCCAAACGAAGCTGTTTATTGGATTCATGATGATGCTGAAAGTCGATACCATAAGACTGGGGAAATCCCAACTATAAATCCAGAACTGAGCTTCCCATTCCCCGAACCGCTTCATCCGCTAAATAGCGCATTATCCGATTTTTTTGGAGCGCAATATGGCTTCTTCCACTATAGTGCATCAGTTATTTATACAATCGACCCCTTGCATATAATTTCCCAAGATCGTTATCCAGCTCTACACAATTTAGTTTTGAGGGTTGAAGTTTTCAAGAGACTTCATGATTTATCAATCGTGAGTACTAGCGAAGAAAGTGATTCGGAGGGATCTGAAGATTCCGAAAATGAAAAAATGCCTCTCGTTCGCAAGAGATTGTCATTCGAGCACAACCTGCGGTAGCGTGAACATGGTTCCGGTAAAGTTGTTAGTGGCTTTGGCTGCCGTTTACGATGGGTTTCTCTATGTGCTACAACCGCCAAATTCCATTTCCGCATCTATAACCTATGATCGTAATATGAGTAACGCTACTTGGTATAAAATGAACAACTCCGTCTTGGCTGAAATCCCTGTATTTAAAATACCTGTGAGAAATTTTACTGAAAATGGTTTATTAACGTTCAAGATAAAATTTCAAGCACCTACATACGCAGTAACTTCCAATTGGCAAACTATTAAGATAAGTGATGATGTGTTTAAGAACTGTACTGGCTTTAACAATTCCTGTTGGGTATCTGTAATTATTCTAGGAACTGTACTATTACTCATAACGTCATTATGTATTGCATATTTTGTTATATATTGGTCAATGATGTCTTATAATCTTAGATAGTGTGTTAATTTTTTCGTTTCTGTGAAATACTGTATTAATAAATGTATACCATTTCTAAATAAAATTATTAAATGTTACACTGTTTCAATTACTAGCTCTAGTCTTGCGTTCGGCCTTGGTCTAAGGGAGTGACCTTGGTTAATATTCAAGGACAATGACCTTGAACATTGACCTTGAGATCTGTCCTTGACCTTGAGATCTGACCTTGACCTTGGATTCAAGGTTAGGAGTGGGGGGAGTGTCCCAGAACTGTCCAAAACAATCTACTTCGAATAAACTGTCCAAAAGTATTTTTGTAATAAGAAACCTTAAAGAACTATTACCACACAAAACAATACTTGTTACATATCATGCTTTATTTATGTCAATTTTTTCATACGGTCTGATAGTCTGGGGTTACTCGCCGCATGCTATGCGAATATTTGGCTTCCAGAGAAAAGTTTTAAGAAAAATTACGAGCTTGAGTTACCGCGCAGATATCAGACAAAATTTTGTTGAATTAAATCTACTAACGTTACCTTCGCTATATATTTTCCTGTGTTTAATTTACGTTAAAAATAATTAGAACAAGTATCACACCCACAACGCCTTACACCAACATCAAACCAGAAGGGGTTGTACAAATACGCTTGAAATTTTTAAGACTGCAAACATTCACGTGATCAAAATTACTGTGCCGCCCAAAAAGAACACAAGCCTGATTAGTTACGGCGTTAATTAGGTGCACCGTTGAGCACAAGTGCAGCACTAATTAATAAACAGAGTAGTTTAGAGTGCACGTTGTGATCGTGTACACGCACTTTTAAATACTCTCGGTGAAGCAAGGTGGGTTATTAGACAATCAATGTAAACTGCAACGTTAATTAAATAAAATTAATCTGAAGTAGGTATGTCTTTGTCCAATACGGAACACTCGAATTGCTTTAAGAGCAAATACAAAATAAATTTGGAAAATGGAATTCGGAACAATTCAAAATTAATTTGTAAGTGGTTTGAACTCTCAAATTATCGTAAAGTTTATGGGGAATCTTTCAAACAATTCTCCCTGAGAATCGGCTCCGCGCCGGTTTTATAGGGAGCGCGCCTCTCCCCCGCTCGGAGTGAATGCGCGGACTTGCAATTTTGATCAGGGTGGGAGTGTCGGAGAAATTCGGAGCCAAACGAGGACGACTGACCTCGGCGAAGACAGAAGCCATTTAACTGCTTCTTTAATCTTTGCCTACCGGTTAGTCGCCTCGTTACAAACCAAATACTGCATTATCTGATCATGCAGTCGAAAATTTTCACAATTTTAATTTCACTTCCCCTAAAATATTACATACACAAGTTAATTTACAAAAACGTCTCTTATACGAGATGATAGAAATAATGAATAGAACTGATATTGAACAACTTAACTCTGTCTATTAGAGATTAAACGACTTACCTGTAAGGAAGTTCAATCGTAATTATATGACTTTATTCCACCAGCCTAGATCACATATTGCAGACCTGCATTTTTGCTCATACGCACTGCACTGGTTTAAAGCGAAGTCAGGGGGTTCACTCGCTGGGCACTGGGCTCGCTTAGTCATTCTGCGTTTAGTGCTTGGCGATCGTACAATAGGGGTGGTCTTACCAGGATGGGCGGGTTGATCTAGGCTGGTGAAATAAAATCATATAATTACGATTGAACTTCCTTACAGGTAAGTCGTTTAATCTCAAATTATATTTCTTTTATTCCACCAGCCTAGATCACATATTGCAGATGTTTAAAGAAAGTGAGAGATCGACAAGAGAACAGAACATTTTATTTATAAAAGTGAACGATGAAAAGAATAACACATGTTTAGAGCTAATACATAATAGATAATAAAAGTATATCCTAAGTAGTAAAATCCGTAAGCCCATCTGGTATAGTGGTATTACAAAATCTTATCCTGGCGCAATATAATAATACTTGTTTTGCAAACAAAGTCGCGTCGGGTATTGGTCTGTTGTAGAATTTTAAAAAGGTATCAGAGTTCTGTGACCATCCCACAGTACTTCGAATAGTATCGAGAGGTACCCCAGCACGATATGCTGAGTAGGACGCAGCATGCCGTGTACTATAGGCTGTAAAGATATTTGTGTCGATACCACTCTGCTTTAGCACCGACTTAATCGAACGAGAAATTGTTTGTGCTGAAGCGGCGTGGTGGGGCTTTTTATAGGTAAGAAATAGGTTTGTAGTTTTTTCTCCCAACTTTTAGGTAATTTTTAGATAGTAAATCAGGCACGAGGCCACGCATAGTTCTGGTTTATTTGTAAAAAAGGGTAGAATAAGTTTAGGTTGTTCCCGATTAGGTGCAGATGTTTTTAACATGCGAGTTATTAGAATTTCGATTCTGTCTTCCAGAATCGTTACGTTTTTGATGTTAATGCTATGTAGTGTTTGTAGGCGATGGGCAGTACATAGTGCGATTAAAGTTGCTAATTTTAGGGTAAGTTGTTCCAGACGTAACGATTCTAGAGGGAAAAAAGTAATTAAACGATCTATAACACGGCTTGGGTTCCAGGTCGTGGAGTATTTCGGAAAAGTGGGCTTCATTCGAAAGACACCTTTTAGAAACCGATTGATAGGTTGGTTATTTCGGCAAAAGCGTACCCTGTGGCTGCGTCTTGCTAGCAGCAAGTGAGAAGGTAGAAGATGGCCCTGGAAAAGGCGCACCTTTATGTAGTCGTGAAATGACAAGAGCGCAGGGGGCCCTGGCAGAAGCGTACCCCGAGTCTGTCTTGTCTTGATTCTGGCAAGAAGAAAAACTAGGGAACCCTGGCAAAAGTTACCCTATCTTGCGCAATAACGTTGTTGTCAGATAATGGCACACGCCACCAAGGAAAACCCGGGATTGTTGGGTACGTGAAGTATAATAAAGGCTCATTTACTTGATGTATCCGAAGAAACGTTGTTTAGTAGAAGTTCCAGCTTCCGTATTTTTTGTTTCAGTTTGTTTAAAGATGGAGATCTTTTCCTTTTAGAAGTAAAACGAGACATGATGAACTGATCGCGGGAGCACTCAACAACCAACACGTATCACACTAAAAGCAAGAATGGCTAAGCGAGCCCAGTGCCCAGCGAGTGTTTATACAACTGGGCCTTATATGTATACGTTAAAACTATTTTCAATATTTTTATCATTAAATCAACAAATTTCGCAACAAAACTACTTTATTGCCTCCGTGGATATGTCTTCTGAGCTTGTGAGTATCATTTAAACTGCAATATTAATTTCTGTTAAAAATAATAGTTATCAAATAGGTATGTTTTTTGTCTGTGGCGCCATCTCTTGGATTTCATCTCTCGCGGCGCCCTCTTAATCAACACAAATAAAAGAAACTTTTATCAGACTAAAAAAAATTAAATGAAACCAGCAAATCAAATTTCAGACAGCACACAAACAAATTGAAATTTACTTACAATTAACAAAAAAAACAAAAAAAATCCTATCTTCCCTAGGCTCAATAAAAAAAATATATTTTTAATTCTAAACAATAAAATTAACTTATGTCGACTGATGCTGACTCAAGGATCTGCGTCGAAACTCCCACTCGATTATCGATTTATCTTCAACCTTCAACACTCGATCCAAAAATGGCTGCTCCAACTAACAATGATAAACACAACAACTTTGTTTTTTCGACACTGGAAAACGACACGGCTCTTTCAAGTGCTTTTGGTAATGTTGTAGTTCCGTTACCTAAAATTCGGTCGTTTTTGCGTAAGCTCAGACGGACATGTTTCGGGTTTGCGGAGGCGTAGTGAATTTTAGGTGACCGATCACTTTTGCTCATTAATTAGTTTTTGTTTTCATCTTCTATTGATAACGTCGGTAAAATGTTTCTCAATCACCATGGCAACAGGAAATTTTTAAAGGTAACAATACACCTATTCCGTTTATTTGAGAGACAAGAAAGGAAATAACATTCAAGCGAGATGGAATGATATGCGCACTAGTCGTACTGACTTGGTGGGTTATAATTGGCACGGTTTGCAAGCAAATCCCATTACAGGCAGCAATACTATTATAGAAATACTAAATATTAAATAAAATATCGATTTTAACGGGAAATAATAATATTTATTTGCTTAATACGTATTTCGGCATCAATGTGCCATTGGCAAAAGCATAATATAAGATGTTTAATAAGAAATGAATAATGATTCATATAGCAACTACTTAATAATAATAATAATAATAATAATAATAATAATATTTATTTATTTCTGTACGTACATAATTTGTTTACAAAATATAAGGAAAAAGTAAAGAGAATACTCCGTAAAACCACAGAAATAAATAAGGAAAGTAAGGACTTGGCTCACTGAAGTGCGTGGCACACATTTTGCTGTGTTAATTTTTCAAGCAGTAGTACTACTACTGTTACTACTACGACTATTACTACTGTTTCAAGAGTTTAATACTTATTGCTTAGTATGACTTGTGATGTTAATGCAGAGTCTGAATTACTATTGACTTTGATTGTTAGACGTTCTTTATATTAAGTAACTTTTGAATATTAATCCTAGACATATTTTGTAACCACCATTTTATTTTGTTTTATATATATACAGTGTGTCCCAAATAGAGTAGTATTGCATGGCTATCTTTCTTATTAATAAAGATACAGATTCGGTTAAATGGGCAATGTTGTGCAGTTTTTCATGCTGGTTTAGATGCTACTTAGAAAGATCAAACATTCCGAACCCTTTAAAAGATATCTCCAAAAACCACAAAATCTATTTTTCGAAAAAGTCGATTATTTCGCTTATTATAAAAGTTTTCAGAAAATTGTTTTATACAAAAGTAACTTGATTCATTAAGATAAATAAAAATATGTTTGCAAAAAAAATATCGCAAAAGCCGTTTTCGAGATATTGATAGCGACTTTCTTATTTCAAATGGGCGCCATCTTGGATTTTTAAATGAATAAATTGCATTTTTTTTCTGCATACAACGATGTATAACAATCTATGTTAAAAATAAAAAATAACGGCATACGTAATAGTTTTTGTATTAAATAAAGTAAGCCATGAAAACAAGTGAATTTTAACAAAAAAAACTTCGAATAAAATGTATTTGCAGTTATTAACGATATTTACAATAAACGTTAAATCTACAATAGCTAATTTTAATCACTGTAAATGTTCAAAATGTTGGCCATTGTTAGCCAAACATAACTGGCATCTTTATTATTAAATCACCGATTTAATAACAGAATGATAGCTACTAACACATCTATTAGATGGCCACCCAGGTCGGCAGACCTAACACCTCTTGACTTTTTTCTGTGGGGTACGATAAAAAATAAAGTGTATGGTAGTAATTTTAATTACAACAATGTTAACGAATTGGAAGAATCTGTACAAGAAGCGTTAATAGTATTAATCGCAATACATTACGTAAAGTAACTGTAAGTATTTTAAAAAGATGCCAGTTATGTTTGGCTAACAATGGCCAACATTTTGAACATTTACAGTGATTAAAATTAGTTATTGTAGATTTAACGTTTATTGTAAATATCGTTAATAACTGCAAATACATTTTCTTCGAAGTTTTTTTTGTTAAATTCACTTGTTTTCATGGCTTACTTTATTTAATACAAAAACTATTACGTATGCCGTTATTTTTTATTTTTAACATAGATTGTTATACATCGTTGAATGCAGAAAAAAACTGCAATTTATTCATTTGAAAATCCAAGATGGCGCCCATTTGAAATAAGAAAGTTGCTATCAATATCTCGAAAACGGCTTTTGCGATATTTTTTTTGAAAACACATTTTTGTTTATCTTAATGAATCAAGTAACTTTTGTATAAAACAATTTTCTGTAACTTTTACAATAAGCGAAATAATCGACTTTTTCGAAAAATGGATTTTGTTTTTTTTTGCAGATATCTTTTAAAGGGTTCGGAATGTTTGATCTTTCTAAGTAGCATCTAAACTAGCATGAAAAACTACACAACATTACCCATTTAACCGAATCTGTATCTTTATTAATAAGAAAGATAGCCATGCAATACTACTCTATTTGGGACACACTGTATATATATTAAAATTTTGACTACTCTTAATGTCATGGAGAATAGCAGAATATAAACGTGGAGCATTGTAACTGTATGACCGCTGCCCTGCAGATTTCTCAGAGTTTTCCACTTGAGTTTCTGCTTGTAGTTTGTACCTCGTGTTATGGACGTGTTCTATGTTTCTTAGATTACTTTTTGTTTTATGTTGCAAACAGAGTATCTTATAACAATATAGCTGCCGAATGTCATAAATACGACTTTCATCATACAGCAGATCACTTGGATATGTACGTTCTTTATCAAATATAATTTTAAGAAAGTAGGTATTTTTGTAATACTTCTAGTTGCTTAAATGCTGTTTTAAAATGCCACCCCAACCAACAATGCCATACTGCAAATGAGATTCAATTAACGAATGGTATAGTATTTTTAAGTATTTTATTTCTAACATTGGTTTTAGTTGTTTGAATTGGAATAATACTTCTCGTAGTGTTTTATTAATTATCATATGCAAGTCCCATTTTAGTTGTTCATCAATCATTATCCCTAAGTAGTTAATATTTTTAGTTGATTCTATGGTATATTCTTTTTTATTATTTGTAATCTTTAATTTGTCAAATATGATTGTTTTATTTATATAGCAACTGAATGTCATAAATTTTGATTTTTTAAAGCTAATGGAAAGAATTTTTTTATCAAACCAGGATTTTACATTTTGCAAGTCATTTTCAGCTGATCTTTTCAGTTCATTCCAATTATCAGCTGTATAGACAATTACAGTGTTATCCGCAAACGAGGATATGTTACCCAACGAGTCAAGTTTAAGCAGACCATCTACATATAGAGAAAAAAGAATAGGCCCAACCGCAGTGCCTTGTGGCACTCCACTTTTTACCACCCTAGCATCACTTAAAACATCTTCAATTTTAACATGTTGGATTCTGTTTTTTAAATCTTCCAAAGTTTCCAATTCATCGTGATTGATCATGTCAAATGCCTTGGCCAAGTCCATAAACACGCACATAACTTTTTTAGTTTTATCCAAAGCTTTGTATATAAATAAGCAATTGCATTATCAGTCGATACCCCTTGTCTGAATCCGAATTGTTTATCAGATAACAAATGAAATTTATCTAAATATGCTACTATTCTATCTTTTATTATCTTTTCGGTAATATTTGCTAGATTCGATATAAGAGATATTGGCCGGTAGTTGCTCATATCTGACCTGTCATCTTTTTTGAATAAAGATTTAATTACTGCTACTTTAAAATTAGAAGGGAAATTGCCTGTTTCTAAAATTTTGTCAGGGGCGTGCTTATGTATTCTACAATTTGTTTAAGAATTCCCGCGTTGATCCCATCTACACCTGGGGTTTTACGAGATTTAAGTTCTTTAATGTGTCTAGTTACCTCGTTTATATCAGTAGGTGAAATGTATATTGAGTGATTTACAATGTTTCTTTTTCCAACTCTATTACTTGTCTTTAATATGTATTATTTGCCATTGTTGTACCTATTTCTGCAAAATATTTGTTAAATTTATCAGCTATGTGTATTTTACTTGTAATTACCGTTTAATCTACTTTTATTTCACCTATTTCAGTATTGGGTCGA
The DNA here is from genome assembly GCA_963082805.1 of Hemicrepidius hirtus. Lineage (NCBI taxonomy): Eukaryota > Metazoa > Arthropoda > Insecta > Coleoptera > Elateridae > Hemicrepidius > Hemicrepidius hirtus. The sequence goes on from OY720168.1 coordinate 8,663,950, forward strand.
TTTTTTTTGTGTAAAATTCTTAGTTGTGTTCCATAACTACTACTACTCAATTTTATTTTTATAATAATTAATTGTATCTTTAATTAGTGAATTAAGTTTATTTTTATATTTCTTATATTCATGGACTATTTCAATTTTATTAGGTTGTCAATGATTCTTTATACAGCCTATTTTTTGTGTAACCGACTTTATGAGCCCATTGCTTATCCAAGGATTATGTTTACGTTGTTTTTTATTTATCGGCAGCACGTATACTGCACCATCCATCGCGGTTTTAATTTTTTGCGTAAAAATGTTAACAGGATCATCCAAGGTATCCGCTTCAAACATTTCGATGCATGCTTCTGTTGCCAAAGAATGTTTAAACTTATTTATGTCTAATTTAGTATTATGTTGAACCTCATTCGCATCAGCGTCATGCTATGCTGGTGTGACTTAAGTTTGATTCTTGCAATAGTTACGAAATGATCTGTTACATAGTTTTGATAACGTATGAATCACAAGTGTCGAGTACTGTACTCTTTAGGAAGATATGGTTTATACATGATTTAGAGCCTTTATGTATTCTTGTAAAAGTATTGATTATTGTGTAGCTAAGTAGAATGGGTTGTATAACCTAAGGTAGCTGAGGTGGGGACGACATGTATGACGGCAGTGATGTACGGCAGGCACCCGGAGGTTGTACTCCAGCAACTTGATAATGTGTCTGAATAAATAAAGTAGAACAAATCTATGTTGTATTAATAAACATAACGTGGCGCAGTCGGAAATCATGATAAGAAGGTAAAAAGTAATAAAATATTAAAGTAAAGTGAAATAAATGCAAAGAAAGGAAAACAACAGGTGAAAATCCAAGATGGAGAACCTAAAACAACCGAAGCAAATGGAGATGCAATGCGACCTGGGAAAAAACTGGAAGGTATTCAAAGAAGATTTTACAATTTACCTAATAGCCACAAGCCGCAGTAAAAAGACTGAGAAAATTAAAGCAGCAGTACTCCTACATTGCACGGGGAGGGAAAGAAAAGATATAGGTACTGGGAACTTCGGAAATAAGCAAGGACGACAAAAGAGATTCAGAGAAAATATTGGAAGCTTTGGATAATTATTTCATTCCGAAAACAAACACAAGTGTAGAAAGACATCGATTCAATACCAGAATACAACTGCCAGGAGAAAATTTTGACGCTTTTCTAGATTTACGAAAAATTGCATCAAATTGTGAGTATGGAACGCTCAAAAATGGTTTAATAAAAGACAGAATTGTGTGCGGCGTTGGAGAAAAAAGAATAAAGGATGAGACTACTAAGGTAATCCACATTGGATTTAAAAGAGCAGTGGAATTGTGCAAAGCAGCTGAACAAACGGATTCACACATTGTTATGATAGTTAGTAACTAAAGATAGGTTGGCAGCACCAACATGACTGACAGCAATTGTTCACAAGTTTAGTTATCACAAGTGTGTTTTAATAAATAATGTTTTACATTCAAGTGTTGTTTCCCTATCCTGAATAACTATTAAATAATACAACAGAACATATGGGGCAGTCGGCGAAATAAATTGTATGTTGTAAGGGCAAATAGAACAAAATTATTAGGAAAATAAAATTTTCAGCCACGAGGCTAGGGAAAACAAAGAAAGTTTTTAAAATAGCTAGGCTTTGGATAATTATTTCATTCCGAAAACAAACACAAGTGTAGAAAGACATCGATTCAATACCAGAATACAACTGCCAGGAGAAAATTTTGACGCTTTTCTAGGAGATTTACGAAAAATTGCATCAAATTGCGAGTATGGAACGCTCAAAGATGGTTTAATAAAAGACAGAATTGTGTGCGGCGTTGGAGAAAAAAGAATAAAGGATCGACTACTAATGGAATCGACATTGGATTTAAAAAGAGCAGTGGAATTGTGCAAAGCAGCAGAACAAACGGATTCACACATTGTTATGATAGTTAGTAACTAAAGATAGGTTGGCAGCACAAACATGACTGAAAGCAATTGTTCACAAGTTTAGTTATCACAAGTGTGTTTTAATAAATACTGTTTTACATTCAAGTGTTGTTTCCGTATCCTGAATAACTATTAAATAATACAACAGAACATATGGCGCAGTCGGCGAAATAAATTTTATGTTGTAAGGGCAAATAGAACAGAGTTATTAGGAAAATAAAATTTTCAGCCACGAGGCTAGGGAGAACAAAGAAATTTTTTAAAATATAAAAATGGAGTCCAGAGTACCACCACATGAAATTTGATGGAAATTTATCCGAAACTTAAAAAAATTCAAACAACAGTTTGAAATTTATTTGCTAGCAGCAAATAAGGTGAATGAACCGGAAAATGTAAAAGTCGCAATTTTGTTAAATGTGTTGGGTGAGGAAGGAATCGAAATATATAACAACTTTAGATTATCCGAGGCAGTTAAAACATTATAAAAAAGTAACAGAAGAATTCCAAGTATATATGAATCCAAAGAAGAACATCATTTATGAGCGATTTGTATTCTACAGCAGAATGCAAGAGTCACGAGAAACATTTGATCATTTAGTTAAGAAATTATTAAAAAATTATGAATTCGTAGACGAAGAAAATATGTTGAGAGATAAAATTGTATTAGGAATTGAAGACAAGGCATTACAGGAAAAATTGGTTAGTACAGACAACTTAACCTTGGAAAAAGCTGTTGCAACTTGCAGAAATAACAAAAGGTCAAGTGAGAATTATGCAAGACAAGCTGGTTAACGCAGTAAGTCAAGGCAGAAATTATAAAAATGAGAATAGTGAGTTTAAAAATACAGAAAAAGGTCCAGGAACAAGTGGAAAGACAGGTAGAATTTTTAACGAAGCATGGAATAAATCAGTGTCCTGCTTATGGGAACAAATGTTATAATTGTGGAACACTTCAAGAAAGCTTGTAGAGTAAAAAAGGTCAAGGAAATTGAAGAAGAGAGAAGTAATGAATTTATAGTGGAAAGTGTAAAAGTAATTGATAAGCAGGTGCTGTGTGTAAGTAAGAGCAATTCGTGGCTTCAGAAAATATTATTATTAATGAACAACGAGTTACGTTTAAATTGGACACAGGTGCAGAAGTTAACATCATAGGTCTTGGTATGCTGGAAAAACTGAATTGTATGGAATTGCTACAGAAAACTGATATTATGCTTGAAGCTTATGCGGGTTTAAAATTAAGACGTACGCAAAATAAATTTAGTCTGTAAAGTTAAAGGGTTAAGTAAAACTCAAAATCTTGTTGTTGTAAGTCATAAATCTATGCCATTGTTAGGTCTAAGTTCTTGTATTGAGCTTGAACTGATAAAAAGAGTTGATAGTTTAAGTTATGATGGTGAAGAGCAGTTTGTGAAAGATAATGAGGATCTGTTTACAGGTCTAGGGAAATTTAGTGAAAAATGTATAATTCCAATTAAGCAGGATGCTGTACCAGTTGTGAGACCACCTCGTAGGGTACCACTAGCAATTAAGTACAAATTGAAAGATAAAATTGATGAACTAGAACGAACAGGTATAATTGAAAAAGCCAGTGGACCTATTGAGTGGGCCAGCAATTGGTAATAGTAGAGACGGGCAGGGACAACTCGGCGCCGCCGATTCGGCGCCGGCCGATTCCGCGCCGCCGATTCCGCGCCATGCCGATTCGGCGCCAGCCAATTCGGCGCCAAATGCCAGTTACGTGAACACAATATTTTTTATGTTTTTAGCAATATTTTTAAAACGGAATATGGAATTTTCACTAAATCAGTGAAATCTTGTAGTGAACGTTACTACCAATAACTTCTAAGAAATTAAATGGTCGGGTTAAGATAGTATCTTTACAGTAACAGGGTAAACGTTACATTACTATATGGAATTTTTTATCATAGTTTAGGGGTATTTTTACATACAATATATCCTGAAGGTCAAGATCTTCTAGTTAGAATATTTTTTATTGTATTTTTATTATTTGACAATACAGTCGAACTTCCATATATCGAAGTGTCACGGTGCCTTGAAAAAAAAATCGTTATACCTATAGGAATTATCAGAATCGGGAGATTCTTGAACATAGTGGAAGATATGTTTGGTAACTTATGCAATTTGCAATAACAACTAATTATTACTAATGCGTGTAAAGATACAAGTAATAATCATTAATACTAAAAACGTATAATTACTCACAGTTAATTGTTGGTTGGTGATTACAAAGTTCCTGTTAAGTTAATTTCTGGAATTCGGAAAGGGCCGAAAATTTTGCTATAAATATTCTGAAATTGCCAACAGTTAATCAGTACCCTGCTGTGTTTATACCAGTTAACACGTTTAAAGTTTTGAAATTGTTTTGGGAGTTTGTGCGAAAGTGGTAAATATGGAGATCGTTTCGGAACGGGGCCGGGAAAAGTTCACTGCTGATGGGTATTTATATGTATTCGATAAAATGAGTAGAGATGAATCTACGAAATTTTGGCGATGCGAGCAAAAGGGGCGCTGTAAGGCAAGAATCCACACCAGGCATGAAGAGGTCATTAAACAAGTCAATGAACATTCGCACGATAGTTCGGCAGCAAAAATTGAAAAAGACAAAGTTGTTACAAAAATAAGAAATCGTGCAGAAGTAACCGTGGAAAATACCGTCCAAGTTATAAATGAATGTACCGCTGGTTTGTCGCAGGCTGCCCAAGGAGTACTCCCAAACTACGAGGCACTGAGAAAGATTGTAAGAAGAAAAAGAAATGAGGTAATTTATTATAGTATTTTTATAGAAAGTATCCACTAAAAACGGGTAACATATCGAATGTTGAATTGATACGAAATTTTTTTAACAGGTAAATGCTGCTCCTCCTGCACCAGCAAATCTGGAAGCTCTTATACCCGAATTATACACCGTATACGAACCTCAGCCAGGTCGGCAGGAAAATTTCCTATTAGCTGATAGCGGCCCTGGACAGAATCGTATATTAATTTTTGGACGACAAAGTGGTCTTGATATTTTGCAAGAATCTAGGCAGTGGTATGCTGATGGGACATTTACGCTAGCGCCTGCATTGTTTTCACAAATTTATATCATATTAGCCCAGAAATTCGGTGCCGTTCATCCAGTTTTATACGCATTATTACCGAATAAACAACGCGCTACCTACAACCAGCTGTTTGGGATGATTAAAGAAATCCGACCTAACTTAGAACCATCTGCAATCGCTTGTGATTACGAAGTTGCAGCATTCCAAGCCATGGTTGATTGCTTTCCAGGCGTTCATCTGCACGGATGTTTTTTTCATTTGGCTAAAAACATGAAGAAGCATATAGGGCAGTTACAGTTAACAAATATGTATAACAACAACCCCGATTTCTCCTTGCACGCCAGGATGGTAATCGCCCTAGCCTTCGTTCCAATTCCGGACCTCGACGGGGCGATCGATGCCTTGGAGGAAGAATTACCGGCAGAACTTCAACCACTTTTGCAATGATTCGAAGATAATTATGTTGGTAGGTTGAACAGACGGCGAAATGGTAGGCACCCGCCGTTATTCCCGGTGGAAATGTGGAATCTTCACCAAAGGACATTAAATGGTGAGGACCGCACGAATAATCATGCGGAAGCAGGCCATCGGAGACTTCAGACAGAACTGGCAATGGATAATCCCACACTATGGAAATTAATCGATGGGCTTAAAAAAGTACAGATCGGACGCGACATTTTTTATGAGCAGCTCGTGGCAGGTAACAATCCACCAAAAAAATTGAAAAAATACAGGGATGCTGATGAAAGAATTTTACACCTAGTAAGGGATTATCAGAATCGGGAGATTCTTGAATTTCTACGCGGCATTGCTCACAATTATCAGATGCAACAATAATTATAATGTATATTCATATGAACAACTAAAATCTAGTTCGGCATTACGTTTGTCTATATTTTTATATATAAGTAAAACGTAGGGAATTGTATTTATTTTTAGAAATTTAAATAAAACCTATTTAACAAATATTTTTGTGTATATTTTTAAGTTGAAACAAATTCACAAAAATATTGTGTTTCATAACTAGCATTTGGCGCCGAATCGGCTTGGTGCCGAATCGGCTTGGCGCCGAATTGGCATGGGGCCGAATCGGCAGCGCCGAATCGGCGGCGCCAAATCGGCGGCGCCGAGTTGTACCAGACCGCCTGCGTGGTCGTCTTCTGTACAAACATGCGAAAAATCGATACGTTTTAAAAGCACGTGTTTATCAGTACAAGGGTAGAACAGTTCTTTTTCTTGGGGTGGTAAACATAAAGGCAAGGATGTCTTTGGGGGAGATGGAAAGAAAATTGGAGAGAACGGGTAAAGGTTATAAATAGAAGTGCAGAGAATTCCCGTGGAGAGAGTATTTGTGTTCTTGTTTCTTTTATGTAAGTTTATTTCAGCTAGCCGGAGACGAGATAAATTTGGTAGTTGAATACCAGATATCTTTTAATTTCATTTTTATTATTTATTAAGTTCATATCACAGCAATAGATTTGCATTTTCCTAAATTTATATTACGTATACAGAGTGTTTGCTTTCCACAATACCATCAGCAACTTTGTTATTTTAAGTGAAACACCCTATATATTATTTTATATAAATATAAGAGTAAATACTCTGTATGAAAAAACGGCTGGAGGAAATTAGTATAATAAGTGAATTGGTAATAAAGCAGCCAATGAACAAAGTTACAATTATTCTTGATCCACTCTTTAATTAAAAGGAAGGAGAAGAATTTATGTTATGCGTAGAAATATCATCTACAGATCTTTATTTAAACAGAAAGGAGATGGAATGTTGTTTAAAGAAAAACATATTGTAAATTTGAATGAATTTGTATATTTAAAAATGCGATGGAAAAATTCGGAGAACAAAATATCGACGTTTCGTTTACCTTGTAAACTTTATCAAGATGTAAAAAATGGTATATGTATAATATATAATAATTGATTTAAAATAGGACGAGGGAAAAATGGGTAATATTAAAAGGTTTTAGTTATAATCTGTGAAAGAAACAGTTAAAATTAGGTAAGTGAATAACGCATTTAAGTATAATTTAATTCAAAAACATTTTTTTTTTTTTTATTAAAAAAAAAATATATAACGAGACTCACCTAAAATAGCATTGTAGATAAAATAAACACAAAACACAGTAAGAAAACAGTTTAAAATTAATTCACGACATGAAGGATTTTATTTTTTAAGAAATATATGAGCGTATGAAGAACATGTCTGAGAATGAAGTAAAATTGAAGGCAAAAATAAAATGATAAGGAAAATAAATATGGCTGAAGGCGGTAAAATTTAAAAAGTATTAAAAAGATTAACATAAGTTGAATGTAAGGAAAATAAATATGGCTGAAGGCGGTAAAATTTAAAAAGTATTAAAAAGATTAACATAAGTTGAATGTAAGTTGTCTGTGTCTGTTCTGTAATTGATGGAAGTAGGGGATTTTTTTATGGAAATACTTTCTAAGAGGAGTCGTTTTTTAAGATTGGATTCATTATGTAAAATAGTAGTGGAATTAAAGTTAAAATTATGCATATTGTCAATGGCATGGTCGGAAAGAGCAGTATTTGGCTTTTGGGGGGTTAAAAGTTTTTTTTTAATAGAAAGTTTGTGTTGGTTAATTCTAGTTTTTATATATTGTTTAGTTTGGCCTATATATGTTGCATTACAGTTATTACAGGGGATGGAGTAAACAATATTTGATTGAAGATCAGGATTGACTTTATCTTTAAGGTTAGAGAAAAAATGTTTATTTAAAGTATTATTGTTTTTGTAGGAAGTATGAATGTTATAAGGTTTAAGTAATTTGTTTATTTTTTCTGATAGTGAAGGAATATATGGGAGACTTGTGTAAGAAAAAGGATAAATTGAAATGTTAGTGTTATTTGTGTTGTTATTAAATTGAGGAGTAGCAGGTAAATCAGAAGGAAGTTGTGAAGAGATAGATATTTGACGGTTTTTAAGATGTTTAAACGTTTCTTAATATTGATGAAATGAGGGGGGTAATCGTTGTCTTTAAGAATTTGAATGATAGAGTTAATATTTGAATGATGAAATTTTTTATTTGATAGGATTATTGCTCTGTCAACAAGAGAAGTGATGATGCTAATTTTATATTTTATTGAAGTATAGGAATTAAAGTTTATGTAACGTGAAGTTTTAATATTCTTTCTATACCAATTTGTAATGATTTTGTTTGGACTATTTCTAATTAAGTTTAAATCGAGAAAATTGATAGAATTATTTATTTCGGATTCTAACGTGAATTGTAATCTTGGGTGGTAATTATTAAAATTATTAAATATATTGTCTATTTCATTAGTGTTGGTACAAATTAAAATGTCATCGACATATCTTTTATAGATTTTTATATGAGGTTTATTAATAAGGAGTGATGATTCCATGTCTCCAAGGACAAGTTCTGCAATTGTGGAGGATAAGGGTGATCCCATAGGGACACCAAAAGTTTGTGAGTATATATGTTCGTTATATGAAAAATAAGTTGAATTTAAGACAAATTTTGTTGCTTCAATGAAGTCTTTTTCAGGTATGTTGGTGTATTGTTTGATTTTATTCCAATTATTTGTTATGGCTTTAAGAGCAAGATCAATTGGGATGTTGGTATAGAGAGAAACGATATCAAAGGAAAAAAGTTTGTCAGTAGGTTCAAGTGTAATGTTATCGATGAATTTTTTTAAGGTCCAAGAGTCTTTGATACTGTGGTTATTTAGTTTTGTTACATTAATAAGGATGTTAGATAAATATTTTGAAATTTTATAAGATGGGCCTGTGTATGAAGCAACTATAGGGCGTAGTGGATAATTACTTTTGTGTAGTTTTGGGAAACCATAAATTTTAGGAGTTGTACTATTATAAACGACAAGTTTTTTATAAGTTATTTCATCAATGTAATTGTTGTTTAACCAGTTTTTGACTATTTTGTTGTTTAGGACTTGAAATTTATTAGTGGGATTTTTTGTTTCTAATTTATAAGTTTCTGTATCGTTTAATAAATTTTGCATTTTAGAAATATAGTCAGTTTTGTACATAATAACAGTTTTTTGAGTTTTATCTGCGTTAGTTATGATTAAGTCTTTATTAGAGTTTATAAAAGTTTTAGTTTTTTTAATTTTTGATTGTAGGTTAGAATTAAATTTGATATGAGATAGAGGAAGTTTTAGTTTATTATTTTTTTTATTGTAATTTGTTAAGATGTTGCAAAAGGAAGGTCGTAAATTGTTTTGAATATTATCATCTAAGTGGTTTATGCTATTTTCGAAATTTATGACAAATTGTTCTATGGGTAATTTTTTATAAGGGTTGAAATTGTTGAATTTTGGTCCAAGTTTGAGTATGTCTGAGACTTCAGAAGGAATTTGGGTTTTGGTTAAGTTTAAAAGCCAATTGTTTTTATTTGTGTTATTGATTGTTGGATATGAATTGGTTATGGGTTTCTTGAAATGCTTGTTTTCAAGTAATGAAAGTTTCTTTGTATGTTTTTTGTTAATTTTTTCTTTAAGTTTTTTTATTTTTTTAGTAACTGCAGAAATGAAAGAAGCAAGTATGTTTTGGGGAATTTTTTTAAATAAGAAGGTTTTGCAATTTTTGATTTTTTGTTTTAAAAAATTAGAATATGAGTAAGAGTCATTGATTAATAATGAAATTGATTGCATTATGAATTTTAAGTGAGTTTCTTGGAATTTAATTTTATTATGAAGATTTTGAAAGATAATATCATTGTAGTTTTTATGTAAAAAGGTAGGTATTACTAAATTTCTTTTGCAATTAGAGAGGAAAGTAATGCGTTCACTGACCTTTACAAGTTTGTTGCTGAATAGTAAGATATTTTTAAATGATATGACATAATTTGAACCATAATTGTTGTTGATGAACCTGTAGAAATCTTGATTGATGATTAGATTTGCTTGGAAGGAGACGTTGAATTGATGTGGTTGATCCGTTAGAGTAGAAAAATTGCTGTTTAAAATCTTGTTGTTGTGGTGTGGTCCAGAATTGAAAAATCTTCTTGTAAGGGTTTTTTTTTTTTATAATATATTATTTTATTAAAAAAGGAGCAAACGAAAGGGTAGGGATGGGAGAAATGAAAATGGAAAGGCTCCCATCCCTACCCTTTCGTTTGCTCCTTTTTTAATAAAATAATATATTATAAAAAAAAAAAAACCCTTACAAGAAGATTTTTTCCATTCCAAAAAGTACAAATATGGCAATATCTACGAAAATTAAACTTTTTTTTTACCAAATTTATACAGATTTAGTTAGCTTCTTCAAAGTACTAAAAACTTTATTTAAACAATTTTTCGATATCTATAATAACTTCCGAGAAAAAAGGTGTTTCCAATTTCACATTCCACCCAGTATACCATTTTTTAGATCTTGATAAAGTTTACAAGGTAAACGAAACGTCGATATTTTGTTCTCCGAATTTTTCCATCGCATTTTTAAATATACAAATTCATTCAAATTTACAATATGTTTTTCTTTAAACAACATTCCATCTCCTTTCTTTTTAAATAAAGATCTGTAGATGATATTTCTACGCATAACATAAATTCTTCTCCTTCCTTTTAATTAAAGAGTGGATCAAGAATAATTGTAACTTTGTTCATTGGCTGCTTTATTACCAATTCACTTATTATATTATTTTATAATTGGTAGCGATCGTTCGGGTTCGCCCGCTGTAAATTCAAGCCGGTTACTACAGATAGATACGTGTCTTTCTTCTGTACATATCGAATGCGTATAGTCTCGTTTTTCTCGCTACGCATTCAAATGATTTCCAATGCTGCCTCGCGAACTACTGTTGAATACCAAAAACGAAATGTTTATTTTTAGTATGGGAAAGTCCAGAGGACGTTTGCACCTCCACTTTTTGCTATTTAACTTTGTAAATAAAATAAATCAATTTTTAAAAGAGCCCAAACAGAGTTTCAATACAAAACTCGCAGTGTATAATACCCTATCTGTAAGTGTGTAGTACTACAATAGTGTAATACTGGTGTAAATTTGATTTCAGATTTCAATAATGGACAGAAATTTTTTGTCACAATTCCATGAAATTTTGTGGAAGGTGGACGAGGCCACGGCGGCGGAGGTATTGGTAAAAGGGGGAAAAATAGGCACGGCGGATGCCAAAAAAATATTGCTAAATGTTGGCAACAAACAAGCGCATATTAGAATCTCGAAAATTGTGCAGCAGTTCCGCCTAAAGGCCACTCGAAATCGGGACAAGATCGTCGAGATTTTGACCCGCCGATTTCCACAGCATGGTAAGGTGTCTTTGCAGAGGTAATAAATGTTAGAATAAATTGGGCTTAAACGTAGTTTTTTATTATTACAATATAAATCATTTAACAATTGATACAAACTTAAAATACACTTCTTTTAGATTCAAGACCGTACAATGTAATATGTCTCTCAAAAGCAACGACAATTGCGCACTTACAAAAATTGACCTTGCACTTCTATATTTTGTAGGTGGTTCACAATCATGCAAGAATTGCCGCCAAAATACAAACTGAAATACTAATTCTAACATTCCCCTTCAATTCTGCAATTATATTTCTTATAATAACATTTAACATTTTATTTCTAAACCTAAATTATTTCTTAACAAAGTAAATCTAGTTATAGGTATTGCTTTAGTCATACTGTCAGCAATTTGTTTTTCAGTCGATACATAGATTAATTTTATTTGCCCCTTCTCTAAACATTCTCGTATAAAGTGATATCGCACATCTATGTGCTTAGATCTTTTAGTTTCTAGAGTAGAAGCTATCTTGATTGCCGACTGATTATCCTCAAAAACATTAATTGGATAAACATTATAACCAACTATTTCTTTTAACAAATTAGCTAGGAATATACATTCTGTCAAACCTGTAGACAATGCAACGTACTCTGCCTCAGTACTTGATAGAGTTACAATATCTTGTTTCTTAGATTTCCAATGTATTAAATTATTGTTTATTTTTAGAACTAAACCTGAAATACTTTTTCGATCACAAGGATCGTTGGCATAGTCAGCATCCACAAAAGCGTTTACAACTAAATTTTCGTTATTCCTACCACTGAACTTCAAAACCAAATTTTTTGTTCCCTGTAGATATCTAAGGGTATTCTTTAAATGGGTCCAATGTGACTCATCATAGCAATTTTGAAATTGACTGAAATATGTCACAGAATAACATAAATCTGGCCTTGAGCCTAACATAATATACATAAGACTTCCTACTAGTTCTTTATAAGGAGCTTTAAAATTCTGATTTTCACATTTTTTCAAATTTAGTTTTGGTTGCATTGGAACTTTAACAGGTTTACATTGTTCCATATTAAATTGTTTCAAAACTTTATCTATTAATTCCTCTTGTGAGATTGTTAATTCATTTCCTTGTTTATTAATTTTTAAACCTAAAAATCTAATAGTTTCATTTTCCGATGACAATTCACGCATTTCTAGTTTTGACATAAGTACATTCTTAATTTTCATTAAATGGTTTATACACTTAGAAACTAGAATTACATCATCTACCCAAACAAGTAAGTAATTTTCATCATTTACATATAAACAAGGATCGACTTTTGACCGATAAAATTTTATATTTACTAAATGTTCATTCAAATAGTCATTCCATGATTTAGGACTCTGGCGAAGACCATACAGGGCCTTATTTAGCTTACACACATAATTCACAGGACAATTCACTAAACCATCTGGGGGTTTCACATACACAACTTCCTTCAACTCACTTTTCAAAAATGCAGATTTCACATCCAGTTGACTGATGTGGAATTCTTTTTGCGCTGCAATCGCTAATAGAACTCGAAGAGTCATCATTCTGGCAACTGGGGAATACACTTCATCTAGGGTAGGTTCCTGTTGAAAACCTCGTGCTACTAACCTTGCCTTTTTGATGACTTCACCATTTGCAATTTTCGGACGAAATATCCATTTTGTATCTACGATGACCTCATTGTCTGGCCGAGGAACTAATTCCCAAGTTTTATTCTTATGTAAAGCTTCCAGCTCTTCTGCAATTGCGTCTTTCCATCCTTCATTCACTGCTTCTTCGTAGGATTGAGGAATTTCACTGGGTAAACAACCTGCTGAGAGGGCTGTCATTAGATTTAGTTCATAATCTAGGAGCTTTCTTGGAATCTTCTTAATTCTACATCCTCTTCCGCCACTTATGGTGTTTTTCGCATCTTTGCTTCCCTCTGCTTTGGCCTCTTCCTCAGGGTTCTTTGCATAATCATCTTTGCTTCCCTCTGCTTTGGCCTCTTCCTCCGGGTTTTTCGCATAATCATCTTTACTTCCCTCCGCTTTGTCCTCTTCCTCAGGGTTACTATTAACACTGTATATCCTCGAAATCGGAACTTGTTCCCGAATCTTGCTTTCTGTAGCCTCATTTTCTTCACAAAATTTTACACTTCTGGCCAGAACAATTTTCTGTTGGTCGTTATCCCACAAACGATACCCATTCGGTGTGTATCCCAACATTAACATGGGTTTGGATCTTCCGTCTAGTTTTCCCCTTAGTTCCTTTGGAACAGAAGCATATGCTTTGCATCCGAATACACGTAAATTGTTCAGACTGATTTCTCTATCGAACCAGATTTCAGCAGGTACTTTTCCATCCCTTAAAGCTTTCGTCCTGCATCTGTTCAATATGTAAGTTGCTGTTTTTGCGGCTTCTCCCCAGAACTGCTTACCTAGACCTGAATCCATAATTATACACCGAACCATGTTCATAAGAGATCTGTTGAATCGTTCACATATACCATTTTGTTCCGGATTGTATGGAATGGTGTATTCCATTTGAATTCCCTTTGACTTGCAAAATTTTCTGAAATCGTGTGATGCATATTCGCCACCGTTGTCGCATCTAAATCTTGATATATTCTTTCCAAATTTTGCTGTTACTTGAGCTTCATAGTTTTTGAACTTCTCAAATACCTCACTTTTATTCTTCATTAAATATATGTACTTAAAACAAGAAAAGTTATCAATAAAACATACATAATATTTCATACCATCAAAAGTTTGAGGATTTATTGGACCAGCAACATCTGAAGATACTACTTCCAGAATCCTTTTTGCCTTCTTCTCTTCCGACAGGCTGGGAAAAGGGTCTCGAGTTTGCTTTCCACGAAGACAAATTTCGCACATACTCCTTGAAGGAAACTGGGACGAGTGCCCCATTCTTCTATGAATTAGGTCAATACTATTTTCTGCTACGTTTGAACTAAATTCTTTTGGCTTTACTTTTAATACATAAAGGTTTCCATGTTGCCTTCCCTTTATTAAAACATTGATTCTATCTTTGCATATTTTGATTTCAGATCCTTCAAATATCACAGATAACCCTTGACTTTCCATACGATTAACTGACAATAAATTATAGGCTAAATCTTCACATTCCAGTACTTCTCTTATCTTTAAAATTTTTCCATTTTCACATTCAACATACAAAGTACCACATCTACGTGCTTTAATCGACAAGCCCTTTTTAGCAACGTTAATTGAAAAATTTACTTCTTTCACATCTACTAAATGTTTGCCTACATCAGTGCTTACTAAATGATTCGTCGAACCAGAATCAACAACAAAGGTTATACAGTCATTTTCGGAAGAAACAAGTGATAGAAAGGGTGATCGATCTTTACTCACCAGTTCATCTTTGGCTTGAGCAACAAAAGATACTTCACCTACATCTTCTAAAACATTTAGATTGCATTTGTGTTTTTGTTTAGGGCAATCTGCTCTCTTGTGACCTTTTTCTCCACATCCGTGACATCTGAATGGAAAATTTCCAGACATTTCCTGAAATTTAGGTTTGTATTTACTATACTTTTTATTCCATACCTTTCTTTTTGCTGCTAGGGCATGTGTTTCTTCATTTTCACCACACTTTTGATTCTTTTGTCGTTCCTCTTCCTGAAGTAGTTTTCCCTTTACATATTCAAGAGTTACTTTATTCACATTTTGTGAGAACAGTACATCTATTGCAGTTACTATACTTTGATAAGTTTCGGGCATTGCTGCTAGTAACTGAGTGACTGCTTCATCGTCTTCAACTTTGCCTCCAGATGATCGTAAATCTTGAATAGTTTGCTCGAACTCTACTATAAAACAATTTAAAGGTTTACTATCTTCTGTATACCTCAATGTCCTCAATTTTCTTTGAAGGTTTACTCTTGATGCCATTCCACTCTTAATATAAGTATTCCTTAGAGCTTCTATGATTTCTTTGGCAGTCTTCTTTCCTTTTAAATTTTCCAAGACATTGTCTGCGATACATTGAATAATTATATTCCTTGCCTTGATATCTTTTTTCTTAAAGTTTTCCATTTCAGACTCTTCTATTGGGGGTTCCATTTCCAGCATTTCCAGAACTCCATTTTGTTCCAAATGCAACTTCACTCGAAACTCCCAATTTGAGTAAGCAGTACCATCGAATGGTTTTATATTCATCGGCTGGATTACAGTTACCATTTTTTCAGCTTCCACCTTTCCACCAAAACCGATATAAAAAAATAATAATAAAAAAAAACGAATGAACCACACACGCACAGTTATGTCCTATTCTGGGCCCATAACCTGTTAGAATAAATTGGGCTTAAACGTAGTTTTTTATTATTACAATATAAATCATTTAACAATTGATACAAACTTAAAATACACTTCTTTTAGATTCAAGACCGTACAATGTAATATGTCTCTCAAAAGCAACGACAATTGCGCACTTACAAAAATTGACCTTGCACTTCTATATTTTGTAGGTGGTTCACAATCATGCAAGAATTGCCGCCAAAATACAAACTGAAATACTAATTCTAACAATAAAAAGTAAACGTACTAATGAATTAAATTTTGTGTTACAGCAAAACTGAATATAGAAACAAACCACTTTCTGGCTGCACTATCGGGTAAATTATTAATTGTATGTTTTTGTCTCCTAAACAATATTTTTCCTTTTAGAAAGTGCTCCAATGGGTAGTGCAGAGCTAGCGGCTACTAGGTATAAAAAATGTTTCCCAACACTAAAAACCATTTTGGCTGAGAAGCTCTTTCGAATATACAATGAGCACATTTTCGGGAACGCGTTACCGTACTGCGTAGTATTCGATGCAAACCTACCAGCAGGGTATGCCGGATGGTGCGATTTTACAAGGGATGGGGGCGTTATTAAATTGTCAACACAGTTAATAACGAATCCCGAAAGGTTACGCGACACATGAATCCATGAAATGTGCCATGCGGCGACATGGATCATCGACAGTACCAGTGTTGCTGAACATGGGGTTCAGTGGAAGGCATGGTGAGTTAGGAATTTGGGCATTTTCTGTTGGAAACTGGGGTTGATTTTTATTTCTAGGACACAAAAAGCTACCTTTCAAGGACTCCCAGCGATAACTCAATATCAAAATTACTGTACACCCATAAACAATATTTTTCCTTTTAGAAAGTGCTCCAATGGGTAGTGCTGAACTACCGGCTACTCGATACAAAAAAGGTTTTCAAACACTTAAAACCAGTTTAGCTGAATAACTATTTCGAATTCACAACGCGCAAATTTTCAGCAACGCAATACCGGGAAACTGCGTAATATTTGATTCGAACCTAGGAGCAGAGGTGGCCGGATGTTGCCAATTTACACGGACTGGGGTCCTTATTAAACTCTCGACACAGTTAATTACTAATGTCGAAAGGTTACGCGACACCTTAATACACGAAATGTGCCATGCGACGACGTGGATCATCGACAATACCAGTGTTGCTGAACATGGATGGGGTTCAGTGGAAGGCATGGTGAGTTAGGGCATTTTCTGTTGAAAACTGGGGTTGATATTTATTTCTAGGACACAAAAAGCTACAAATACCTTTCAAGGACTCCCAGCGATAACTCAATATCACAATTACTGTACACCCATCATGGTTCACCGCCCGTTCGTGACAATTCGAAGAAAAGAAACTGGTGGATTGCCGAAGGTGGACCAAGAAATTTTATCGGCTATTGTGACAGGTAACGAACCAAGCGAACTTGTTCTCATTTACATTCACAAATGCTTTTAACCTATTAATTCTTCGATACTGATTTAAAATTCTTCCAGCTACAAGTCGAGACCCCCCAAGATTATCTTCAGATATTATTCCCTGTTCAACGTGTACAGAAGCTAGCCCTACGAGAGGTTCTGCAGAAGCAGATGCTTTTGTATGTATGTTGTCGAAAAAGTTCCCAAAATATGAACGAGTTCCCAAGAACTTGCACTTTTTAAAACTTCTTTCCTCAACACTGGTGTGTAGTACTGTAATAGTGTAATAATTGTATAAATTTGATTTCAGACCGGAAACGGAAACAAACAAGGGCCACCGCGATCGTCAATTTTTGGAAATTTGGCAGAACGTGAGGGAAGAAATGGCGATGCAATTGTTGCGAAACGGGCTCCCCGTCCGGGTCGGCTTGGCGGATGCGCGGAGTATTCTTGTGCAACACGGATACTCCCAGCGTCACATAATGCTACCGAATTGCAAAATTGCTAGGCAATTTGTAGGCAAATGCAACAATAATAAAGACTAAATTACACAAATTTTGTTGGAACGGTTCCCCCAGCATGGTAAGATGTCTTTGCAGAAGGCCATACCTAAATATACAATAATTGTGATTAAGGGTAGTTATCCCTCCCTCATTTTAAAGAGTTGCAAAATTAGTTTAAAATATAATTCGGTTTTTAAACAACTTTTATGTAATTTCGATAATTCCATAATAGGTGATGCCAGTGCCTCTTCACAGTACGTGAATATCGGTCTATTTGTCACCGTAGATCGGGGACAGGGAAACCAAGCCGGCTTTTGGGTCATTAAAGAAAATAATATTCATGCACCGAACATTTAATTTCCTTCTTTTGTTCGAAAATGACGGAATATTTTTTTGTAGCTCGTCGTTTCCCTGCACAATCAGGTATTGCAAGAAGGTTCTATTCAGATATTATTCCGTGTTCAACGTGTCCACAAGCTAGCCCTACGAGAGGTTCTGCAGAAGCAGCCCCACCCCTGAAGAAGAAGCAGGAAGTGACCATCAAGGTGCAAGGGAAGCATCTAGGGAAGCTAGCCCTGAAAGACCACGACCACCACTTAGTCCTGCTGAAAGTCGAGACCCCCCCATCACCACAATCGACAACTGGGTCTAGAGAAGCTAGCCCTACTGCATCTGCAGATGCTTTTGTGTGTATGATTTTTGTAATTTGTTTTAAAAGTATTTATAATTTAATTGTTTTAGCCGTCTACGCAATCTGAAGACGATTCAGAGAACGGTTCTGAGAAATCTTTTGATTCTGATACAAGTCTAAGTGATGTAAGTCATTTATTATATGTACCTATGTATGATTTTTGTAATTTGTTTTAAAAATATTTATAATTTAATTGTTTATTATGTTTATTTTGTTAGAATAAAAGCGCCTTTAAATCTTGCAAATGCAATAATTGTGATTAAGGGTAGTTATCCCTCCCTCATTTTAAAGAGTTGCAAAAGTAGTTTAAAATATAATTCGTATTTTAAACAATTTTTAAATAATTTCGATAATTCTATAAAAGGTGATGCTTCTCCACCCATCATGGTTCACCGCCCGTTCGTGACAATTCGAAGAAAAGAAACTGGTGGATTGCCGAAGGTGCACCAAGAAATTTCATCGGCTATTGTGACAGGTAGCGAACCAAGCGAACTTGTCATGGCATTTGAAGTCGATTTAAGTAACATTAAAAATTTGCGTTAACGTTTTCCATTATTTTATTCTACTGAAATTTTTTGTTGTTAACTTTTAAGTAGGTACACTGTTTTACAATAAGTATCCTAGTGTATATTTTTTATTATTTACTTTTATATTCATTAAAGACAGTTTCTTCTAATTTAAGTGACTACATACCCAAACATCCCCAATACCTACCCAAACCTCCCCATATGTGGGACGAATGGGTCAAATGTACTTAACTGAAGTTTTTTCAAATAATTTTTTTAAATTCATAGTGGTGCATTTCAAATTATTTACATAGGTTCTCTAATATCTACTTTATACAAAAGTGTATTTGGGGTTTGCGTATTCTACTGCAAAAATAAAATAGTAATTGTATATTCAAAATTGAACCAAACCTCCCGACGTTCCCCTATACGTACGACCATTGGTAGATGTAGAGGACTTAAAAACAAGAATTAGAGACGAATGTAGAAACATCAGTAAAGAGACCCTTAGAAACGTGACAACGCGCGAGCTTCTGCATAGAGCAGAATGCTGTTTAGAAGCTAATGATGGACATTTTGAACATTTGATTTGATTTGCTTCTAGAGAGGCTGAGGCACCCTAATTTTGTTGTCTATGACTATAAATTGTTTGCTATTACATTAAAGTTTAATTTGGTTTAATTGGTTTGTTAGTGTTTCACGCCATGATTGTAGTTTTTTTAAAATTACTTACTTATGTGAAAAGAAACTTCTAAACATTTTTATATGGTTGAAGAGACACAAAACGAGCGGATCGAATAATTGAAGAAAAAGTATACCATTCCATTTGAAAAAAGAAAATTGCTTCAACTTCCGGTTAAACCGGAAGTGGCACTGTAGTGTAAATACTACCTTTCCGCTGGCATAAATGGACCATTAATCATGCCAAAAAATCAAGTACTTATCTTTAAAACTATTAAAGATATAAAGGTGCTAATACCAACCTGAATCACCCGCCATCTTCATGAAAAATTGACGTTCTATAACTCAAAGTATCAGGAGTACTTTGCTTCAAGTCAAATAATAAATATTCATGTGGTTTAGAAGTAGCGTCTTCATAAGCCTCTCGCAGAAAATTTGAACTTGAGGGGGAAATTTGTCATGCCAGATGACGTATTTGTACCCCATCCCGAGGATTGATGAAATATATTCTGGGTTAGAAAAAATACACTCAAATTTCTGTGATGACAACCCTTAATAAATATATCTACTACTTCGTTATTTGCCTCTCTCACAAAGTCATCAATGATAATTAAGTTTGGATTAAGTCCATCGAATTGATCCAAACATGGCAATCCTTGTTGAAATTCTACAGAGGTCTCTAAATCTTTATATAGACCCAGGTAACACACAAACCAATCAAACGGCAAATAAATCGTTTCTGAACGATTTGAAATATACCAACATACGTTTGCCTAACGTTAATCTCAAACCTTTGACACATATAAATGTGACCGCTTGCCCGACGTTCATCGGACGTTCTAAAATAAACAACTATACGGGGAATATAAACGTTTGGCAAATAGTTGACTTACGTTAGATATAAATCATATTATAAATCATTGTTCAACGTTTACTTTAAAGCTAATACAAACGTTTTCGAATATGCGTTTGGTTGGTTAAACTTTTATTATAACGGTTTATTTTATTCTTTCGTAAAAGGTTACATTCAAAGCCTTCGTATAGGTTTAGTGCTACCTTAGGCAAACGTATACCATCATACCTTTATTAATCGTTGGATATAAAACGTCAAATAATGGTATATTTTAATCCTTGCTCAAAGGTTAGATCTAAAGCTTTCTTA
Source organism: Hemicrepidius hirtus (assembly GCA_963082805.1). Taxonomy (NCBI): domain Eukaryota; kingdom Metazoa; phylum Arthropoda; class Insecta; order Coleoptera; family Elateridae; genus Hemicrepidius; species Hemicrepidius hirtus. The sequence continues at coordinate 8,684,559 of OY720168.1, forward strand.
TATGTTCATAGTAACGTTCGGCAAACGTTTACAGTTATACGTTTATTGACGGTTAGTTTCGGAGATTTCTATAATGGTCTATTTTAAACACTTGTATATTCATAACTTTCTAACGTACGGAGGAAACTGAAAGGACAAGTAGAGGGGACCAAAACATAGTATTTTTTACAATAAACTTTTGATCAAAATCGAATAACAAGAAAGTTACAGCAATTTAAAGTTCTTATAATTTAAGGCCCGCGTTTTGAGTACCGCTGAGCTTATTGTATTCGCTTTTACATCAGAAACACTTCTCACATAATCTGATAAATTGCTCCTGTAATTTTGACCTACCTACATGATCAGATTATGTAAATCAGCGGTTGTCAATAAACAAGCACCTATAACTGAATATTTTAAAGAACACTTTAAATAGCCATAACTTTCGTCATATAAAAATTTTTACTAAATTTTGTTTAATTATCTTGCAAATATACAAAAATTGAATTCAAAACGTAAATAATTACCGTATTTCATTAAAAAAAATCTTCAAGTTTATAAGAACTTTAAACTGTTGTAACTTTATTGTTATTCCATTTTCATCAAAAGTTTATTGTAAAAAAACTATGTTTTGGTCCCCTCTACTTGCCCTTTCAGTTTCCTCCGTACGTTAGAAATCACCCTGTATACAGGGTGTTAATAAAAAAACTTTACACACTTTGGTAGGCGATAATAGAGATCAATACAAGAAAAAAATTCTAATACACCGCGGTCCAATACTCAATGGTTTTCGCGATATGGATTTTTTAAATTTTTATTTACACCTTCAAATTTGAATGCGATGTCGCGTTATCTAAATGAACGCGATAAAAAAACAATCGCAGCAACAATAGATGTAATGTTGTGTCAACGGTGGGATTAATTATTGCTATTGAAGCAAGTTTATTTTCGCAGTGGTTACATTTACATCAGCGGAATACGCCGATATGCATTTATGTTATGGCGAAGCTCGTCTACATTCGCGTGAAGCTAGACGAATTTACCAGCAGAGATATCCTTTGAGGCATATTCCTTCTCATCCAAATTTTCAAGAAGTGCGCTAACTGTTTCGTTTATTGAAGATATCTTTAGAGTGCGCTAAATGCGTTGCTTATTTTATATGTAAAGATTTTGTAAGAACCATATCGCGAAAACCATTGAGTATTGGACCACGGTGTATTAGAATTTTTTTCTCGTATTGATCTCTATTATCGCCTACCAAAGTGTGTAAAGTTTTTTTATTAACACCCTGTATACTATATGTTCACATTAAAATGGTACTTGTCAGTCAATTATAAAAAATGAAAGGTAATGTTAAATAGGATTTTAGGGAAGGTACAAAATGGGGAAAAAAAAAGACGTAAAACAGAGATATTATAAGAACAAAATTGAACAGAATCAAAATTCAAGTAAAGTATTATGGAATATTGTAAAAGATTTCACAAACAAGAATTCTAGTAATTCAGAAATAAAAGAGATAAAGATTGATAATAAATTAATTACTAATAAAAAGCTAATTGCAAATAGGTTTAATGATTACTTCACTGAAATTGGTGAAAAAATGGCTAATACAATAGACGAACCTACTGCACGTATTGGTAGGAGAGATACGATAGGACATTCAATATATTGCTGTGATATGTCACATCAAATGATTATTTAATTAAAGCTTGGTAAAGATACTGGTATTTACTTGGTACTATTTTGGTTTAGCACAGGTTAGCTGAACGAATTCATGATATAAATTTAATTTCGTTTGTACAAAGATACAAAGAAGACTCTCACAAGGGTATTTTGGTTGATTTGTTATAAGCAAGATTGGTATAAAATTGTTTGAGTTTGATATTTCATACTAGAGTCGATAATTAATATTTAAATTCAAAGTTAAACTACAAATTATACGTGAATATGTTAATTATAAGCTTCGGAAGCTGAATTTCATTTGTAAATGGTTAGTAAACAATTTATTAACTAGGTAAAAAGTTAAAATATTATAAAAAGGATATGATAAAGTTGATTTCATACCTAGATTTGCAGCAATATTATTTCTAATTGAGTTTGTCATTGAAATCCTACGATAATGAAATTTGAAAGTTAAATTTAGAGAATTAGAATGTAAAAAGATAAATTACAGAGTAAAGATAGATAATAGGGGAAAGCTTAGGGTCTAAAGAAGATTATTGATACAAGAAAAAGGTAGTGTGAAGAAAAAAAGTTAGAAAAATTTGAATTTTAAAAGAATACAGTAGTAAGAAGAATAAAAGTTGAAATACACGATATAGCCAAATGGCATATCAATTGAAAAGAAAAATCATGAAGAATTCGAATATGATAAAAGTTTTGAGAACAATTAACGCGCCATAAACTAATTAGTGTTTGAAAAGTAATTAAAAATGATATAATTTCGATTCGAAATTGTTTTATAATATTTTGAAGAGAAAGGGAAATTTGTTGACAGTTTCTATAGCAACGATACCGAGGTATTAAATAGGAGTTCCAGGAATTTAGCGTCACTTGGTAAAAATTAGTTGAAGTATAAACATTATTAAAATTTTGAAATAATTGGGTTTACTAACCTTAAAAGTGCCAAGTTTGAAGGTTATAAAAATGTGCTCATGTCAAAAACAAATTAAGTTAATTGTGGAGGATAGAAGATAAGTTAAGGTTCAACTTACCTGTGTAGTGGGTAGATTGAAGAATAATTAGCATTGATAATTATACAATCAATAAATAAATCGATTGTCAGTAGCAGAAGAGTCGTGTCAGATGAAGCGATTACCAGAAAAAGCCAGTGCGCAAGATCAATGCAGAATTAAATCAAGTGGAAAGAAAATATACAGGATGATACAGCAAAATAGGAAATAAAACGAGGTAGAGATTATAAATTTAAGTATTGAAGTAGGGATGTTAGGACTGTTTAATAAAGGATTGTAAATAATTGTAAATAGATTTAATTTGAATTTAAAGATAAATACGTGTTTTACATAAAAACAAAATTTTATTTTATTGAACCAAAAAATTATTTTATTAAAAAAAATATATAGTTAAAAAGTTTTTATAGTTAAATATAGCGACCCAGAGACCCTGATGAGAGAATTGTTGGAGAATTTTGCATTGTGTGTTGTCTTTAATTATGTTACAGCTAGCCGGAGCAAAAATACAGAAGGTGGTAGGTAAATACCAGGTGTATAATAAGAATTGTTGATTTTCAAAATTATATAAGGGTATATTACAGCATTCTTTTTGGCTTCCATAACGTGGGGCAATTTCAAAGTTCAAATAACATAGCATATTTATTTTGGTCGCCGTAACGTGAGGCTAAATTAAATTATATAAGATTTCACAACAATATCTATATCCTACTGATACAAATGAGGTGGAAAAATACATAAACGAATTAAAAAGCAATAAATCTCCTGGATTAGATAACCTAACATCAGAAATTTTGAAAAAAAAATGCCGATTACATAAAAGAACCATTAACATTTATAGTAAATAAAATTTTAGAAACAGGATTTTTTCCATCATCTTTTAAAATAGCTGTAATAAAACCATTGTTAAAAAAAGGCGATAAATCAGAAGTTAGTAACTATCGACCTATATCTCTTCTACCTAATTTTGCTAAAATAACAGAAAAGGTTATCAAACATAGAATTATGCTCTATCTAACTAAATATAAACTAATATCAGATAAACAATTTGGTTTTAAGTCTGGTGTCGACAGAAAATGCAATAGCATATTTAACTAACAATATTTATAAAGCTTTAGATAACAGTAAACAAGTGTTATGCGTGTTTATGAACTTAGCTAAGGCCTTTGATACAGTTAACCATGCAGAATTAATCACAACTATGGAAGACCTTGGGTTCCGCGGAATAGCATTAGACTTGATAAAAAATTACTTAAATGACAGAACTCAATATGTGAAAATTGCAAGTCAACTAAGCGACCGTTCTACGGTTAAATGTGGAGTTCCACAAGGTACCGTACTTGGGCCTATTATTTTTACAATATATATCAATGGTTTACTACTTCTTGACACAATAGGCAATATAGGTATCATCCTTTGCGGATGATACAGTAATACTTTATACTGCAGATACGTGGAATGAGCTTAAAAACTTAGCGCAACAAGAATTAGGAAAAATTAAAACTTGGTTTGACCAAAAACTATTATCCCTAAACTTTCAAAAAACTAAATACATTCATTTTACGTGTCCCATAAATAAATCCCAAACCTCAGAAAACCTACTGACTACAAATGGAAAAGCTAAACATAACATTCAAGCCACCAGAAGCATAAAATATTTAGGTATAGAAATTGACCAACATTTAAAATGGGATATTCATGTTACTCATATTATAAAAAAATTAAGACCTGTCCTTTTCCAATTTAAACAACTCAAGCAAATTTTAGAACTAAAACACTTAAAAGTTCTCTATCATTCATTGGTTGAATCACATTTTTGCTATGGAATAGTTGGTTGGGGTGGCATCGCAAAACAACATGTAATAGGTCTAGAAACATTACAAAAATACTTCCTTAAAATTATGTTTGGCAAAGACCGTCTATATCCTAGTGATTTATTATTTACGGAAGCACAACTTTTTGATATAAGACAGCTATTCTGTTACAGACTACTATGCTTACAATTTAAAACGAAAGAAAACCTAAAGGAAATTACACACAATTACAATACCAGGTACAAGAGCCACGCAGAGACACAAGTAGAAAAATCTGAAAAAACTATCGAGCAGCGTTCATATAACTATCTTGCACCACGCATATATTCTAGTCTCACACAAAGAATAAAAAAAAGTAAGAATATCAATGTATTTAAGAAAGAACTAAAGTGTTGGATGAAAAACACCCCTAGGTACATTATACACGATCTAATCTCACTTTAATTACATCTATAATTTGTTAAATTAGCTCTACATCACTCAATTGATCCTTACGTTTCTAGATTTAGATCTATAAATAATCAATGCTCAAGCACAAGTGTAAACTTCTTTGAGCCAAGTCCGTTTTCCGCGTTTATTTCTGAAGCCTTAGTTTGAAGTAAGCAAACAAATATGTATTGTCTTTAAAGAAATAAACATTATTATTATTATTATTATATCTTCAGACCAGGGGGAGAACCAACCCCGTACGGCGAACATGCAATCGAGACCGGAAATAGTCCGCCCATTGCCGTACCACCATACAGGATGCCGGCCCCCAAACAGCAGATTCTTAAGAAGAACTCTCGAACCTGTTGGAGCAGCATCGAGGAATGCGAATCCGCTTGGGCCGCTCTCGTAGTACTCGTGCCGAAACCAACCGAAAGCTTCAGGTTGTGTATCGATTACCGGAAATTAAACCATGTGACCGTGAGTGACAGTTATCCTCTCCCCCGAATGGACGATCTTTTGCATGCCGCCAGGGCAGCCGTTATCTCCACATTAGATCTTCGCGCAGGTTACTGGCAAGTATCGGTTAAACGTCAACACCGCGATAAAACTGCATTCATTACTCCATTCGGATTGTACCGGTTCACCAGGATGCCGTTCGGCCTAAAGAATGCACCGGCTTCGTTCCAGCGCCTTATAGACCGATTCCGATCTGGATTACCGGAAGTGACAGTGCTCGCGTATTTAGACGATATCATAGTGTTATCAGAGTCCGTAGAAAAACATTTTTCCGATCTTCGTAGTGTTTTTACGAGAATGAGAATTTTTAAATTAAAAGCGAAGCGCGTTAAGTATCGTTTCGCGTGTGATTCCGTGAAATACCTAGGACACTTTATCACTACCGATGGGTTATGTGTGGATCCCGAGAAAACCGCGGCAATCCCCAATCTACCGCCACCGAGGAATATCAAGCAATTGATGTCGTTTTTACAAACGTGTTCCTGGTATCGGAAGTTCGTGCCCAACTTCGCGGCTACCTCCAGACCACTATCCAATCTATTAAAAAAGAACGTTTCATGGGAATGGAACACATCACAGCAAACAGCGTTCGAAACTCTAAAAACGCTTCTAACTTCCGCTCTCATCCTGCGTCAAGCAGACCCGAACCTTCCGTTTATCATCCGTACTGACGCAAGTAACCACGCCAAAGGCTGTCCTGTCCCAAGGCCAAGGACCCGAAGAACGACCGGTGGGATACGCCAACCGACTCCTTACTTCCGCCGAACGGAACTATTCCATAACGGAAAGAGAAGCACTCGCCGTAGTGTGGGCAGCCGTCAAGTTTCGAGGATATATAGAGCACGCGCAGGTGACACTCGCAACCGACCACCAACCCCTTAAGTGGTTAATGACGCTCAAAACACCGTCCGGGAGGTTAGTCAGATGGGCCCTCTCACTGCAGCCCTACAACTTGGAAATAACTTACACCCCTGGGAAATGTAATGTTGTGGCCGATACACTTTCACGACCATCTTGTCCTTCACACTTGGAAAGTTATTGTGACATTCGCACCGTAGAAGTGAACCTTCCCAGAACACCCGCTGTGGAAATTCGAAGGAAACGGTTAGAAAACCCAGAACACAAAAAATAATCGATTGTTTTGAAGCCAAAGAGCCATCCCCAACGGATTTTTCCAGATGGACAAATCGTGGGTATCTTATGTCCCAAGGTATTCTATACAGATATTCCCCCGACAGCGACTCCGAAGAGGCCCAGGAGGTAGTCCCCGCATCTGAATGCAGCCGGGTCTTGTGGGAATATCATAACGCACCCTCTGCCGGACACTACGGCGGCGAACGTACGTACCAGAGAATTGCAACCCGATACTTCTGGATCGGCATGAGAAACCAGATTCTCGACTATGTGAAAACGTGTCTAGTATGCCAGATATAAACCTTCAAACCTAAAGCCAGCAGGCCTTCTGCAAACCTCTGCTCCAGCGCAAACGTTCAAACGACTAGCTATTGACCTTTTCGGTCCCCTACCCGAAGGAACACATAGGAACCGATGGATCTTTATCATCGAAGATGTCGCATCACGGTGGGTAGAGCTGTTTGCACTCCAGCGGGCCGATGCCGAAACTTGCGCCCGAACCTTGATCAACGAATTTTTTTTTCGGTATGGAACACCCCGAACGATCCTGAGCGATAACGGAACTCAGTTCACAAGTTCCATAATGCAACACGTTACTTTCTGCCTCGATATCAAGCAAAGCCTAACTCCGGTGTGTCACCCCCAGGCAAACCCGGTCGAGCGCAAAAATCGCGACTTAAAACCACAGCTAGCAATTCTGGTTGGTAAAAACCATGAAAACTGGCTCGAAAAATTGGCACCCATCCGCTTCGCGATGAATACCGCCAAATGTCAAACAAGCGGCCACACGGACGCATATCTCACTTTCGGTCGAAACCTTCGCACAACTGATGATGTAAGCCGGGACCAGCGAGCCATTATCCTTTCGGAAAACTTCATTCCTGAAGTCACCCCATATCTCCTGCGCCTAACAGACACATTCCGAAGAGCCCAGATGCAGCAAGAAAAATACCAAGAACAAGGGAAAATCTTTGCCGACGAAAAACGACGGGAATTTCACCGATATTTCCCAGGAGATCTCGTCTAGGTAACTACACATCCTCACAGTGTCGCCTCCAAAGGCACCACGGCAAAATTCGCCCCACGTAAGGATACAAAACAAACAAAAGACATGAAACAAAATTTATTATTTATTATTTATTAATTTTAATTAATTTATTATTTATTAAGAGGTTTTGGAAGCATTTAATGGTATTAATCGAAACACATTGCGCAAAGTAACTGCTTCTGTATTAAAAAGGTGCCAATTATGTCTGGCTAATAATGGTCATCATTTTGAACATTTGTTGTGAAATTTTCTAAGATTTATGATATTTGTAGTTCAGGTGCAACATGCTTTACCAATAATTTTCAATAAATTTTGTTTCATGTCTTTTGTTTTAATGGCTAACTCGACTGCAAATTAAAACATCAGTAAATTCAGTGTAAAACTTTATTTAAACACAGGTTGTTATACATCGTTGAAATCAGAAAAAAAATGCAATCCATTTCTGTAAAAAAACAAAATGGCGCCCATTTAAAATAAGAAAGTTGCTATCAATATCTTGAAAACCGCCATTTTGAAAAAAAAATTGAATGACGTTTTTAAATCGTGCTAATCGAACCTAGAAACTTTTATTTGAAACTTTTCTCCATAAATATTAAAATTACGGAAATATTCCACTTTTTAAAAATACGCATTTTTCAGTTTTTTCAAGATAACAACTGAACGACTGAAAATTTGTAACTTTTCTAATCGGGATATGAATCAGTATGAGAAACTGCAAAACATTGCCCATTTAACCGAATCTCTATCTTCAATAATAACCAAGATACCCATACTATCCTAATCCATTTGAGACACCCTGTATATACTGAATCACAAAATAAATATTGTTATTCCAGTTAAAATCGATATTTTATTTGATATTTATATTTCTATAATAAAATAAACGTTCTATAAATCAGATGTTATTGGTTTTGTTTTTTAGTTTGACAACTACAGTTTCAGGCTACTAAATATTTAAAAAATCATGTGGAAATGGTAAATTACAAAGATATAAACGAATAACATTTCTAATAGTGAAAAAAATAGTATATAGATCACGGTAAAGAAGATTTCTCTCAACCTCGCAACTTATTTTCCTTGCTGCTACGCAGCTCAGAAAATAATAATGCTCAGTTGAGAAAACTCTCTTCTCTACCTTGGCCTATAATGTACTATGTTTTATTTATTTTGATGTAGTAAGTTAGTATAATAATATATGGGACTTTTGGATAATAAATATATAATTATGAGATGTTTTATTTGGTTTTATAATTAATTATTAAGGTTTTGAAAATACTCGTAATATTAATTTATTCACCCCACTAAAACAAATATGTTGGGCGATTTGGGCGACATCTGTTGAAAGTTATGGCGACATCCAGTGGAATAATCTAGTCGCAGTGCCACTATTTGTTTAGTCAACAGTTAGAAGCAATTGCAAACAACAGATATAAAATTCAATTATTATACAATTTATTACAACATACAAAGTATAGGTAAGAGTATTTAACTTAAGGTTAATGTTAAAATCTAGCTAGTATAATATAAAGAATCAATCATTGATATGACCATTATCAAAATGCTTCTTTGCTGTTAACAATTTCCTTGTTATTTTATAGAAGGGAAAATGGGAAAACGAGGTTTGTTACTATCCCGTCGTACCATTAGGAAAAATTTTTTAAAGCGTGTTACCACCTCGCCAATTACAGATGACATTGCCAGTAAATCAAGGATAGGGATTGTGAATGATTTGAACAATATTGTGGTTACTAGTGACAATTTAAGTATGTGTAATGATAGCGATGGAGGTGATGAGATTAGCAACAGCGATGGAGGTGATGAGGTTAGCAACAGCGATGGTAGTGGTCTTGATGACGGTTCTGATATTGAAATTCAAATAAACATGTTAGAAAAAACACGAGGGCACGTCGCTGAACTAGCTCCAACAACATCAAGAAGTATACATAGAAAATAATCATAGTACACCCAATAACGCAAACGAAAAAAATGAAGCCGATTTTGCGGATTTTTTAAGGTGATGGGCCATAAGAAAGCGCATCAATCATTCGGCCCTAAAGGAATTGCTTCACGAACCTACGCTTAGGATAAATTATCCCAGCCTTCCGCTAGATCCCCGTACCCTACTTAGCACTCGTAGGAAAATAAGTTTATCGAAAGAAAATTTTAATTGTAATGGTAAATATGTTCATTTTGGATTAAGAAACGGCATCATTACGACAATTATAAACGCGGCGGTCCCTATTACTGATGACGATATATACCTTCAAACCAATATCGATGGGGTACAACCATTTAAAAGTCGTTCTCGATTTTCTATTTGGCCTATCTTATGTGCCCTCAATGACGGGCCGCCTTTTCCTGTGGGTATTTATTCCGGGTTTTCAAAACCGACCCCTTCGGAAAATTTCTTGAAAGAATTTCTGGAAGAATTTCAAGATATTATAAATAATGCCATAGAGGTAGGAAATAAAACATTTTCCATAAACGTGAAAAGAAGCGTATTTAAGTGCGATGCACCGGCAAAAACCCACATAAAGCGTATTAAAGGCCACAACGGCTATTATGGCTGCGATAAATGCACTTTGAAAGGTAAATTTTTAAAGCAAGAAAGAACAGTGGTTTATTTGGAAACAGAATTTGAAAAAACAAGCGATACTACATTTCGACAGCAGATTAATGTAAATCATCATCATGGAATTTCACCAATAATTTCCGTCTCATTTAGATATGATACGTCCATTTCCAGCGGATTATATGCACATGCTTAATTTAGGTGTAATGAAGAGGTTAATTTCGTGGTGGGTAGATAAAGGGCCTAGAAATTTTAAAATAGGCCAATCGAACTTATCGGCTATTGATGATAATATGAAGAAAATTGCAAACTATATTCCGAATTATTTTGGCAGGACACCCACGAAAACGAGCGAGTACAAAGATTGGAAAGCTACAGAATTTCGGCAATTTTTATTATACAGCGGGCCACTTGCACTTAAGGATTTTAAGGGAATCTTAAGCAAAGAAGTTTATGAACATTTTTTATTATTGCATGTGTCGTCTAGACTTCTGCTCTCACCTGTAATTTCAGACGAAGGGTTAGCTATGGCCAAATTATATTTACAAAAATTTGTGTCGCAGTGTTCCAAGCTCTATACAAATTCGTTCGTTATGTACAACGTGCATGGATTATTACATTTGTGCCACGATGTAAACGAATTTGGTTCACTGGATAAATTTAGTGCTTTCAAATTTGAAAATTACCTAGGAAAAATTAAGAACATTGTTAGGAACGGTCAAAATGTTTTAGTACAAATTAGCAAGAGGTTGATGGAAGAAATGCATTGTCCATCTTATAGTCAAGTCTCAGAAATTGAAAATTATAAACTTGGTTGTTCATTCAACCAATTTTCCATCGGGGTGCTGGGCGAGCAGTATCAGAAAATCATTTTAAAAAAAGAGACAACTCTCTCATGACTTGAAACATGAAATATTAATGATAAAGACGATTGTGTTATGTTATCTACAGGTAGTATTGTAAAAATAATTAATATTATTAAAACTACCAACGCGAATGTTTTACTAATATGTAGAGGATATAACTCTTATTATAACATGTATACCAAACCTACGAATTCCGAAAATTTGAAATGTTACACAATTCGCGACGCTGCACTGGTGAATATAGCATACACAATTCAAATGATATTGCTACAAAATGTGTTAATATTAATTTGAACAAACAGTTATATGTATTACCTGTCCTTCACTTTGTTACTAAGTAACAATTTGCTGGAATTAGTATTATATGTAGTAGTTATTTATATGTTAAAAATTAAAAAAATATCAAAATCTATACGAACTATCTTTTTTATTATTTGGATTAGCTATTATAAAATCTAATCGTACGGCTGTAACTTATTAAATATATAGAGGCATTTTTTTAACTAAAAAAGTAGTTATTGTTTTAGACAAACATAATTAAATATGAAACGGGAAGTGAAGCAGGAAATCTTTGTATAATTTACCTTTTTGGGAAGTAAGAATCAAATTAAAAAATGGCTAGTATTAATTTGTAAGCTGATTATAGTTAAATAAAATTGCATTTTGATACTGTTTATAAATTAATTAATAATCTAAAATAAAATCATTTTGGATAAAAATAAATTAAGCTTTTATTTCATCACGTTGTTTTCGTTTCACAGGTAAAAGTCTGCTTAAAAAGATAATTCTTTTAAGAATCATTTTGGTGCTACCCATCTTTTTAATTCTGGCGGTCGTCTGTACAGACACGTCTGTGAGTATTTACATGTTAACAACATTAGCTATGCTTAAGAGTAGTTTGCTAAACTTTAGTTCCAGGAACTTGCAAGCCTATAAGTGCAGTTCACTGTTTAACTTCAGTATTGGTCTTATATGGAAAGTAGTGTTGCCACGCATATTTTCACCCAGATGCTTGCAATGCAATAGCGGCATGTTAAAGGAAATGGCAACGCTGCATACAATTTGCCCACAACAAAATACTATACTTTTTCCTGACCACGCTGAATTTGAAGGGTGGTAGGTACGAATGACGAATTTCCATTGATATATTTGATCACATTGACCCCCAAAACGGCGGTAAATTTAAAACTTCTATTCCAAAATTTTGACGATGCTATACCTACATGAAACAACAGTGTATTCATAACAAAACGTAGGTAAACAAAACAATAATTTAAAAAATTAAAAGAGATTTGGGTAATATACAAAATTTATGTTTAAAACAACCAAATATTAATATATCAGAACAAAGCGTAATAATAATTTTTCTCTATTTCAAGTTAAAATAAAAATAATTGAGATTCAATTAAATACATTTATTTAAAAAATAGCTTTGCAATATCCAGGGTGATAAAAAAATAGTTGTCGGATATTTTCAGGACCTATAGTACTGACGGAAATGAACTGAAATTTTTGTAATACTAATATAGCTAAATACTCTAAATGAAATGAAATGAAACCCTTCTCTCTAAAAATCGAACATTTGATAAGTATTATCTCAACTTCAAATGCGAAAAACTTTCGCTTACTAGGTTTTTTTCGTTCATTTTTGTCAGCATACAGTGATACACGTTTAAAATATCAGACAGTATTTTTTTAACACCCTATGTACAACATTAATAATTTATTCATACATCTGCATTTCTTATTTCTACATTTTATATTAAAACAAGTGTTCTCGGACGTCAAGCAAGGTCACCATGTGGCTGACAATTTGAAAAGGGCCTTCTACGACAGCCATTGCTATGGTGCCAAATGTTGTTTTAATTGTTTCAAATCCGAATTTCGAGATTCAGGGTACTATTAAGTTTTATTTAAATCATTTATATGAAAATCATTTATCTTAAAATTGGTCTGATTTCGTAGGTATTATGAAACAAGAAAACAACTGAACTACATACGGCCTGCACCTGCCATCTGCAACTGTACCACCTTATTGTTATTTCATTTGAGGAGCATACGTGCAAAACCAGATAACTCCATTTTTGACCATTTTCAACTAACCATGGATTCTTGTACATTTGGGTGAGCTCTATCGATATATGCATTCAGATTCAACCAAAAGCGTATAAATCCTCATGTAAATCAGCCCCAAAGTTGGCGTTTTCGAGCAAACCCAGATAAGTCCTTCGTTCATGCAAAACCGGATAAATCCATTAAAACTCATTGTGCTGGTGCCATCTATAATGTTATCGGGGCTTCAGTCCGATGCCAGGGTAATATTTGTATGGAAATACCTTGGAAACCAAACTGCTGATCTGCATAGAAACATACTGTTTGTATTGCAATGCAAGTGCACTATGAAGTGCAATCAAGCTCAGTCGTTGTACAAATAGACTCCTCCCACACAGATTTTCAGCAATGTGATTGGTGAAAATCAATTTGGACCAACCAATGAAAGAATTTTAATTATTTGAGTTTTGTATATAAGCGAAGCAAATTGGAAAAACAGGCAGAGTTTAGTTGGAGTGAACTCACCTAACTACTTTCAACATAACCTAGAGGTTTCCTCAGGTCTTCCCATAATAATACATTTATTTAAGCTTTCTGGATGTTATGAAGAAAAGAACTGCAACAAGCAAATCTAGTAGACAGCGTAGCACGTTACGAGCGATTCTACATCATACCAGGATTCCAACAGCAGTTACACCACTTCCTCCATCACCAGTCAAGCAGACTTCTTCAACATTACCTTCTGTTGTCAACACTCAAGAATCAGTTATTTTGTCCAAGGAAGATCCTTCAGAAATTCTCACTTCTGTTGATTACAATCGTTTGAGGAATCAACGGTTCCGCTACCATGGAAGTGTGCAACTGTTATCCCGATTTATAAAAAGGGGGATAGATTACTGCCGCAAAATTATCGACCCGTGAGTTTGACGTTGATTCTAGGAAAGTGTATGGAGAAGGTAATAGTTAAGAAACTTTCAACATTTTTAGTGTCACATGATGTTATACCAGTAAGTCAACACGGTTTTATGCCTAAACGATTCGTTATAACCAATTTGTTACTAAATATTGACAAATGGACTAAAGTATTGGACGAAGCAAATCCTATTGATGTTATATACCGGGTGATTCAGGTTGGTATTCGCACCTTTATATCTTTACTAGTTTTAAAGATAAATACTTAATTTTTTGGTATGATTCATCCACGCCATACACGCCAGCGGAAAGGTAGTATTTTCAGTAAAATATCACTTCCGGTATATGGCTCAAGATGGCGGGTGAGGTGGATGAGCCGAATTTGTCGCTTAACTTAAATAAGCTCACAAAGGCGGATTTATGTAATAAGTTAGTGAGAAAAGGGTTAGATGGAGCGGGGAAAAAGAACGAATTAATTGAAAGACTGGTAAATGACACAAAAACACAGGAAAGGTCTAGTGGCAGTGGTGTGACAGAGGGTCGACATAACCTCAAACTGGATGAAGCATTACCAATGAAAAAGGAAATTCAATATCTGCAGACTATTATCGGGGAATTGCGTAGTAAGATCGAGTTACAACAGTTAGTAATTGACCTACTAAAAAATAACAAAATAAGAAACGAAACAAACATTACGGAAAAGGATGCGAAGGATAAGTTATGTAAGGGCTCTAAGGAGTCTAAGGATGTGCTAGGGGAAATTGAAACTGCTAGAAAGCAGGGGAATAATGAGAAAGAAAGGTATGCTAAATTAGCACGGGAAAGTGTTAAACATAAAATTGTAGTGCAATCTAGTCAAAATAAGACAAGGTAGAAAATATTAATTCTTAAGGATTTACAGATGAACGTAAATCCAGTAAAAATAGCTGTGGGAGTTTCCAAAATCAAAGAAGTAAAAAATGGGTCAGTAGTGATTTCCTGCAACAGTGTAGAGGATAAAGAGAAACTTAAACTACACATTGGTAGCTCGATGGGGAAGAAATACAAAGTAACACCCCACAAGTTTTTAGGCCACGGATCAGAGTAAATGGAATTAAGAATATCGAAAACCTAAATTGCACAGAAATTGAAGAAATGATCAAGGAACAGAATAGAATTGAAGGTATCAAGGCAGAGTTTTACTTCAAGGTTGTGGTTAAATTGGCAAACAAAAAGTACCATGATACAGCACTCATCATTGAAGTGGACCCGGATACGCTAACTATGCTGCATGAAAAGTACAACAATAAGTTGAAAATACTGTGGAATATGGCAACAGTAAGAGAGCATATTTATGTAAGAAGATGTTTTGCTTGCTGGGGCTTCAATCACACAGCAAAGGAGTGTTCAGTAGGAACAGTATGTACGAAATGTGATGTAATGGGGCATGATGAAGAGAAATGTGAGTCGACCGAAGTGGCTTGCAGTAATAGTAAAAATAAGGTGGCTGAGTTGAACGTTAAAATTAATGTGGGGTATAAAGTGACAGACATGCAGTGTCCGTGCTATCAACAGGTATATAATTCTTTAAAAAATAGAGTAGGTTATAGCAGTAAGGATTTTTGATTAAGGACGTTTGTGCTGAAAGTTGTATTATGTACTTAAATGCACAGAGTTTGCCACCACATTTAGATGAAGTGGCACATTTTGTTCATAAAGAGAATCCCATGGTAGTATGTTTGTCAGAGACACATGTGACAGAGGATTTTACAAATGCTGAGTTACTTATTAATGGTTACAATGTAATTAGGGAGGATTCAGGTAGCCGTCATACAGGGGGTGTCGCAATATATGTAAGAAGTGATATAGAATTTAAGGTAAATAAGAAGTACACAAAGCAGGCAAACATGTGAACATTTAGAAGTACAGGTCATACTTAATAAGGCTAAAAAATATGTTGTAGGTTGTATTTATCATTCTCCTAACAGCAGTCATGCAGAGTTTATATTGGACCTAGAAGGAATATTAGAGGAGCAGCTTGTTAGAAACAATTCTGTAATGGTTTTAGGAGATTTTAATTTGAATTGGAGAAAAGAAAATGATTTCTATACTAACAAACTCAGACAATGTACGGAGGTTGGGTTAGTGCAATATGCAAATGAAAATACACATCGCACAGTAAGTGGTGGAACAATTATTGACCTTGTTTTTTCAAATATTCAAATAGACTGTGAAATCCTGACAAGCCCTATGATCACTGATCATAATATTGTTAAGTTAAGCCTAGAACGAACAGATATGATTAAGAATAAGGAATTAACATTAGGTAGAGGTAAAATAAACTACGATATGATGAGACAAAAGACAATTAATTGGAATACAATGTACACTGAAAGCAAATTAGACACTAAGTATGTATCTTTTTATAACAGTATAATTATTGTTTTAGATGACGTTGCACCAAAGAAAGAAAATAGGAAGACAATTAATAATAAGTCCTGGTTTTCAGTGGAAATCAAGGAAGCTGCGGTGGTTAGGGATTACTATTATAAGAGATTTACATTCACTAGGGATATAAATGACTGGCTAGAATATAAACGAAGTAGGAATAATGTTACTAAGTGTATTAGGTATGGTAAACAAAAATACTTTGAGAATAAGATTGATGAAAAAATGAATGATCAGAAAGCTATGTGGAAAACTTTAAAAACAATAATCTCAGGTAGGGATGTGGGAGATATTAAAGAAATTGAATTTCAAGCAGTAGTAATTAACAACAAGCAGGTTATTGCGGATAAATTCAATGACTTTTTTGTAGATAGTATAGAAACTATAAGTAATAGCATAACCCAATCTGCTAATAAGTGGGAGGCGAAGTCTACTACAGTTGAATGTATTGAGCAGTTTAAATTAATATCAAAAGATGAGCTGAAGTCAATTATATTTAGTAATAGCGATAAAAGCAGCCCTGATGAAATAGGGGGAAAACTATTAAAACAATGTTTTGATGAAATAGGAGACCCTCTGCTTCATTTAATAAATTGTTCTCTATTGGAAGGTGTAATACCCAGTAAACTAAAGCTCTCAACGATAGCTCAATAAGCAAAGGGAGGAACAACATTAAGTGTGAGAATTATAGACCAATCAACGTGCTAGATTCTATTGAAAAAATACTAGAAACTGTGGTATATAAACAAAATGATTTGAGTATATTGGGAATACAAATATATTAATTGAAGAACAGTCAGGATTTAGGGGTAAACATAATTGTGAAACTGCAATACAGTGTGCAATATCCGACTGGAAAAAGAGTATAGCGCAAGGTGAAACGGTTATTGCTATATTTTTAGATCCTTTTAGTCCTGCCGTTGAAACAGTTAGCAGAAGCAGATTAATAAAGAAACTGGAAGTATATGGTTTTAGGGGGATGGTATTAAAGTGGCTGGTAGATTACTTAACAAATAGGAAGCAAAAAACTAAATGTGGAAGGTACTTCTCTGAAGAGATATTAGTTGAGATTGGAGTTCCCCAAGGTAGCGTATTGGGACCCCTATTGTTTATCTTATATCTTAATGATATAATCCAAGTGGTTGAAAAGTGCAAATTGCAGCTGTTCGCTGCTGATGCACTACTATACATTAATGGGATGGACCAGCATGAAATTGTTAATATTTTAAATGTTGAAGCAAACCAAGTGTATGACTGGCTCAATGTAAATGAGTTGAAATTGAATAGTGGGAAAACTAAAGCAATGGTGTTAGGTAGTAGAGGGATTATAAATGATTTTAATAAAGGTAGTCATAAAATTATTGTTGGAAGTGAAATAGAGGTAGTAAATAGCATGAAATACTTAGGTGTAATTATTGACAGGAAACTCTTTTTTAGAGAACATGCAGACTATATTGCTAAGAAAGTAGCAAAAAAAGTGGGATTTTTATATAGAATAAGCAATTTTTTGACGAGCCCAACATTGTTAACAGTATATAAGACAATAATATTACCACATTTCATGTACTGTGCTACCATAATGTACCTATTCTGCCAAGAGGATATAAATAGATTACAGAAGTTGCAAAATAAGAGCATGAGGATAATCCTTAAGTGCAACAAATATACGAGAATTGTTGACATGTTGGATTGTTTAAATTGGCTGGATGCCAATAAACAAATTATGCTACAAGTAGCAGTATTTGTATTTAAATTGAAAAAGAGGGTACCACCAACTTATTTAACAAAGAAACTGGTGGAAGTTTCAGATATTCATAGTCATAATACAAGGAGTAACGGTAACTTATACTTAGAAAGTACCTTAAAAAGTAGGGAAATAAATTCGCTATTTTATCAAGGAATTAGAATGTATAATGGATTGCCTGAGGATATTAAAAATGCCAAGAGTATTAAGAGTTTTAAACGTAGCGCTAGGTTATACATTAGTAAAATAAATGTACCTAATAGTTAGTAAGGCTTGTATTGTTGAATTTGTTAGTTTTTGTTGTGTTCTATTTTTTCTACATTTTTGTAATATATTTTTGTAATTTGTACCGAACTAGCAACGTTGCTAAATAAATACGTTATTATTATATTATATATTAACCGGAAGTTAAGGCAATTTTCTTTTTTCAAATGGAATGGTATAGTTTTTCTTCAATTATTCGATCCGCTCGTTTTTTCTCTCTTCAATCATATAAAAATGTTTAGAACTTTCTTTTCAAATAAGTAAGTAATTTTAAAAAAACTACAATCATGGCGTGAAATACTAACAACCAAATTAAACTTTAATGTAATAGCAAACAATTTATAAATTTATAATCATAGAAGCAAATTAAATCAAATGTTCAAAATGTCCACCATTAGCTTCTAAACAGTATTCTGCTCTATGCAGAAGCTCGCGCGTGGTCACGTTTCTCAGGGTCTCTTCACTGATGTTTCTATATGCATCTCGAATTCTTGTTTTTAAGTCCTCTACATCTACCAATGGTCGTACGTATACTTTCTCCTTAAGATACCCCCATAAAAAGAAGTCTAGCGGCATTATATCAGGACTTCTAGCGGGCCACTTCACTGGTCCATTGTTGCCTATCCACCTACCAGGAAATGTAAGATGTAAGTAATTTGATACTATTCCTGCATTCTGCTGGGGAGCTCCATCCTGCTGAGAATACATCTCCTTTCGCGTTTCTAAAGGTACATTTTCTAGATATTCAGGTAATTCTTCTGTGATAAATTACAAATATCGCTGAGAATTTAGTGTTCCCTCATAAAACTTTAGACCAATGATTTGCCAATTTAAAATACCACACCACACGTTAATACCCCAGATATATTGAAAATTTGTTTCCCTTATCCAATGAGAATTTTTTTGAGCCCAGTAATGGCAATTGTGCCTGTTGACGGTACCATTATTATGGAAGCGGCTCTCATCAGACCACAGGAGGTTGTTCAATATTTCATCTTCACGTGCTGAGGCGATCCAGGCAGTAAAAGTCACTCGTGTTTCATAATCTCCAGGTAGTAAGCTCTGATGTAGATGGATTTTATATGCATGAAATTTACTTTCTTTAAGAATGCGTTGAATTGATGGATATGAGGTATCTGTTTCCTGAGCTATTTGCCGAATTGAAATGTTAGGATCGACAATAACTCTTCCCATAACATCTGCAGCATGGTCTTCGTTTCTCGCAGTTCGAGGGGTGAAAACAGTGCGTTTTTTAGTAAAAGACCCATTTTCCTTCAAATTACTAGCTAATTTTGTAAATAGCTTATTACTGGGAGCAGGTTTGTCAGGATAACGTACATACAAACGTTTCGATGCACGCGCGTTTCTGTGATATTCCCCGTATATTAAGATCTTGTTCAGCTTGTGTTCATTATTGTAACTAATTACTTCCATATTTTGCTGTAATTAAACAATAACATAAGAAACAGCTTAAACGGTAACAAGTGGCAGGTAATTACCAGGTTACTTACTGTCAGTTTGTTGAAACAATTGAACACTGACTTTGTTTAAGTGACGTCAAAGTTAGCGTTAGCGTAGCTACTAAACGCTCTGGCCGAATTCAACCTTACTAATACCAACAAGTGGCCAACCCGAGTTACAAAAAATACCGCTAAAACAATATGAAGACCTGAGAATGAGAACTCGGTAAAGACCATTTTGGCAAAAACAGGTTTTTAACGGATTGGAACTCAGCGATCCATAGCCGACAGTTGAGTATGATAACCAGGTTATACGCTTACTAGTTCTTGCGCAGATGGTATATCTGGTATATCCAAACATACAACTGAGGTTGAGAACAAGGTATATCCGAATATACCGAGTTCTCACTGTCTCATCATGTCAGCTGCAAGTAGTGTTAGTGATTTTGACGATTTTGATAATTCGGATTTAGATCCAAATTATAGTGAAGGTGCTAGTGAAGGTGGTAGAGACGACAATAATGCAATAAATGAAGTTAGAAGCAGAAAACGGAAACGAAATAAACATCTTTGGAAGCAGGAGCAACGAAAACATAACCTCCATAGTGGAAAGCCCTACGTTTCTAAGGCCGGAAAACAAATTCCTGCAAGAGCATTAGGGCAATGCAGCTGCAAAGGACGTTGTACTACTACTTTGTCACCAGACGTGCAAAGCAGTATCCTTCAAAAATTTAACAACCTAAAAGAAAAGAATATACAAGATGCATATTTATTTGGATTAATATCTGTAAATTCCATTATAAGGTAAGTGCCGCTTACGATCATGACTGGCATTGCTCTCGTATATTTTAGTTTTCTTTTACATTATTGAACTGTTTCCATTTCAATCACTTGTTTTATATAGAAGACGACCCGACATAATGAGAAGGCGACTTCCTGAACGTGCAAATTTAGCTGATGCTGAGTTAACTACGCTATCAAAAAGAAACACAAGTTATAACTTTAAGGTAAATAGGGTTGTAGATCTGTAATCTATTAAATACCAAAACAAAATCTATTTTCAGCTGATAATAGACGGAAAAGACCATACTGTCTGTAAGAAAGCTTTTTGTGGGGTACATGGAATAAAATTAGGTAGAGTAGATCGTATTGCAAATTAAAAAAAAAATAATTCCACACCTCCACTTGATAAAAGAGGTTTATCGGAAAATTTGAGAGTTCTGAAAAAATCAATGGAACTAGTTCAACAAGTTGAATCTCACATAAAATCCTTTCCTATACGTGTGTCACATTATACAAGAAAGAAATCCACAAAAAAGTATCTCTCCGCCGAATTGAGTGTTCACAAAATGCATGAACTTTATTTGGAAAAATATGAACCTGAAACTTATGCGTTGTGGAAAGTCAATAGAAAAACAAAATTTCAAATCAAATCTGAATTTTACCTTCACATTTTCAACACAAAATTTAATCTCTCATTTGGTAAACCAAAATCTGATGTTTGCAATAAGTGGGATTGGTTTAAAAATCAAATAGATGCCGCAGAAGATCCTGAAGGAAAGGCCGAGTTAAATCGAAATTACTCACTGCATCTAGCTAAAGCAAACAAGTTCTATGTCGACCTAAAACATCTTAGTGAGCTAGCTAAAACTGACGAAAATATGGACGTCATTAGTTTTGACTACCAACAAAACCTACCGGTCCCCATGTTGCCAATAGGGGACATTTTTTATAAAAGGCGGCTCTGGGTTTTCACCAATGTTTTTATTCTGCAAAATCTGAACGCTCCCACATGTATATGTAATATGAAACGGAAGGAGCAAAAGGTGCAAATGAAACTGCATCGTTTCTGAAACATTATATTGATAACCATGCTGATCCTTCCGTTAAAACTCTTTACATATTTACCGATAACTGTGTTGGTCAAAATAAGAATATGGTTATTGTTCAGCTGTTGTCCGCTTTGGCAGCCATGGGAAGATTTCAGGTGATATGTCATAGATTTCCAGAGAGAGGACACTCCTTTTTACCGTGTGACTGCAAGTTCGCTCTTATTGAGAATGAAAAACGTAAAATAACCTACCTATACCTACCTGAAGAATGGTACTCTAAAGTTCAGAAGACATCATCTAATTTTACTGTTGTTAATGTAGTGCCGAGTATTTTGGGGAACTACCGTAATTATTTGCAAACCATTTTTCAAAAAAACTATGACGAAATTCACCATAACGAAGTACAAAACTGTTAAATATGAAGATGCTACTATTACCGTTTCTGAATGCCATGACATTGAAAATCTCAATAATGTTTTTGTAGCTTTTAAGAAAAATGAAGTTCCAGATGCATTAAGGACCTGGAACGTTCCACAGGTCTATACTCACAAAATTCCACTTAATCCTAAAAAACTACAAAATTTATTAGAGCTGTCTGAGAATATACCTCTTATCTACCAGCAGTGGTACAATGACCTAGAATCTCATGATAATGACGAAGAGAGTGCCACAGAAGCTTCCGATTCAGATGACGACTAGTTATTTATTAATTTACATATTATTGTATATAAATGTTTTTTTTTATAATACATTTTCAGTTCTACAACTTTTTTCTTTTGCAAATACAAAAATGAGTTTGAAAACTAGGTATGTCCATTTTTTGTTTCCCTTTTTTTTTTAAATGTGTGTATTCAAGAAAGTTCATATCCACTTAAAAATATGTACTACCGCCTATTTTATCCATCCCTTTAAAAACACCATTAAATATTTAGCATTTTTTGCTTAAATTTGTTTTTTGTGTCTCCTGTAAAATTACCTTTTTGGTTTTTAGCGAGTTCTCATTCTTAGGTCTTCAATTGATCACGTATATACAAATTACGATAATTTAGCGGTGTTCTGTGTTATTGATAACACAATGTCGGATCATCGAACAGTCTTGTGCGAAATAGAATATCGACGGTGGGCTGACAATACCTCCTATCTGACAGATATGTCGAAAATGACTATAGAATCTGTATTGTTGGCTATCTGTAACGACTGGTAAAACCTTATATGTGACAAAAAGTTCTAAAGCCTTGAAAATCCACTTGTAAAGTACCTCCTATCTGTTACTCTCATATTTTGAATATTCTAGAATGTTTTTATTACCCAGTGTAAAAAATGAGATTATCGAGATAGGAGGTATTGTCAGCCCACCATCGATATGAAGCATGTGAATCAAATACAGTTGCGTCGCATCTTAAAAGAAGTTTTACTGAAGTCAAAATGCAGGATTTAATGGCAGCTCTCTCCAATGAAGATTGGACTTCTTTATACAATCTCATTGACATGAACACTGCGTTTGACTATTTTTATGGAATGTTCTTGTATCACTTTAATATTCACTTTCCAATTAGAAACTTTAAAACAAATGTTAATAAAAAATGCTAATGGATAAACAAAGAGGTGACAGAATCCGATCAAAACTTGAAATTGACATTTCTTGAAATGTGATCACCCTGATTTAACTCCTATCTACAAAACTGTTAAAATGCAGCATAGACGTATAAACTTATTATATAAAAAATTATATAAATAAATAAATATATAAATATAAATTATATAAAAATATTATTAAATAAATCATTGCTGAACTTTCTGGAAATAACAATTCTGCTGATACTTTAGTGATAAGACTGAACGGCACAGTAATCAATGGTCCTCTAAATGTGGCTAATGCATTCAATGATCCATTTAAAAGTGCCGCTATAAATATGGATGAAAGGACATGACGGAAACTACGGTAACGAGCAGGCCGACGTAGCTGCGAGATGGGCCTCAGAACAACCATGTTGGGGGCCAGCTGCTTCACGCAGTGTTAAAATAATAGAATCAAGGAGTTACTATATTTTGCATTTGTTATAATATCTTATATTGCTTTTGACAATGGCACATTGATGCCGAAATATGTATAAAGCGAATAAATCTTGTTATTTCCCGTTGAAATCGATATTTTATTTAATATATATTATTTAAAACTACTTAACTTACCCTAAGACCAGATTAATGAGACTCGGCATCTTAGCTCTCTGACTACTTGGACTAGAACTCATGGAACTAATCTGAACTCGATCTAAGACTCAGACTAATGGAACCAAGCCTAATCTGAACTAAGACTCTTCAACTAAGACTAACCCCCTAACTAAGGAAGTAAACCTTTTATAATGCTCACTCGTTCTTTCCTTGCAATCCTCCTTATCAGTACTTTGAAAATAAGTAGACTAGCTAACAACAAGGATTGCAGCAATTAACCATTGCAACTCTATTCAAATCTACGACAATTAGGCCAATGTTATTATAAAGCATAACATTCCAATTGCGATTTGAATAACAATTCTAATTTAACAAATACGAAATTATTTTGAAATGGCTCAAATGTAACATTACCGCCTCCCTAGGAAAACGGCGTCCCGACGTTTAACCCAAAACATAAAATTGAACGAGTGAGAACATTAACATCTAGGCTATATGTACCTATATCTACCTACTATCTATATGCCTTCTAACTAGTAAGTTTACTTAACAAATAATAATTCAAACCAACCAATATAGAATAAGAAAACAAACGCGCGTAAAATGAGAAAAAATAGCATTTTTGGTAAAAAACAATTTTTACGTAAATTGGTTAAAATCACAACGATTTGCTACATGAAAGTGAGCTGAATACCAAAAATAGTTATAAAATGAATTTAGAAGCACACAAAACGGAAAATTATGGCTGGTAGATTTGATAATCTAGTTTTACAGTGGTGTGGTAATGTCAGATTTTATTTTTGTAATATTCTATTGTCAATCGCATGTGCTTGTTTTACAGCGTATGCATGCATGATTCTACGTTAATAATTAATAATTTTATTAGAAGATTATAGCTATAACTTATAGTGTAAGTTGCAAGTGTTCTGAATCGATCCTCACACATTTGTGATTAATTATTGTTATAATTGTTTTGATATAGTGCTTTCTTGTGGATAGTGGTAGATAGATAGATTGTGCATATTTGTTTAACTATAATTGTTATTTATAAGTACTAATACATAAAACACCAGTTCTTAGCATATACAGCCTTGAGCACTGAGCCTGTATCGGTGCTGTGCGCGTATGGATCGTCCAAGATGGATAATAAAGGTATCATGGACCTGTAGGTCGTCGAATTAAAATCAGAACTACAAAAACGTAATCTATCCGTAAAGGGGAAGAAAGACGAATTAATACAATCCCTACGAACTGCATTAGATTCCAGTTTCCTAAATGAAGAAAACCCGAATCATATTCCGTGATGTACGTTCGCCTTGAGTAGACGTGGGTTTGTTCTGCTGCGATAGTTTGTCAATTTCTTAGTAATTTTCGTTAAGTTATTATTTGTTTCGTTAAGTTACTACTTGTTCTAAAAACATGGAAGGGAATAATTACGATCGTACCAGTCGCTCCGAAGAAGCCATAATTCAAAAAGTGGTTGAAAACATTCTCTCAAATAGTGAATTTATGGATAAGCTCTTTAATACCGCCATGGATAAAGTAAACGCCCATATGAATACTCTGTTTAAAGCGTATGAAGAAAAAATAGTGATCCTCGAAACACAACTAAACACTGCCGAAGAGGCATTAGAAAATCAAAAACAATACTCCCGAAGGAACAACCTGCGGTTCTTCGGAGTGCCAGAAGAAAACAACGAAAACACCGATCAGGTGATAATCAAGATCTGTAGTGAAAAATTAGGTGTGATGCTATTTGCTTATATATCACGCTACGTGAAGTAGAAAATGGGATATTGCAAAACAGCCCTGAAACCGTCGCTGAAATGTTTGCAAAACAATTCCATGGAGCTTATGTTCGCGAAACACTTGAAAATTTCCCATTATTACCAGATCTCACACGTAATCCTAGTTCTACAACTGATGTAGATTTCACTATTGAAGAAGTACGGGAACAACTATTATTGCTGGATTCTAACTCTAGTCCAGGTCATGATGAACCATCTCCTCATTTTTATAAAATGTGTTCTACCGAGTTGAGCGCCCCTTTGGCTACTTTAATGAAACAATCGTTTGAGGAATCAACGGTTCCGCTACCATGGAAGTATGCAACTGTTATCCCCATTTATAAAAAGGGGGATAGATCGACCCGTGAGTTTGACGTCGATTCTAGGAAAGTGTATGGAGAAGATATTAGTTAAGAAACTTTCAACATTTTTAGTGTCACATGATGTTATACCAGTAAGCCAACACGGTTTTATGCCTAAACGATCCGTTATAACCAATTTGTTACTAAATATTGACAAATGGACTAAAGCATTGGACGAAGCAAATCCTATTGATATTATATACCGGGTGATTCAGGTTGGTATCCGCACCTTTATATCTTTACTAGTTTTAAAGATACATACTTGATTTTTTGGTATGATTCATGGTCCATACACGCCAGCGGAAAGGTAGTATTTTCAGTAAAATATCACATCCGGTTTAACCGGAAGTTGAGACAATTTTCTTTTTTCAAATGGAATGGTATACTTTTTCTTCAATTATTCGATCCGCTCGTTTTTTCTCTCTTCAACCATATAAAAATGTTTAGAACTTTCTTTTCAAATAAGTAAGTAATTTTAAAAAAACTACAATCATGGCGTGAAATACTAACAACCAAATTAAACTTTAATGTAATAGCAAACAATTTATAAATTTATAATCATAGACAACAAAATTAGGGTGCCTCACTAGAAGCAAATCAAATCAAATGTTCAAAATGTCCACCATTAGCTTCTAAACAGTATTCTGCTCTATGCAGAACCTCGCGCGTTGTCACGTTTCTAAAGGCGGGTTCAGTCTCGTATGATGTCGTAGAATGTCGATGTAGAAATACGTAAAAGTCTTGGTTGCAGGTTTACGTTCTTGCGCGCCAAAAAGTGGTAGTGATTTTGTTCATGCGCAGGTGGATGCAAGTTGACGTAGTCGAACAAGTTGTCAGTAGTGTGTAGTGTCAGCTGTCAAATCTTTCTTTACGTTTTATTGCATATTACTTTCAAAAGATTTTCTACATTAAAACTACATTTTCCTTCAGTTATTTATTTAAAAGGTATGTATTAATAATTATCAACATTGTATAGAAATGTATTAAACCATTTCAATTACCTTGTTATAAATATAAGTTGGTGAACTATTTTCTTAATATAATTGTAAAATGTTGATATATAAATGCCGATTAGCCGAAAAGCGAAAGCTAAAATATTATTACTGGCTTTAGTAGCTCATCGTAATAGATTATTGTTGCCAAGGGTAAAAAAGACTCGCAGGTGGCACGTTCGGCCATTGAACACACAAAGGAAAAGAATGGGAAGGTTCCTTAATAGTTTCAATGTAATGATGGGCGAAGACACTGAAGAATTTTACAAATATACTAGGATGCATGTACATGAATTTAAGATGTTGGTAAATTTGTTGAAAGAAAAATTAGACAAACGAAGTTGCATAAATACTATAACAATAGATGAACGCTTAGCAATGACATTAAGGTAGTATGTATTAAAATTAAGTGAATAATATATTATAATACTATCCGATTTATAGTTACCTTGCACAAGGTTCATCTATGTGTGAAGTAGCTCGATCGTACCTTAGAGGACAAGGGAATGTCTCCATAATTCTAAGAGAAACTTGCAATGCTCTTTGGGAGGTTTTGGCTCCTATCTACATGTCACCACCATCACCGGAACAATGGGAGCATATTAAACAACATTTTTTTGAAAGGTTAGTTGAATAATAAAAAATAAAAAATACTAAGTTCTTAAGTTGCAGATGGAATATGCCAAACTGTCTTGGAGCAATAGCTGGCAAGCATATTGCCATACAGAGCCCATATAAATCGGGAAGTAAATTTTATAATTACAAACATTTTTATAGCATTCGCCTTATGGCTATTTGCGATGCAGACTATAAATTTATTTTTGTGGACATTGGTGCTCAAGGTAAATGTATTTTTGTGAAACGCATGAAATCATTTATAAATATGTATATTATATATTAGGTATTTGTGGGGACAGCGGTGTTTTTCGAAATTCCGAATTTGGTTCCGCAATTATAAACGAGAACATCAACACTCCAAAAACTGCTATTTTGCCGAATACTAATAAAGAATTTCCGTGTTTTTTCGTCGCTGATGAAGCATTTCCTTTGAGGAGAAATATCATGCGACCATATCCCCAGAAAAGGGCAACAGGAAAACAACTAATATTTAATTACAGGCTTAGTAGAGCACGGCGAATGATAGAAAATACATTTGGTATTTTAGCTGCTAGATGTAGGATATTAAGGAGACCCATAATAGGCCATCCGAAAACTGTTGATGCTATTGTCAAAGCAACTACGGTTCTTCATAATTTTCTAAGGTGCACTAGGCCGTGCGATTCTTTCATACAAACTGTGGCAGATAATGAAAATGATAACCGTCAAGTATGTAATTTCCTCTTACTAAAGAGTCAATAAAAACGGTTTTTGTAGGTTACACCAGGTCTATGGCGGAGAGAATCAAATGGATTCGAAAATATAGCTAGTCAAGGCTCTCGGAATTACTCATTGGAGGTAATGAATTTAAGAAATGATCTTTGCAATTATTTAAATTCAAGTGAAGGCAGCGTTCCCTGGCAAGATTCCGTTATTGCAGAATAATTACAAAATAAGCGAATAAACAATTTATTATAATATATATATATGTAAAAATAACTAAATAAGAAGAATAAACAAATAAAGCTATAACTAAATAAACTAATTAATTATTATATACACGGTTTGATTAAGCTACTCGCCAAATTCTTCACACAACTCGTCCATGAAAGCATTAAATCTGTTTCTCAGCCTTCTTTGTATATTTGGGGTTTGATTTTTAATAATGCCTTCATTTGCTGATCATAATATTTAATGAAAGCATCATTCACGCCTAACTCTGGTGTATCTGTGACAGTTGGCTCATCTGCCAGTTTATTGATGGCCGCTATAAGTGATTCTGACACAGTTTCATTCGCTTTTCTTTCCTGCAGTTTCCTCTTTTTACCACGCAACACGGTTGTGGGCACAGGATTGGTTGGGGCACAGGATTGTGAAGACTACTTGATGTCGACGGTTCGTTCGATCTTCGTCTTCACCATCAAGTATGATGTCAAGGTGTCCATTGGTGCCCATATTTCCTAAGGAACAATTATCCAAGGACCCAGTGTTATTAATAGGTGCTACCTCTTCGTCGACAATTTCTACCACCACACTGCAGTCATCTATATTTTCCTGCACTTCATTATAGGGATCAGAATAAAAAACCGATGATGAATCATCTGCATCCTTTTCGGATTCTACTAATCCGGGTGTGGTGTTATTATGTGTTCTGTAAGTTGGTCAAATATTTCAAGTTATCGACAACAAAATTAAAACTTCATATACCTTCTCTAGACAATCACTTTGTCTAAGAACCTCAATTGTTCCTCCTTGTCCCAAGGTTTCCTCCCTCCCTCGGCTCCTGAGGGAAGTAAACGTTTGGTTCGAGTGGACCGATCCCTCAGCTTCTTCCAAGTTACTTTGCATGATTCAACTACAAATACAAGTTTTATATAAGCTACCCAATTAAATTTGATTATGAAATAAACTTTACCTGTACTACACAAATCTCGAGCAACTACCTGCCAGGCCTTTAAAAACTTTATTGCGGAACTGGACGCAAGTCCCACAGCTCTGGTCTTAAGCTAATTATATTTATCAAATCACCTTCGTTAATCATTGTTGTGAATAATAATAAATAAATAATAATAAAAATCAAAATAAACGTAATAAAACCAAAACACGTGCTTCCCGCCAAAAATAACTAGCACATCCACTACGAACCATACGCACAACAACGTCGAAAGTTAAATTTCTACTTACTTCTGCGTCGCGCAAGTCCAACTATACTTACAGCGGGTTGCGTTACGACTATGCGCGTAGGAGTTAATACGAGCGTATTCAAATGTACGTAGACGTACTTTCTACGACGACATTCTGCAACATCGACATTCTGCGTACGAGGCTGAATCCGGCTTAAGGGTCTCTTCACTGATGTTTCTACATGCGTCTCGAATTCTTGTTTTTAAGTCCTCTACATCTACCAATGATCGTACGTATACTTTCGCCTTAAGATACCCCCATAAAAAGAAGTCTAGCGGCGTTATATCAGGACTTCTAGCAGGCCACTTCACTGGTCCAGTGAATTTATGCTAATTGTGTTGCCTATATACCAAGCACACAACATTGTATATTCTTTGTAAATAAACCAGTTACATCTGAGCGTTGTTCATGTCAACACCTAAACATCAAACATAACATGGCGCAGTCGGTGAAAAAGTGAGAAAAGTGGAATAAATAATTGATAAAAGTGAAACAAATAATTAAATAAGAGAAATAAATAACTAAATACGTATTTCGGTATCAATGTGCCATTGTCAAAAGCAATATAAGATATTATAACAAATGCAAAATATAGAACTCCTTGATTCTATTATTTTAACACTGCGTGAAGCAGCTGGCCCCAGTCAACCCGTCGGAGGTCAGCTTCACGCAGTGTTAAAATAATAGAATCAAGGAGTTACTATATTTTGCATTTGTTATAATATCTTATATTGCTTTTGACAATGGCACATTGATGCCGAAATACGTATAAAGCGAAAAAATCTTGTTATTTCCCGTTGAAATCGATATTTTATTTAATATTTATTATTTAATCATGGATTTTAATAAAGTAACGCTTGAGAATGTCAATAAATTTACTAAATGTATGTAGATATAGAAATAATAGAAATATAAATTCAATCAACAATTTGCAACCAGAGTTTGAAAATGATGATAACGTTAATAGCAGTCGCAACTTGATGATTGATGTAATTAATAAGAACAATATTGTATAAATAACTTAGAGAACGAATGGTTTGCAAAAATTATAATTAATAACGTAGAAATCAAATTCAAAGTAAACACAGGTGCCAAAGTAAATGTAATTTCACTAGATACTTTAGATAAAATTAACAAAAATTTAAGGAACAATGTAAAAAGTCAAGGTGAAACTATAGTAACATATAGAAATGAGGTCATTCAATTGGAAGGTATAATAAATTTAGAAGCAAAACATAAAAATAAGCAATACAATTTGGAATTATATGTAACAACAAAGAAACTACAATCAATTTTAAGCTTACAAAGCAGTGTAGACATGGAAATAATCAAACGCATCGACGAAATAAATTTAACAAACAACATAATAAAAGAAAATGAAGACCTGTTTCAAGGAATAGGCAATATAGGCACCCCATATCGCTTCTAGGATAATTCGCCCCCCACAATTCGCCCCCGGACGATTCGCCCCCGGATGATTCACCCCCAGAGGTTTCGCTCCCGGAGATAATTCGCCCCCGGAAAAAAACTAAAAAAAAGAAGACAGACCACCCATATATTTTGTAACAAAACTTACAAATAGTTTAAATTAAAATGAAACTTTTACGAATTAGTAAATGGAAAACAATTGCATTTTAAAAACGGTTTGAGATAAAAAAATCGACATTTTGCAGGCAGCCTAACCTATTAAAGGTATAAACTTTCTATTTTTTTTTTGTAAACAAACCAGGGGCGGCGCGAATGGGTGTTATCACTTTCTTCTTGTAACCCGTTTTTCTTAACCTGTTGTTTTTTTCCATTTTAGGTTAGAGATTTGTATTCCCTGTTGCCTAATTAACAAAAACTAAACTCTTGTTTCAACTCGCCTAGACTAACCGTTTCCTATAAGATGCAGGTTTTCTGTTCAGCCAAAATCAATTTAGAATGCTGGATTTGTATGTTAAATTAATTTATTGAAAAATAAATTAAAATAAAAATAGTTACAGTAAGTGTTCGTACTGTTTATACCTTCAATAGGTTAGGCTGCATGCAAAATTTCGTTTTTTATCTCAAACCGTTTTTAAAATGCAATTGTTTTCCGTTTTTTCAATACCATTTTCAAAGACGTGTAGCTTCCTTATGCTGCGGTTTATGACAAAATTTTTATAGACCTTTCCGACTTATATGTGTGTCAGGAAGCGGCTGGTAAATTTATGGTACTAGGTTTAGAGACACCCCTGTATATTTTATTATAAAAATAAAAATAAAAAAACGGACTGTATATATTTTGTATAATGTATTTTTTATTAGTACACCACATACGAAATAGTAATTTATAAATGTTTTTGTGCTTAATGGTAGCCTAAAAGTACTTCCAATTCCAATTTAACGACTTTAACTAACAAAATTTAACTAATTCGTAAGAGTAAAGTAAGTAAGTAAAGTAAAAGTTCAATTTTAGTAAATATATGGGTGGTCTGTCTTATTTTTTTTAATTCTTTTCCGGGGGCGAATCGTCCGGGGGCGAATTATCCGCGGGGGCGAATCCTCCGGGGGCGAATCATCCGGGGGCGAATCGTCCGGGGGCGAATTGTGGGGGGCGAATTGTCCGCAACCCCCCATATCATAGAAATAAAACCGGAAGCAACACAAACTATCCACCCCGTAAGAAAAATTCCATTTGCGATTCAAGAAAAATTAAAAACAACTTTACAAGATTTAGAAAAAAGTAAAATAATTAAAAAAGTAGAAGGCAGCTCAGAATGGGTAAATCCTATAGTGAGTGTAAGAAAACCCGACGATTCCCTAAGAATCTGTCTGGATCCAAAAGATCTAAATCAAGCAATAATTATGCATCAATACAAAACTCCCACGATAGAAGAAATTACCGCCAATTTAATAGGTGCAAAACACTTCACAACATTGGACGCAACAAACGGATTCTGGAACATCCCATTGGACGAAGAAAGTAGCAACCTTTGCACATTCGGAACCCCATTTGGAAGATACAAATTCACACGAATGCCCTACGGAATAAAAATAGCAAGAAAAGTTTTTCAACAAAAATTCAAAGAAATATTTAACATAAATGGCATTGAAATATACATTGATGACATACTAATTTGGGGAAGAAATGAAGAGGAACATGACGCACGCTTGAAACAAGTGTTTGACATAGCGCGAATAAATAATATAAAATTTAACAAAAACAAATGCAAAATTAAGAAAGAAGAAGTTGTTTATTTAGGGTATAAATTCTCGGAAAAAGGCATTGAAGTAGATAATGAAAAAATAGAAGCAATAACGGACATGCCAACACCCAAAAACAAAAATGATGTCCAACGCCTATTAAGAAATTTAATTAAAAAAGATAATTTATTCATATGGGAAACCATACACGAGCAAGAACTAAATAATTTAAAAAAGATTCTGACCCAAAAACCATGCTTACAATACTTTGATCACAACTCGGAAATCACCATTTCAGTAGATGCCTCACAAAAAGGATTAGGAACAGTACTACTACAAAATGGAAAACCATGTGCGTACTCGTCGAGGACAATGACAGAAACCCAAACACGATATGCGCAAATAGAAAAGGAATTATTGGCAATATGCTTTGGTGTAGAAAAATTCTACCAATACATATATGGCAGAAAATTTTACATAGGAACAGACCAGAAACCACTAATTCATATATTTCAAAAGCCACTAAGTAAATGCCCACCGCGTCTTCAGAGAATGTTATTAACATTACAAAAATACAACTTCACAATCTACCATAAACCAGGAAAAGAAATTATAATTGCTGACAGCCTATCTAGAGCTTATACCGAGTGGGTACTTTCAAAGCCGAACATAGGGGAATTGCATTGTAACTGATCTTTATATAGATTTATATAGATTATATAGATTGTTACGAGGGTATCCGCCCTAAAAAACCTTTTCGGCAAAAAAAAATTATTTCTGAAGATACAACTTTTTTTTTTCGACCGGGATCCGGTTTAAACTAGGCGAACGTGTGGCGGGGTCCGTTTGGAGCACCCTTGACAAGGCGTGGGCCGGTAGGCCCCCCCCTTCGCGAACGCCACTGGTAAAACGAAAGCAAACGGTCGAACGACAGTGGAGGGAGAACGGGGGGGGGGGCTAGAAGGTTCCGGTTTTTTTTAAAAGACGCCCAAAGAGACGCTCTTTACATTAGAATAGGTAGAGGGCGATCCCGAAACCGAAGCGACAGCCGAGTGTGACGTTCGAGAGATTCCTCAACTTTGCCGGTTTGGGGGGGGATTACGGAGCGTCCTGGCGCTTTTCGTTCAACCTGCAAAAAAATTGCAAATTTCCCGCTCTACAATTTAGGTAAATTGAAAAATTTTCGAAAAAGGCCATCTTCAGGGTCAAATTTGCAAAAACACGTCGGTCAACGAAAAGCGCCGCTAAAAATTTTTTTCAAAAAAAAAAACAAATTCCAATCGCTTCGTCTTCGCAATCCAAATCCAGTCCCGCAAACCGCGAATCGATATCTCGTTCCGTTTGCCCGGGAGCGAGGTCCAAAGTTTGAAAACTTGGAAGAAATTTCGAAGAAAAGTCAACCTAACCTCAACTTTCCGAAATTTCAAACGGCCATATCTCCTAAACGGTGAGAAATAGAGTCACGCGGTTGGCGGCGTTGGAAAGAGCTCGTCGAATTCTACTACCTTGCTTAATCTGGAACCTATGCGATTGCGACCGCGCCCGCTAGAGGGCGCCAAAGTTTTTTCTTTAGAGCCAAATAACTCCTAAACCAGGGGGGTTAGGGAGATGGGCTATACCCTATCGGATGTGCCTTTTCGAGGGCTACAACCTCTACCAGGTCCGACCCTATTCCGAAACCTTTTGCTCACCCAAAAAAGGGAAAAACCGTTTTTTACAGAGGTGGCTTTGGAAAATCGCAGCTCCGTTGCTATGGAAATGGTAGGAGTCCGCTTTCGGGAAATAGTCGAGGAAGGTGCCGGGTATCACCTATCCAAACCGCGATTCGATTCGGCATCGCGTAAGGGAGCCACCCGAGGCCCAAAACGGACAAAATTATTTATTTCCGGGAAAAAACATGCAGGTTGGCCCTAAGGGCAACATATCGTTTCGGGATCGGATCGCACCCATACTGCGTTCTGCGCTGACGTCCTGTGATTCTAAATCCGTCTGCGGCAAGTCCCTAACCCCCCTGTGAGCCAAGCTACGAATTTACTAAGGTCTCGTTTTGTATAGAATGAAAAAACCTATTTTGGCCGGAAAGGTATCCCGACTTTTCGCACCCATTTTCCGGTCTGTATGATCATTGTTCCCGTCGAATGGCGCCGGGCGGGTCTCTCTAAAATAATTAGGGGCCGCGTGCGACGCATTTCAAAAATTTAAAAAATTGATTTTTTCGAGCTCCATAACTCCGAAACCAGTGCGGTTAGGGAGATGGGCTATAGCCTATCGGATGCAGTTTTTCGAGATCTACAACCTCTACCGGGTCCGACCCGATCCCGAATGCGTTTTACCGCGCTACAAGGGAAAACCCGTATTTTGCAGAGGCGGCTTTGGAAAATCGTAGCTCCGTTGCTATGGGAACGGTAGGGCTCCGCTCTCGCAGGAGGCTAGTGGAAGGTATCGGGTACGACATGTCCAAACCGCAATTCGATACAGCCACTCGTTTTTCGTCGGTGACGTCGCCAAAAAGAGGGTCATTTTTGGATGGTTTTGGCCAGAGTTTGAAAATTTTTTTTAGGAAAAAGTTTAAAAAATTAATATCTCGGAAAGTAAAAGAGCTAGCGAGTCGCGGTTTGCGGCAGTGGAAAGAGCGCGTCGACCTCTATCCGTGTAAAGTAACAAGCAACAACTGCGACTACCGCCCAGGCCGCTAGAGGGCGTTTTGTGTTTTTTCGTTTTTGCCCAATAACTCCAAAACCGGATGGGTTAGCGATTCCGTGCTCGGGGCACTAAAAATACGTCTTTTAGAGACCTTTCGAATGATATGTGCGCAAACTCCATAATACATCGGTAAATGCATTTTAAAGAGAAAAAACTGGTTTTTGAACTTGAAATTTGAAAAAAATTTCATCGACCTCGATCGGGACGAAAATAGGTCGACATGGAGACCCATTTGGGTACAACTTCCAGCCAAAAGGATTTTCCCCTGGTGCGATCTGTTTGGCAGCTAGGGTCGATTGAACTAAAAATATTTCAACGTGCCTTAACTCCATAACGGGTGAAGTTAGAAAGCTGGGTGTAGACGCGGTGGATGCGTATTCTCAAGACCTTCAACCACATATACCAACAATATGGGGATAAAAGTATAATAAGTCGTTACACGATACAGGAAACATATTGTAGGCAACTCTCGTCCCCCCCCCCCGGGTGGATATGCAACCCTCTTTACAGGACAAAGATTGGCGATAATAAGTTGTTACACGGTATAAAAGACAAACGACCAAAAAATATATAATAAGTTGTTACACGGTATAAAAGACAAATGACCAAAAAATATATTCTGTATATCAAGCTATAAGTACCCTGTATATCAAACACAACGTGGCAACCTCGCATCTGACCTACAACAAACAAGACCAGTCCCGAATGTTTTGGTTCGCACTGAAGTACAAAATAACCATTAATTCAGTAATTTTCTTCGTATTATTTTATCATTTATTACAATGGAGAGTAATAATAACACATTAAATAAAATTATTAATTCCCAAGAACAGGAGGTAAGTTAAAAGTTGCATTTTTAAATAAGTTAGGTTATATTATCTGTTTTTTTTAAGGAAATCGAAGAATGTAAAAAACAAATGGAATTAGAAATACTGTCAAATAATGAATTTTCAATAAAAGAGCTAGCGGGTCGCGGTTTGCGGCAATGGAAAGAGCGCGTCGATCTCTATCCGTTAAATTAGCAAGCAACAACTGAGACTACCGCCCAGGCCGCTAGAGGGCGTTTTGTGTTGTTTCTTTTTTGCCCAATAACTCCGAAACCGGATGGGTTAGCGATTCCGTGCTCGGGGCACTAAAAATACGTCTTTTCGAGACCTTTCGAATGATATGTGCGCAAACTCCATAATACATCGGCAAATGTAATTTAAAGAGAAAAAACTGGTTTTTGAAAAAAAAGCAAGAGGTACCCCTTGAAATTTGAAAAAAATTTCATCGACCTCGATCGGGACGAAAATAGGTCGACATGGAGACCCATTTGGGTACAACTTACAGCCAAAAGGATTTTCCCCTGGTGCGATCTGTTTGGCAGCTAGGGTCGATTGAACTAAAAATATTTCAACGTGCCTTAACTCCATAACGGGTGAAGTTAGAAAGCTGGGTGTAGACGCGGTGGATGCGTATTCTCAAGACCTTCAACCACATATACCAACAATATGGGGATAAAAGTATAATAAGTCGTTACACGATACAGGAAACATATTGTAGGCAACTCTCGTCCCCCCCCCCCCCGGGTGGATATGCAACCCTCTTTACAGGACAAAGATTGGCGATAATAAGTTGTTACACGGTATAAAAGACAAACGACCAAAAAATATATAATAAGTTGTTACACGGTATAAAAGACAAATGACCAAAAAATATATTCTGTATATCAAGCTATAAGTACCCTGTATATCAAACACAACGTGGCAACCTCGCATCTGACCTACAACAAACAAGACCAGTCCCGAATGTTTTGGTGCGCACTGAAGTACAAAATAACCATTAATTCAGTAATTTTCTTCGTATTATTTTATCATTTATTACAATGGAGAGTAATAATAACACATTAAATAAAATTATTAATTCCCAAGAACAGGAGGTAAGTTAAAAGTTGCATTTTTAAATAAGTTAGGTTATATTATCTGTTTTTTTTAAGGAAATCGAAGAATGTAAAAAACAAATGGCATTAGAAATACTGTCAAATAATGAATTTTCAATAAAAGAGCTAGCGGGTCGCGGTTTGCGGCAATGGAAAGAGCGCGTCGATCTCTATCCGTGTAAATTAGCAAGCAACAACTGAGACTACCGCCCAGGCCGCTAGAGGGCGTTTTGTGTTTTTTCTTTTTTGCCCAATAACTCGGAAACCGGATGGGTTAGCGATTCCGTGCTCGGGGCACTAAAAATACGTCTTTTCGAGACCTTTCGAATGATATGTGCGCAAACTCCATAATACATCGGCAAATGTAATTTAAAGAGAAAAAACTGGTTTTTGAAAAAAAAGCAAGGGGTACCCCTTGAAATTTGAAAAAAATTTCATCGACCTCGATCGGGACGAAAATAGGTCGACATGGAGACCCATTTGTTCACAACTTCCAGCCAAAAGGATTTTCCCCTGGTACGATCGGTTTGGCACTTACGGCCGATTGAACTAACTATATTTCAGCGTGCCCTAACTCAGTAACGGGTGAAGTTAGAAAGCTGGCTGTGGACGCGTTGGATGCGCATTCTCAAGACCTTCAACCCAATATACCAACCATATGGGGGGAAAAAATGTCGACCGCCGAAATTCAGAAAAATCGTATTTGCATACCTGATATTCAGAAACTTTCTGTGTGAATGCTGAAGTCACTACACCGGAGAAAAAATTTAAAAATCAAATTAACATTGTTCATTATTTATCGCACAAAACAATACGCGAGGCACAAACCGACGACGGCGAGGGGAAGCCCCCGAAGGGGGGCATCCCCCGCCGGAGACGTGTAAATATAATTATCAAAAAAAAAAAAACGACTGTTTAAACACAACGAGTGATTAATAACAAGGAGCGCGCGCGCCGGTCGCGCAGCTTGCCCCTAGCATCTCCTTGACCAAGTCCCAAACAACTTCTCAACCACCAACCTCTTCGCCTATCCCACCCTTAAACACCACCTACCTCCACTCAAAAAAAAAAGAAAAACAAAAACAAACCAAAGAAACAACCACCCGAAAGGGCCTATCATATTATATAAGGGGTTTAGTGCAATGGTAAGCGTTTGAAAAAACGCAACCATTGACGTTGGCGAGGGGCAAGCGGAGCGACCGGCGCGCGCGCTCCTTGTTATTAATCACTCGTTGTGTTTAAACAGTCGTTTTTTTTTACGCATTTATGCTAATTGTGTTGCCTATATACCAAGCACACAACATTGTATTGTTAGCTATATTTTACTACTAGCAATATCGTTTGTGTTATTGTATGTATGAGTCATGTCAACATGTGTGCTTGTATAATTATGTGGGTCATGTCGCCGCCCGTCAGCGGAAGATTCATTCGAAAAGAGCACGCTGCCTGGATCACACGGCTACATGCATTTTTAATTATTGTCGCTTCTTGTATTAATAAACGATTATTTAAATAATTATCTTAAATTATTAACATCAGAAGTGGGATCGTGCCTAGATCCACCTCAGTGGTTGTGTGTGTTAAAGTGAAAGCCTGTGAAAATGGAAAAGTTACTGGAAGATTTGGTGAAAGCTATTAAGTCTAACAAAGCAACACCGGACAAGGTGGATTTACCCGTTTTTCATCCGGAAACCGACGAGGCTGCCAAATGGTTACAGCAAGTGGAGGCCATTAAGGGTGAACTGGAGTGGTCTGATGTTGACGTGTTGGTGAGAATAGGACGCTACATGATCCAGACTGCACGAAAATGGTTTGAGGATTGGTCACCGGACGCGAGAGATTGGATTTCTTTTAAAAGGGATTTTTCTGACGCTTTCCCACCGCGACGTAATTTAGGGCGATTACTTGGTGAGGCTCCTAATTACGATAGTAGTTTGTGCAATACTTATGATTTATATGTGCATAAAAAAGTCTCTTTGTTGAAAAATTTGCGCGTTACATGGCGGGAAGTAGATCTGGTAGAGTTGGGCGTTCATGGAATTAGGGAATCTCAGGTTCGCGATGCTGCATTAGCGAGAGATTGCAAAACGATAACCG
This sequence comes from Hemicrepidius hirtus, assembly GCA_963082805.1. Taxonomy (NCBI): domain Eukaryota; kingdom Metazoa; phylum Arthropoda; class Insecta; order Coleoptera; family Elateridae; genus Hemicrepidius; species Hemicrepidius hirtus. The sequence goes on from OY720168.1 coordinate 8,724,284, forward strand.
AGTTGTTAGCCTACTTAACGATTTTTACAAAATGCCAGCGAGATCCATACGAATGCAAAGTTGAATCGCGGCCGTTTAAGAAACAAAAATTTGGCGAACGTAACGTTGCTAATGTAAAATGCCATAATTGCGGCAAATTTGGTCATTTTTGGAAAGATTGCCGTTTCCCACAGACAAAGCAGCGGGGAAGTCAAAATTCTGAGCCTGTTCCGGGAACTAGTAGGTCAGGTGCAAAAGTGTGTTCCTTTTGTGCAAAAGGTGGGCATTCAGAAGACAATTGTTTGACAAAAAATGCAATAGAACACAGACGCAAAGTTAATTTTTGCGCGACTAACACAACGGTTATTCCCACAAGCGTAGTCGTAGATACGCACACATTTCACGGTCTCGTCGATACCGGATCAGATGTATCGCTTATTTCGGAAAAATTTCGTCATTTATTTCTTGAAAAACTTAAATCATGTACTATTACTTTAAAGGGTATTGCCCCCGGGTCTTTGGAAATACAGGAGCAATTTGAGGCTGTAGTTAAAATCACAGGTGTTACAACGGAGCTAGTTTTCCTTGTTGTCCCTGACACTGTTTTAGATTTTGACGTTCTTGTCGGGTGCGATTTGTATCGAGACCCAAATTTAATTGCAGTTACAGATCATTCTGGTACTAAAGTATTTCGCAAAGGAATAGCGGATATTCGTTATATTTCTGAGAAATCTACAACGATTGCGTCACCCGAGCACGTGTCTCCTGAAAATACCGCTGAGGTCACGGCCCTACTCAAAGAGTATGGTGATCTCATTACCACTGGGTTTAATGTTCCCGCTATTAAAACAGCTGCTTTAACTATACGGTTGACCGACAACCACATCGTAAATCGGTCCCCGATACGCCTGTCGATGACTGAACGTGCCGTTGTTCGTAAAATTGTTCAAGAATTACTCAATAATGACATCATACGCGACAGTGAGTCGCCTTACGCCAGCCCTATACTGCTTGTAAAGAAAAAGGATGGGTCTTATAGAATGGTAGTAGATTACAGGGAGTTAAATGCCCACACGGTTAAGGATCGTTACCCGTTGCCTTTGTTCCAAGATCAGATCGACCGCCTGGGCAAAGGGAAATATTTCAGCTCTTTAGATCTAGCGTCAGGGTTTTATCGGGTCCCCGTTAGTCCTGACTCAATCGAGAAAGCCGCGTTTGTCACCCCCGACGGACACTACGACTATTTGCGTGTCCCGTTTGGCCTGGCCAATTCACCTGCCGTGTTCCAAAGGGCTTTGTTGAAGGCACTGGGACCCCTTAAAGATTCTGTCGCGCTGGTGTATCTCGATGATATTCTTATACCGTTCGTGTCAGTAGAACAAGGCCTGCAGTACCTTAAGCAGGTATTAGACGCTTTACGTTCGGCGGGATTTTCTTTGAACATTTCGAAATGCAAGTTTTTACAGAAAGTCGTTGAGTACGTAGGGTTCGAAATCTCAGCAGAGGGGATACGCCCTAATTCTCGTAAAATTCAAGCCCTTGTTCATTCTCCTATACCTAAAGGTATCAAACAGATACGTCAATTTATGGGCCTAGCAGGCTACTTTCGAAAGTTCATTCCAAATTTTGCCAGTAAAACTGCGTGTATAACGAAATTAACAAAACACGGTGAACCATACGTATGGGGTACGGCTCAACAGGAAGCGCGTAATTATATTATTGACAATCGGACGTCAAAGCCGTTGTTAGTTGTCTACGACCCCGAGCTCCCTACAGAATTGCACACTGACGCGAGCGCCATTGGGTGTGGAAGTATTCTTATTCAAAAGCGTGATGGTCAAGTAGGAGTAGTAGGATATTTTAGCAAACGGACGAGCCCTGTTGAAGAAAAGTATCACTCTTATGAGTTGGAGACGTTAGCTATAGTGAACTCCTTAAAGCATTTCAGAGTATATCTTCTAGGGATTGCTTTTCTTATAGTTACCGATTGCAATGCTGTCAAGTCTACGGCCAATAAAAAATCGTTACTCCCCAGAGTGGCTCGGTGGTGGTCTTTTATGCAAGAATTTAATTTTCGACTCGAATATCGCAAGGGTAGCTCGTTGCCTCACGTAGATTATCTTAGTCATAATCCAGTTAGCGTGCGACGCGTGAGAAACAATGATTGGTTACGTATTGCCCAAAAGGGTAACACCGAAACCCAACAAATGTTATCTTTGTTGAGTGAGAGTAAATTAGATCCGAATAAGTACCTTGTAAAGGACGGAATGTTGTTGAATCAAGAAATTTTACTGGACAAAACCAAAATAATTCGCTGGTTTGTTCCGCGACAAAGCAGATTAGGCTTATTGCGCATCTTTCATGACGAACAGTGTCATATAGGTATTGACAAAACGTTGGGAAAGTATTAAGCAACACTTTTGGTTCCCAAAAATGCGTGATTTTGTAAAAAATTATGTTAAACATTGTTTGATGTGTGCGGTTAAGAAGACACGTACAGGACCCCTTCAAGGTTACATCCAATCGGTGCCAAAACCCGATCTACCTTTCCATACCGTACATGCTGATTGCTTAGGACCTTTGACTCCAACAAATTCAGGGAATAAACATGTGTTAGTTCTAATCGACGCTTTTACGAAGTATTGTTTATTACTGCCACTAAAAACCTTAACCTCAGAGGAAACAAAGGAACAACTGTTGCACTTTTTCTCTTTATTTGGGGCGCCTAAACGGCTTGTTATAGATGCGGGTCGTAATTTTCAAAATTTAGAACTCACAAAGTGCCTTGACGAATGGCAAATCGATTATCACTTTTTAACTCCCGATGTCCATCGCGGGAATGGGCAGGTCGAAAGGTACATGCGAATTTACTTTTCTTGTCGAAGAAAATACTTTTTAAAAACAATTTTATTTATTAATAAGTAAAAATACGGAGCTGTATTCAGTACAAAATACAAATACAGACTAACGTCTAATTATAATCATCTATGCAAGCAAAAACTATTCTAGGAAAGGCAGGTTGATAACGTGAGCTTATCTTAGCGGGTTAAGCATTCTAATATATCTTAACTCCTCCATCCTAAGAGGGAATATTATATACTTTTAAATAATATAATATTCACATTTACAATATTAAAATTTTTTATTTATCCTAAATGGATTTACATTGTATTAATGAATTAGGATCAATATTATTTTCATTAATTGATTGGATTGGAGATACTGATTTAAACAACTTATTGATAATCGATATTCGCTTATGATAGATACAAATGGATATACATATTATAGTTATCACCATCACAAGAACAATGATCAATGAGGTATAGCTTAAGTGTTTATAACTTATGGGATCGATATCCTGAAGGGTTATCATATTTTTTGTTAATTTTTCTTGACTTTGAATTAGGCTGTGAACATTAACAGGCGATAGATCAATATTAGTAATTTCGGTTTGGATTGAGGGGGCTATTTTTAATTTACCAATGGATAAGATTTTAATTTGTTTTTCTTCTGTAGAAGATGATTCAAAAGTAGTTAAAAGTTCATCACGATTTATCAATGTGGAGCAATCGTTAGTGATATGGAGTAGAACCGAACCAGTTGTGATTCTTCTATTTAAAGAATTTGTACATTTTACGTCAATAATAGTATCATTAGGAGAGCTTATGATCCAAGAGGATCGATTTATTCTTATTATTTTGATTGATTGTAGGAGAAATATAAGGGGCTGACAAGTTTGGTTGCTTTTAAAGCTTAATAATTGAGTTTCGCATAGTTTTGAATTGGGTATTGAAAAGTGGGTATCTTGTGAACAGAAGTAATGAGAAATGGTAACTTGTTTGCAGTGATCGTCGTCCACAGGAATACTGAATTCTGTATTAAAGAGGATATTATTGTAAGTAGGTATAATTATTTGAAAATGATTGTTATTGAGAACGGGAAACGGAATCAATTGAATATATTGATATTCCGAAAACGGTTTTACAAGGGGAATTTCATATATAAAGGTAAATGTGGTATTCTTTTGGTAGGCTTTGATTTGGATTAAAGACTCGTATAAATGCAAGTTCCCAAATTTAATAGGATAAGGTAAGTCTAATATACGTTTAGTGTTTATCTGCAGTTCTTGTAGATTTTCAGAAATATGTTCTAGAGCGGATAATAGGTCATTATTATCTATTAGGGAAAGATGTAGTTGGTGATTTTGTGCGAAAGTTAGAGAAGTCTCTAAATCTGTGCAGGTTAGAATGAATAGTTCCAGGGATTGAATTGATTGGTCAAGGATAGCATAAGTGTAGATAGTTCCTAAGATTTCGTGGATTTCTAATTTAGTGTCGAGAATAATTTTATTTAGGTTTTCGTTTAAAAGCTCTTGGTTCTTAGCTAGATTTTTTATATTTATAGTGAAGGTGTTGATTGTATCATTTAGAATTTGTGCTTGTTCTTGTAGGACAACTTTCTGGGTATCAGTGGATTTAATCAATTTGTCAATGAGTTTATCGTATCGTTTACCATCTTCTGCATTAAGGTTGCCAGTAATAAATTTTATAACATCGCCGAGTCCGTCGGCTAGGGATCTTTTTGGTCTGGTTTTTATATAAATTTCAGGAAATAGTTGATCAATCAATTGATCGGATTTATCTAAATATTGTTGTACTAGTAACAATTTGTGTTCATAATTAAGTGTGATATCTCTAGTGGTGGAGAAGCTTTTATATGGGATTAAATAATGTTTATTTTTAAGCAAAGCAATAGTATCAAGCAAATTATTTCTTAGGGTATTATAATTATATAGTAAAGGAGAATAATCAAGGGTTTTTATTAGGGTCCATGAACTTTCTTTCATGAGGGCCTTTCCTTTAATCAAAGGGTACAGTCCAGGATTGTCATGTAATTGTTGGATTGTTACGTCAGTGTAGACGAGGGTCCAGGTGAGGGTGAAGAAGGTAACTGTCCTGTAAAGGGCATTAAGTCAATAGCGTGTCTTTTAATCGTTGTATTATTGGGTACATTTCTTAAATCGTACGTGTCATGTTCATGTATTTTTTCAACAACATAAGGTCCTACAAAACGTGGTTCCTTTTTGTTTCTAGCATTTGTTTTTACATATACTTGGTCGTTTATTTGGAAAGTGTGTGCTTTGCGGGATTTATTAATTCTGATGTTACGTTTTTCTTTAGTTCTATTTTGCTTATCGTGAAGATCTTTATAAAGATGTTTCATTTTTTCTTTATGGTCGACAACATAATTTTCATAAAAGTTTTTGTTATATTCGAGATCGAAAGGATTTCGACTCTCAGTATGGCCAAATAATATCTCAAAGTTTAAATTCGAGTGAATGGAATGATTGTAAGCTACAATACAATATTGAATTTTCTTGGTGTCTGGTATGTTTTCGAGTAATCGGTAATGTTCGATGATAGTTGAGTGTAATCGCTCTACTATCGAATTTGATTGGTGATTATAAGGGGTTGTTACATGTAGATTGATTTTATGTAATTCTACAAAACTTTTTAAGGGTTGTTTATTAAATTCGCCATCGACGATTAGAGTATCTGGAGTGGTGAAGGTTGTTATAAAATAAAATAACTTATCTGTTACATCTATTAGATTGCTTGATTTTAAATGATAGGCTTGAGCGAATTTTGAAAATGCGTCTATAATAGTCAAGTATTTTTGTCCTCCTATTTGAAATATGTCCATATGTAGTGTGTGAAGTGGTCGGTTATGAGTAGGTGTTAAATTTAGGGGCTGTTTGACTGGGTGTCTGTTGTATTTGTTTTTTACAAATTTGACAATTATCTATGAAATTTTTGATGTCATTGGTAATTCCTTTCCAATAATATTTTCTTTTTAAATGTTCGCTAGTTTCGGGAATTCCTCTATGGTTATTTTTGTTTTCATGGTACTTTCGAATTTGATTGATTCTTTCATCTTTGTCGAAAATGTATGTGACTTGGTTCATGCATCTATAAAATTTGGGGGTATTGTTGTTTGATACGGAAATAATATATTTAGAAAATTCGTTGTATAAAGTGTCATTAGGGAAATAGCAATGATAGTTTGTTTTAGGCAAACAGGGTCCAATTAATAATTCGTTAAATTTGTCGCCTTTATTAAATTGATTGACATAAATTCGGATTAATCGATTTCCATCGATAGTGGTTAAATTTATTTGTTTTGGTAGAGGTGTTAATATAAATTCAATTTGGTTTGAAAACTGTTGAAGAGGTTTTTCACATATAGGTATTGCGGGTGTCGAATCTTCTTGTGTGTGTACTGTGTTTCCTTCTGATTGATTATCATCGGGGGTTTCTAGTATTTGAATGTCCTGTGAGGTGTTTTCATTATTTAATGTATTTGGTTCAATAGGAGGAAAGTCAAATAGGTCAGTAAGGTCGGGTGAGTATGGTCTGTTTGGAATTAAACTACAATTGTCGATGTTAGGTTCTGGGGTATTTATTCGATCAGTATTTTGTAAAATGTCTTCTATATTGTTCATAATGTCGTCTGTTATATTTAAAGGGTGAATTTGAATCCGTGAAAGGGCGTCTGCGACTTTATTTGTTTTTCCAGGTAAATATTTAATTTCGAAATTGAAATCTTCTAATTTTAGGGACCATCTGGTTAATTTCGAATTTGGTTCTTTCAGGTTTCGTAACCAAACTAAAGGTCTGTGGTCAGTGTACAATATAAATTTGACTCCGAAAAGGTATGGGCGAAATTGTTTGGTTGCCCAAATGATTGCCAAAAGTTCTCGTTCAATAGTCGAGTATCTCTGTTCGGTTTCATTAAGCGTTCTTGAAGCATAACAAATCGGTTTTTGGTTCTGAGACAGTACGGCTCCTAATGCGAATTTAGAGGCGTCTGTGGTTAGTTCAAAAGTTTTAGTAAAGTCAGGGTATTGTAAAATTGGTTCGTTAGAGAGGATAGTTTTGGTATAATTGAAAGAGTCTATGAAATCAGGGGTGTGTTGAACGTTGTTGTCTTTTTTTAAGCATTGGGTTAAAGGTTTGGTTATTTTAGCGAAGTCTTTAATAAATTTTCGATAGTATCCTAAGAGTCCTAAATAACTTTTAATTTCGGTTTTTGTTTTAGGTAAAGGAAAATTCTGTATCGCGTGTATTTTTGAGGGGTCTGGGCGAATGCCGTCTGGTGTAATTATGTGTCCAAGGTATTTTACAGATTTATGTAGAAATTCAGATTTATCCAATTGAATTTTGAGATTAGTGGTTCTACATTTTTCAAAAATATTTTTTAATCGTGAAATATGTTCTTCTAAAGAGGTGGAATAAACAATTACATCGTCTAGATATACAAGACATTGTGTGGGTGTCAAACCTGTAAGGGCTATGTTAATCATCCTTTGAAAAGCGGCAGGTGCATTTTTTAATCCAAAGGGCATGCGTTTGAACTGGAAGTGTCCTTCTTCCGTCGAGAAAGCTGTTTTTTCTTTGTCATTTGTTTCAATTTCTATCTGGTGGAAACCAGAGGCCAAGTCTAAAGTTGAAAAATAATTTGCACGGCCTAAATGGTCTAAAACTGTTTCTATATTGGGGAGAGGGAATTTGTCTTCAATTGTATTTTCATTTAATTTGCGATAGTCGATGACTATACGCCATTTCTTTCTGCCGGAAGCGTCTAGCTTTTTTGGTACTATCCAAATTGGAAAATTATACGGACTTTCAGATGGTTCGATTATATTTTCTTTTAACATTTTGTCAATTTGATTTCTGACTTCTTCGCGGTGTACGTGAGGGTAGCGGTACGTTTTAGTAAAAATAGGAATTTCGTTTTTTGTTCTAATATGATGTTTTGTTAAATTTGTAGAGGATAAGGGAATTTCCGGATGGTGAAAAATTTCTTTATACTCGTAACAGAGGTTTGTTAATAGGGTATTTTCTTCAGGATTTAAGTGATCTGTTCGTAAGTTATCTTTTAAGTTTTGTGAAAGTAACTGTTTTATTGATTTTTGATTTTGTGGGAAGTTTTGATCGGGATGTTCAATATTGTGGTTATTGATTTGGATATGATTATCATTGTTTTTAATTTCCATGTAGTCATCTAAATAGAGAGGGTTATTAATTGTTAAAAGTTGGGGTTCGTCTGAGGTATTAATAATAGTGGTGTGAAAATAATTATTGTAAAGTCGAACTATAGCAGAAGGCATAGTTAAATGTTTTGTAAAATTTAGTTTAGGTGCAATTTTATTTCCGTTACTACCTATAGCGGGTAATTTAATTCTTTGTTCTGTCCGTGCGGGTACAGTAATGCATTTTAATGTATTTTGATTAATTTTGGAAAAATTACATTGGTTTCTTTTTTGAATTTCTTTCTTTGTTTGGGATTCGTTGAAGTAAAAAGGAATTGTTGTTTTTTCGGTTTGAATATGATTCCAACGATAATCGATACTTGCGGGTAATTGTGAAAGAAGGTCTGATCCGATTAGACCGACATATTCTTGGTGAAAATTAAAAAGGTAAACTAAATGATTTCCATCTTCTCTGAAAAGATTGGGCAAAGGAATTTCAGCTACATAATTATGATTTGTTTTACCATTAGAGGTTATAATTTCGAATGGGTGTTCATGAATTGATTCAGGAAAATGTTGATAAACAAATTCGGGAGAAAGGATAGTTTTTGAGCTGCCAGTGTCTATTAAAAGTTTTTCATTGGTTTCTGGAATAATAATAAAAGGTAATGAAGATTTTGGGTTGATGGAAAAGGATTCTAATTGTTCTCCGATGCTTTTACAGGAAAATTTATATCATCTGTTTGTTCAGGGTCCAAATCAGAGAAATTGTTATAATTTTGGTCATTGAAATTTTCGTATGCATCTTCGTTATCTGGGGGGTAATAATATTGAGAATAATCTTCGTCTTCTAAATTTGTACAATGGAGTTGATTCGTTTGTCGAACGAAACTATTCGGTTTAAAGTAGGGATTAAAATTGGAATTAAATGGTTTTGGGGGATTGGGTCTATGAAATTGTTGTGATGCAGGGCGTTTATTTACTGTGCTAGTTTCCATAGGTTCTGGACGGTTTTGAGGTTGAAAGTTCCTTCTGGGGGCAAAGACGTTTTGATTAGGGTGTCCAAATCTAGGTTGGGTTCCTGGAAATTGTCGAGGTGGTACATTTGGGTTCAGTTGAAAAGCTGGATTAAAATTAGGTCTAAATTGAGGTGGTTGACTTCGTGCTATTCCATACTGTGGTTGAAAGCTAGGGCGTTGTTGATGATTTTGGAAAGAAGGGTTGAAATTATTCGTTGGTTGAGAGATTCTAGTTTGAACTGGTTGATTTATTGTAGTAAATGTTTGTTGAGGTTGGCCACGATTAACATTTTGGAAATAACGGGTATCAAGTTCGTCTTTTACGTATGTTAAAGCAGTTTCGAGATTTTGGGGTGCTCTACTACGCAAGAAACTTCCTAGAGGTTCCATTAGTCCTCCTAAATATGCTTTAAGTGCTAATGATTTTGAATCTAAAACTTTATAGTCTTTAATTGCCCGTTGTTCGGGTCCTAGTGAAATTTTGGAGTTAAGTATGGCTAACAGGGATCTAATTCGGTTGTAAAAGTCAATAGGGGTTTCTTTTGGGGATTGCCTCATTCGTGTAAGATCAATTCGAATATTAAGTTCGGATCTTTGGTCTCCGAAATTACTAATTAAAGTATCTTTTAGAGTTTCCCATGAATTAAAAAATTGACCGGTGACAACTTCTAAAGCTGCACCTTTTAAACGGTTGCGTGCTGATGATAACAATAATTTGTTGATTTACGCACCGGGATCATTTTGTTGCCAAAATTGAGTGAAAATATCCTCAACGGCTCTAATATATTCAGATAATTCTGAAGGATTCGCATGATATTGGGGGATTTCGTTTAACAAACCTATATGGAAACCTTGTGGGTAACCAGTAGGAGGTTGTGCACGTACGTGTGCATCAGGCATAGCCATTTCTAAATTTAAGTTAGCAAATTGTAAAATAATTTGTCTAATTGTTTCAAGTTGTTCAAAATTTTCGTTTTCGTTTTCACTATTAGACATAAACTTTCTTTTTTTTTTTAATTTGTGTACCTAACACATACAATGTTAACTTACATTAATGAACTATTGTATGTACTGTAATGTAATGTACTGTTGTTGTGGTTGTAGAATCAACAGAATGTCTACTCAATAAGTTCTTATCAGCATCAAAAGTTAGTCGCTAATCGAAATAACAATGCTTAAATAAAAACAGATCTTAAAGCTAATAGTTTATTGTATGGAATGACAATTAAAGGTATATTTACACCTGTTAAGGTAACCTGTAAATGTTCAGTCGATACGGGTTGTTATTTATTTAATTTGATTTAAGGGTTGCAATTGGTAAATGGATAATAATCTTGCTACCTATTCGTCTATCGAAGTAGGAAATTACATCGATTAATTATGCCAGTTACTTGCTTAAAATTAATTTATTATTTGAACAATATTGTAGCTCTCAAAGGCGAGCTTTAAAACTAAATACTCACATATACATTATTCTTGTTCTGTGAGTTGCAAATAGCAAAACAATAGATTGATGTCCCCAATGGACTGGTGTTCCCAATGAACTGATGTTCCCAATGAACTGGTGTTCCCAATGAACTGGAAAACTGGAACTAGCGTTGCTATTACCGGGGCGATGTAGTCCCACTCGAACAGCGGTGTTGGTTGAAGTTAAATTTTCTTTCTGTAATTTTGAATTGGAGTTTTTCTTCCTTCCGTCTGCAATGTTTGTCGTCGGGACAGGAATTCAAACTTCACAAAAACTGTAGTAGGCAAATTAAGACTTTGAGAAGTCAAGGAGCTAAAGTACTACTTTTAATTTTCAAAAAATTTTACTAATAGCCCTTTTGCCATCCTACCGACTGCGCCAATTTACTTTTCTTGTCGAAGAAAATACTTTTTAAAAACAATTTTATTTATTAATAAGTAAAAATACGGAGCTGTGTTCAGTACAAAATACAAATACAGACTAACGTCTAATTATAATCATCAGCAAAAACTATTCTAGGAAAGGCAGGTTGATAACGTGAGCTTATCTTAGCGGGTTAAGCATTCTAATATATCTTAACTTGCGTACCATTATGAATCTTATACGTGTAGAGACTGGCGTAAGGTCAGAATGGTCGAGCAGTTTGTCAATTAGTATTAAATACCACTATCCAAAAGACCATAAAGATGACACCCCTGCAAGCTCTTATAGGTATTCATGCCGCGACACCATTAATTCAAAGCGTAATCCGAGACTTAGCCGATGATCTGTATCCTGTCCATAATATTAACGACGATCGAGAAAAGATTCGGAAAGCGTTGGATACAAATCGTCCCTCGTTGGGGAAAATAAATTCTAAAAGACGCGACGGTATTGTCTATAAAGTTGGCGATATTGTGCTAGTACACAGAAATTCAACCATGCATAAAAGTAAGCTGAAATATGAGTTTATGGGACCGTACGAAATCGTCAGTGTTACCACTGAAGGGCGCTACGAAATTAGACGGCTGGGTAAAAATTTGATCACAAAGGCAGTTAAGGAGCAACTGCGTCCCTGGCAGCAGATTGGACAGTGGGTTGTGACATGGAGGCCTTGCTAGACTGCATAGAAGCAGGGTTGGCTGATGAGTAACGTAAGTTTTATTGTAGTTGTCTGGTTGAACCACTATAACTTGCATTATCACGCCAGTGCACTGTAGTTGTCTGGTGGAACAGCAATAACTTGTATTATCACGCCAGTGAACTGTAGTTGTCTGGTGGAACAGCTATAACTTGTATCATCACGCCAGTGCACTGTAGTTGTCTGGTGGAACAGCAATAACTTGTCTTATCACGCCAGTGCACTGTAGTTGTCTGGTGGAACAGCTATAACTTGTATTATCACGCCAGTGCACTGTAGTTGTCTGGTGGAACAGCGAATTTTATTAATTTTATTATTACACCAGGTACTATGGCTAGTCTGGTAGGACACTCGATGATAGTAGGTAAAGAATTGCAGGCAAACAAGACTTGAAAGTGGGTTTCAATTAAAATTTGGTACGGGACTGGCCGTAATTTAAAGTAAGAAAATAGGTCAAGGGTAGGTTGTGACCTAACATGTGTGGATTGATCTTGTCAAGAAGTTTAACTGCTGTTTGCAAGCAATTCATGCGTAGCAATAACTCACTATGTGGTCTTTGTTACAGAAGTCGATTTCCAACTTCGAGAACGAAGCTCCTGTCAGGATGGACGTGTTAGCTATATTTTACTACTAGCAATATTGTTTGTGTTATTGTATGTATGAGTCATGTCAACATGTGTGCTTGTATAATTATGTGGGTCATGTCGCCGCCCGTCAGCGGAAGATTCATTCGAAAAGAGCACGCTGCCTGGATCACACGGCTACATGCATTTTTAATTATTGTCGCTTCTTGTATTAATAAACGATTATTTAAATAATTATCTTAAATTATTAACAGTATATTCTTTGTAAATAAACCAGTTACATCTGAGCGTTGTTCATGTCAACACCTAAAAATCAAACATAACAGTTAGGACCGACAATAACTCTTCCCATAACATCTGCAGCATGGTCTTCGTTTCTCGCAGTTGGAGGGGTGACAACAGTGCGTTTTTTAATAAAAGACGCAGTTTCCTTCAAATTATTAGCTAATTTTGTAAATAGCTTATCACTGGGAGCAGGTCTGTCAGGATAACGTTGTACACACAAACGTTTCGATACACGCGCGTTTCTGTGACATTCCCCGTATATTAAGATCTTGTCCAGCTTGTGTTCATTACTGTAACTAATTACTTCCTTATTTTGTTGTAATTAAATAATAGCATAAGAAACAGCTTAAACGGTAACAAGTGGCAGGTAATTACCAGGTTACTTACTGTTAGTTTGTTGAAACAATTGAACACTGACTTTGTTTCAGTGACGTCATAGTTAGCGTAGCTAGTAAACGCTATGACCAAATTCAACCTTACTAATACCATCAAGTGGCCAACCCGAGTTCCAAAAAATACCGCTAAAACAATTGATCACGTATATACAAATTACGATAATTTAGGGGTGTTCTGTGTTATTGATAACACAATGTCGGATCATCGAACAGTCTTGTGCGAAATAGAATATGAAGCATGTGAATCAAATACAGTTGCGTCGCATCTTAAAAGAAGTTTTACTGAAGTCAAAATGCAGGATTTAATGGCAGCTCTCTCCAATGAGGATTGGACTTCTTTATACAATCTCATTGACATGAACACTGCGCTTGACTATTTTTATGGAGTGTTCTTGTGTCACTTCAATATTCACTTTCCAATTAGAAACTTTAAAACAAATGTTAATAAAAAATGCTAATGGATAAACATAGAGGCGACAGAATCCGGTCAAAACTTGAAATTGGCATTTCTTGAAATGTGATCACCCTGATTTAACTCCTATCTACAAAACTGTTAAAATGCAGCATAGAAGACGTATAAACTTATTATTAAATAAATCATTGGTGAACTTACTGGAAATAACAATTCTGCTGATCCTTTAGTGATAAGACTGAACGGCACAGTAATCAATGATCCTCTAAATGTGGCTAAAGCATTCAATGATCCATTTAAAAGTGCCGCTATAAATATGGGTGAAAGGACATGACGGAAACTACGGTAACGAGCAGGCCGACGCGGCTGCGAGATGGGCCTCAGAACAACCATGTTGGGGGCCAGAGCCCGTAATCCCCGTATCCCTAAATATTGTTACGCCCTGAGGGAACGGGTGCGTAACGCCAGCGAGTCCCTAATATAGATTAGAGAATCACCAGCCATCGGGATATGGATGAGAACACAAAACGACTTTTACACTAACAGCTAATTTTATTAAGATAAAATAAACTAAACGAACTTAGCATTACATTATAAAATTAAAACTACTTAACTTACCCTAAGACCAGATTAATGAGACTCGGCATCTTAGCTCTCTGACTACTTGGACTAGAACTCATGGAACTAATCTGAACTCGATCTAAGACTCAGACTAATGGAACCAAGCCTAATCTGAACTAAGACTCTTCAACTAAGACTAACCCCCTAACTAAGGAACTAAACCTTTTATAATGCCCCACTCGTTCTTTCCCTGCAATCCTCCTTATCAGTACTTTGAAAATAAGTAGACTAGCTAACAACAAGGATTGCAGCAATTAACCATTGCAACTCTATTCAAATCTAGGACAATTAGGCCAATGTTATTATAAAGCATAACATTCCAATTGCGATTTGAATAACAATTTTAATTTAACAAATACGAAATTATTTTGAAATGACCCAAATGTAACATTACCGCCTCCCTAGGAAAACGGCGTCTCGACGTTTAACCCAAAACATAAAATTTAACGAGTGAGAACATTAACATCTAAGCTATATGTACCTATATGTACTATCTATATGCCTACTAACTAGTAAGTTTACTTAACAAATAATAATTCAAAACAACCAATATAGAATAAGAAAACAAACGCGCGTAAAATGAGAAAAAAATAGCATTTTTGGTAATAAAACAATGTTTACGTAAATTGGTTAAAATTACAACGATTTGCTACATGAAAGTGAGCTGAATACCAAAAATAGTTATAAAATGAATTTAGAAGCACACAAAACGGAAAATTATGGCTGGTAGATTTGATAATCCAGTTTTACAGTGGTGTGGTAATGTCAGATTTTATTTTTGTAATATTCTATTGTCAGTCGCATGCGCTTGTTTTACAGCCTATGCATGCATGATTCTACGTTAATAATTAATAATTTTCTTAGAAGATTATAGCTATAACTTATAGTGTAATTTGCAAGTGTTCTGAATCGATCCTCACACATTTGTGATTAACTATTGTTATAATTGTTTTGATATAGTGCTTTCTTATGGATAGTGGTAGATAGATAGATTGTGCATATTTGTTTAACTATAATTGTTATTTATAAGTAATAATAGATAAAACACCAGTTCTTAGAATATACAGCCAGCTGCCTTGAGCACTGAGTCTGTGCTGTGCGCGTATGGATCGTCCAAGATGGATAATAAACGTATCATGGACCTGAAGGTCGTCGAATTAAAATCAGAACTACAAAAACGTAATCTATCCGTAAAGGGGAAGAAAGACGAATTAATACAATCCCACGAACTGCATTGGATTCCAGTTTCCTAAATGAAGAAAACCCGAATCATATTCTAAAAGAACGTAGAGAGAAAAAACCATAATGGATAAATACAACAAGCAGTAAGATAGTATCGTTAGAGAATAAAATTAAACACCTTGAATACACCATTCATAGCGTCGTCAAGTACTACAAAAGGTTATCCCAAAGAGTTACTAATCTATGTTCCGAAAAATCTCCAAACCGTAACAACTTGCAAAAAAATGACAGTACTAACACTACAACCGAAATCTCCAATTCCGTAAATTCAACTCGTTTGCAAAATCACCACAACACTAGTCATTCAGCAGTTAATAATATCAAAAGTGTCGGAAAAGTAATTAATGCCAAAAATATAAAATCAAGAATATTAGTATTGGGTGATAGTCATGTTCGTAATTTCTCATCTGTAATCAACGATCTCACGTCTAACTACTCAGTCCAAACTTTTTGCAAACCGAATGCCAAATTAGAAAATGTACTTTCGGACAGCGACAGCTTTAACTTCTGGCATGACTAAAAAGGACTTTGTTATTATAATGGCAGGCAATAATGATGTACTTACAGGAACGGCAATACAAAAAGGAATTTGTTGATTATTTGCTCGATAGGTTAAAGCATACCAATGTTTGTTTATGCTCTATTCCATTCTCTGATAACAAACCTAACTAAATCGCTTGATATATGAAGCAAAGTTATTATTCTACGAGGCTTCAAAGAATTATAAGAAAACTGTTTCGTTTATTGATGTAAACAAGATCCTCCATCGTCATCATTTTCAGAAATATGCTATTCATTTGAACAACAAGGGCAAAATATTATTATGTCAATTTATAGTCAATGTATTTAAGGGCTATACTCAACAAAAATCTACCAATAAAAGTTTTATCTGCGAATCAAATTTAATCGTTATCTTTCCAACTGTAGACAATTGCGGCAATACTAGTAAACCCAAACGCAATATTATTAGAAATAACTGTAATCTACAGGGTGTTTCTTAAATCGCGGACACGGAACACAGTACTACATTCCCCTCCAGACACCAATTGGAAAAATATAATACAATAATGCCCGTTCTTCGCTAGTTTCAGAGTTATTCTCAGTCAAAGGTTGAGATTCAATTCCTTTATGCTTTGGAAAAACGGGTAAATTTTAACCGTTCCGCATTGTTCATCAATCAAATATTAAATATTAATAAATTTGGAATTTTTTATACGTTGTATTCCTTCCTCCGAGACATTCTTTCTGATAAATATCTGTTGTTAAATTTTTTTTCAATATGTTGCAACAGTGCATTGTAGCTATGAGGTTATTACCTAGGAAACTTGTTCATACTGCCTTATTAAAACACCAAACGTTTAAAACAAAGTTCGTGCAAGCATGCGCAATGTCGTCAAAGTTAAAATTTTTAAAATGCGAATAACTCGGAAACTAAATACATTAGGACAAAATCACCTATACTTTTTCAACTCAGTTTTAAGATGAGAATCGCGTAGTGTTCTCCGTGTCCGCCATTTAAGAAACACCCTGTATATTCTACATTGCCACAAACTGATAACGGCCTTCAACAGTTTTTAGTTCACGACAGCTTAATATCTAGGGACAAAGAAACCATTACTTTATCTGAACCCAACAGATTCGTAAAATCATATGAACAAAATGTATACTCGTTTTCATCTAATTGTGATAATTCATCTTATAGTAGCAGTGATATAAGCAATTCTTTTTAATACACGACGATATAACTGACTCGAATTCTTTATATGTAATGCTAGTTAATATTCAAAGTATGCAACCTAAAGTTAACGAATTAAATGTGTTAATAGATGAACTTAATTATCCTTCGCTAATCTGTTTAACCGAACATTGGATTACCGACAAGCAAATGATGCCCTCATTAAGTTATTACAATCTCAATCAAGTTTTTGTAGAAAAAATCATATACACGGTGGTACAGCTTTATACGGTACTAATAAATTGCTTTTTAAACCAGTTACATTATATGAGTATCGTCTTGCCACCATGCACATATAGCGACTGACCCAAGATACCACGGTAGAACAACTAACAAAACACCTGGCACCATACCTTCAAGTGATCTCGTGCTCATATATTCATCTTTTAAACTCTGTGTCAACTAAACTGATGAAGACAAGGCTCTGGATCCTACCACCTGGCCTACTGGAACGCGAGTTAATAAGTTTTTTTTTACAGGCGTGTGAATCCCCAGCAAATAGGTCAGTTCAACAAATATCTCCACCAGCACCTATAACACAGCAAACTTAAATATAATCGACTTAAACATGTGCTCTCTAAGAAACAAACTAGGTGAGTTATCAGCCTTTTGCATTGATAAATCCTACGGTGTAACATGTATAAGTGAACACTTTTTCACAATGCAGGAAATCAGAGCGCTAAAATTCCTAGATTTCTCGGTTGCATCTTTTTTTGCAAGACAACTCCATATCCATGGGGGCTCACTCATCCTGTGTAAAGATTCACTATTGTATAAAAACATACCAGAAATTTGTAGTTTCGCTTCAGAAATAAACTACGAAATTTCTGCAGCGGAAATTGAAATTAAAGCAAAAAATCTGATCCTAATATCTATATATACCGTGTGTCCCTGGGAAGACGGAACATAGGGATCTTACAATGGTATTTTTTTAAAATGATCCACGAGTGCTTTGAATTTCTATTTGCTGGAAGCGTCGACGTCGTTATGTCAGCTGTTTAACGCGCTTGCTAATACAGATGTAATACGTGCGTGCGTTATACTAACAAACGATTTGAACAATTATTTACAATACCTACGAATTGAAAGCCGCGCTCTTGAAAATCAGTTAGAAATAAAATTATTAATTATTTGCTCAAATTGGTTCATGTAAATTTAGAGTGTTTTAATTAAATTAAATGAGACTGAGTATCATTATAATAAGGTAATAAATAGAAAATAATTTGTTTGCAGTTGACGTTATGGTTCTAAGATCTTTTTCAGATTATGATGGATTAGGTGAACAATTAAGGCTTTTCGCAAGCTACGCATTATTATTAGAAACTGAAAATGAAATTACGAAAATTATATTAGTAGGAACATAAAATAATGCTGTAGACCTGTGTTAGAAAACTTTCCTTTGTGGTATGCAAGAATCCGGCTCCTTAAAAATCAAATACTTTTAATGTAACAATTATTTGATCACATTAAATTGCCGTAGAAATAAAGATTTCATATTCCTACACACTAACTGATATTAATATTCGCTTTTTCTTTGATTTCATCTTAATACAGTCTTATTATTCAATTAGCATTGTAGCATATTTCATCATAATGCTGATTGTCGCATCAAATTCTTCGGTTCATACATCAAGATCATCCTATTAAAGTAAATTTTCACATTTCACATGTAATTTAACTGGGATTACTGATTGTCAGCTCTAAACTGTACTTCAGTTAAGGTAGGACCCCATTTAAAAAAAAATAACATGAACATAACCTTTAATTGTCTTTGGTTTTAGTAAATTGACATTTAAAACACAAACAAAAATTTGATCTGGAGACGATCATACATGATCGGCATGGAAATCGTTAACGATCGGTGAGATTCGTGTAATTGTTTCAAGACGAATGCTTCAAAGCACTCGTGGATCATTAAAAAAAATTAGCATTATAAGATCCCTATGCTCCGTCTTCCCAGGGACACACGGTAGATCACCAAATGGGGATCTTAAAATATTTAATAACACAATGGAACTCATACTAAATCACCTGGCGAAAAAATACAAAAACGGAAGTGTTGTCATAACAGGAGATTTCAATCTAAAATTCAACTCGCATTTAAAAGAAACTATAGACTTTACAGACATGTTAAATCCGCATGGCTTCGAGCAATTAATTGTCCAAAATACCAGACAAAAAACTGCCTAGACAACATTTTCATAAATTTCTCCAACTGGGTGGATTACAACACTGACGTGTTTGATCCTTATTTCTCAGATCATAAAGCAGTTTCGATAAATATAAATATAAAATCCACCGAAAATGAAACCAAAAATAGTCAGGTTCACTTAAGACCCATAACAAAAGCGGGTCTATTCAACCTATACCACCTGCTAGATAACCAAGACTGGTCGTTCATTCAACTGCATACAGACCTAAACAACAAAGTGGATATGTTCCTAGATAAAATAATAGAGGCCATAAAAGCCGCTTTTCAAATCAGACGGAGGCCATCGCAAACAGCAAACTATGAAAACACATGGTTTAACTACACATTAAAGGAAAAAAGGGAAACCTTAAACTTCCTTTCAGAATTAAGTAGAAAGAGTAGCAATGAAGAAATAAAAACAATACGAAATAAATACAGAATTCACCACAACTCCGAAATCAACAAAGCCAAATTGGACCACAACGCAAAACAGATAACAAACTCAAAAAATTTAGCAAAATCAACACGGGAAATTATTAATAAAAACCGACCAGGTAAAACATCTAAACACCAATGTGTAGAAATAAATGGGGACGATTTAAATGACTATTTTTGTACTATTGCGGGAAAACTAATCGACAAACTGAACGACTCAGATAAAAAAGTCTCAGATTATCCAAAACTAGACCACCCCTCTATTACGAATAATACGTCCTTCTCATTTAGAAAAGTTAATGAAATCAAAGTAAGGGATTCAATAAACAAACTAAAATCGAATACGTCGAAAGACTTCTACGACATAAATGTCAACATGATTAAGAGTATTAAAGACGTAGTAATTGTACCACTGACAAAGATATTCAACATATGCCTAACAGAAGATGTTTACCCAAATGGATTCAAAATCGCCAAAGTGGTACCAATATTCAAGAAGGGTAAACCAGAAAACCCGGAGCTATCGACCCATATCTCTGGTCCCAGTAATATCCAAAATATTTGAACAACTACTCAAAACACAGATAGTAAACTACTTGGAAGCAAATACGCTGCTTAGTGAAGCGCAGTTTGGATCTAGGAAGGGCCGATCCACCACAATGGTAATAAAAAGTTTTCTTGAGTTTGTAGTCGATGGACTGGAACGCGAGGAATTCGTACAAATTACCTTATTTGACTTATCAAAAGCATTCGACTGTGTTTCCATTGAAATTCTCCTCGCCAAACTTATTAAATGGGACTTCGACAATAACAGCATCGCTGTCCTAAGCTCATACCTCAAAAATAGGAAACAAGTTACCTGCTATAACCAGACTACCTCAAAGATAGGCACCCAAAATTATGGAGTTCCACAGGGGTAAATTTTAGGCCCAATATTGTTAGGAAAATATAATAAATTAAACTCGGAGTCTGGTCCCACGAATATTTAATGTGAAAAATGAAAAAACCATCAGCTAGTGTCAATCGTAATTGACATAGCGAGTTAAAAATTGTTTGAACGTTTTCGCTAAAACTACTTTAGCATCTTCAGAAAAATCTATAAATACAATAACAATTACAATCTAATATAAAGTTGATTTTAGTAACTACTTACCAGTAGGATCAAAAATTTTTGTACTAAAACATTATCACATTAATTAAATTAATTATAAAACAAATTTTGTCAAGGGTTAACAAACTACATCCTTGTACAAAAGTTAAACTTTAAATTTAAATTTACGAAACCTATGTCCAAGTAAAACGGACATAGGGAAAAGAAAAGAATTATAAACTTTGGATACGACGCTACATTAAATTACAAAATGGACGAGAAGCCATAAAAAATTTTTGATAAGAAGCAAATGAAACTCAAATTCAAAGATTCAAACTTCACAAGAGAGCCCCCAATCCCAAACAACCGGCAACACAATAAAAATAAAATAAAAAAATTAAAGGAAACTGTAATAAATAAGGAAACTGTCATGTCAAAACCAACTAAAGGTTAAAAACATTGAATGGCAAAAGGTTTTTATTATTAAAATTAGTAATTTCATTTAAAATCTGACCACTGTTTTCTTTTTTAGCCTTAACAATTTCATACATTTCCAAGAGATCCATTCTCAAACCTTTTCCGCATATATGTACAATTTGAAAGTCAAGAGGAAAGTTAAAACTGTGGTTTTCACTGATAACATGATTCGCAAAAGCAGATTTTGAAAGTGAGTTTACATCGAGGTTGACATTATTGTTTTTAATGATCTTATTATGTTCTAAAGCTCTAGTATAAAGTAATCTACGAGTTTGTCCCAAATAGAAGCAAGGGCAGTCCTGACAGTTTAGCTTATAAATACCATAGATAGATAGATAGATATATATTGTAAGCCCATTAGGGCACTTTGTACAAAAGTATAAATACAAGTAAAACATAAATAAAGAACAACAATTTAAAATATACACAAATACACATAATGTATAAACATATATCATCAAGTAAATAGTTCACACACGTCATTGTATAATGTCCAAGTTATTTAATTGAAAGAACTCCTCTAGAGAGTAGAATGGTGTTAGCAATAGTGAACGTTTTAAAATTCTTCTAAACAATTTTCCAGAACCCACTAGTTTGACTGTAGTTGGTAAATGGTTATAGATTTTCAGAGCTTTGAACATGACAGAGTTTAAGTATGATGATGAACGTGGTAAAGGAAGTGGAATGCTCTTTGTAGCTCTAAGAGAATAATTATGCCGTACATCATTTTCTAAAAATTTGTAAATATTATTAAAGATAAAGCAGGCAGACTCTAGTATTAGAATATTTGCTAGTGGTAATATTTTTAACTCCACGAATAATTCTCTGCAGCTGACTATGCTGTGTTTATGTGAGATAAACCGTATAGCTTTCTTTTGAACTTTAAAAATTGAAGTAAAGTTTTCATTTGTTGTAAAACCCCAGAAGATGATGCCATAACGCAATAATGATTCAAAGTAAGCGTGATATACGGTTTTAGCTACGTTTGAGTTTAGGTCATATGAAATAACTTTTACCGAGTAAAAGGCAGAATTTAGTTTGGGCAACAAGCTGTTTACGTGTTGATCCCATTTTAAAGTATGGTTTAGATTTATTACTAAAAATTTTATTTCATTTACGAAGCGTATATTTGTGCTTACGTGTATATTTGAGCCTTCTAAGATATTGTTGCGGTTATTTAAGCTAAAAAGTACAGCTTTTGTTTTGTTAAGATTTAGAGCTAAGCTATTGTTATCAAACCAATGTTTTATTTGACTGAGGACGCTATTGACTGTATTAATAAGTGTTTTTAGATCATGATGTTTCCAGAGGATACTCGTATCGTCGGCAAACATGGTAGTATGGGCATTTTCTAAAATCTGAGGGAAGTCATTAATGTAGAGCAAAAATAGTGGAGGAGCGAGTACAGATCCCTGGGGTACGCCATGAGTTGTAATCATTGGAATTGAATCCTGATTATTTACCCGAACTATTTGTTGTCTACCACTGAAATAGGATTTTAACCAGCTGTGAGCAATTCCTCTAAACCCGTAATTATATAATTTATTTAATAAATTGTCATGACGAACACAATCGAAGGCTTTTGCCAAATCACAAAAAAGCCCAATGACATGATGTTGGTCGTTTAACGCGTTAGTTATATAAGAAAACAAGTTAAAAATAGCTTTTTCTGTGTTTGAACCAGGTTTAAAACCGAATTGGTTTGGAACAATCAAGTTATCAACGAATGATTGAATCCGTTTTTTCATTAATGTTTCGATTATTTTTGACAAAGTACTGAGTAGGGAAATAGGACGGTAGTTTGACTTGTCTAATTTACACCCACCTTTGGGAAGTGGTATAATTATTGCTCTTTTTAAACAGTTTGGAAAGATGCCAGTTTCGAATGACTCATTAATCAAGGATACCATCAATTTGCACAGATCCAAAGGAAAATGTTTAAAGATTTGTACAGGGATATTATCAAAACCTGAAGAGTGTTTTTTTTTTAATTTTGAGATAGTGTCTTGGAGTTCCTGAATGTCCACTGGATTAATGTAAAATGAATTTTCTCTTGGACATACCATATTTGTAGGGTTATCGATATCAGGAATATTCAACCTATCTAGGGTAAGTGATGCTGTGTTTGTGAAAAAGGTATTTAGGACATTTGCAATTTCGAAAGGTTCGGTTAGAGTATTGCCATTGTGACTTAAGTTAGTTATTTCACTGTCTTTCGCTGAATTGCTAGATCTGCCTCGAGTGATATCTTTAACTATATTCCAGGTTGCTTTTGCTTTATTATTAGATGTACTAATTTTGTTAAGATAATATAATTCCTTGGCTTTTTTCGCTACATTTTTGAAAATTTTTTTATATGCTCTATATTGCACCAGGAAAGTTTTGTTGTTGGTAAATTTACTCAGGTAATGTAAGCACTTTTTATTTTTAGCAGATATGCGAATTCCTTTCGTTACCCAATTTTTGTCCGAAACTCTGCTCTTGCATACCTTTAGTGGGAAAGATTAATCCCGATTTGTTCAACGGGTCAATTTTATCTGTATTATGAATAAGAAAATTACTTAATTTATATTTCACGGAATTTCACGGCTATATCATAATTTTTAAACAATTTAGACATTTGATATGAAATTTGACCATAAAAGGGTAGGCTGAAATATTTTTTATTATCATTAGTTGAAGTATTCAAGTGAGTAGAATAATGTATATAATAGGCCCTTTTTGTTTTTAGGAAAAGTTTGTTAATGACATTGAAGGGGTACCCATTGTTCGTGGCAATTTGATGTATAATCCTCAATTCATTATTGAAGTCCTTCTCGCTTAGATGAAAACTGAACAAACGATTGAAAAATGAACGAAAAGCAGCAAGTTTATGGCTAATTGGGTCATTAGAAGTGTATGGTATTATATTGTCTGTAGTAGTTGGTTTTCTATAAATGCTAAACCCTAGCTTTGAGTTAACTTTGGCAATAAGAATGTCTAAAAACGGCAAGGATTTATTATTTTCAATCTCGAACGTAAATTTAATTTTAGGATGAATGTCAATTACGATTGACACTAGCCGATGGTTTTTTCATTTTTCACATTAAATATTCGTGGGATCAGACTCCGAGTTTAATTTATTTTATTTTCCTAATATATTGGTTCCCACTTTGAGAAAAGATGGACTTTAACCGATTTACCCAATATTGTTCTTAATCTACATCAATGATCTAGACCCGGTCCTCGAAGATCTCCCAAATTCCCACCTTGTATTATACGCAGACGACACCACCTTGCTACACGCAAACAGTAACCTACATAGCCTTCAAAAGGAAGTCGAAAATAGTAAACAAGCCTAACAAACCTGGTTCTCAACTAATAAATTGACTTTAAACCAAGATAAATCACAAGAAATAATCTTCACAACAAAAAATATTGACAACACAAAGGCCCATAATAATCTGAAATTTCTGGGGGTAACGCTGGACTCAAAACTCACATGGGAAAAACACATTGACGGTGTATCAAGTAACCTAACCAAATATATATTTTTAATAAAAAAAACCTACGACTCATGGTCCCAACAAACGTGACAATAACCGCATACTATGGTCTCTTCATGTCAACGGCCACCTACGCCATAATTATATGGGGACACTCCACACATAGTGAAAGAGTTTTTAAGTTACAAAGAAAAGTGGTGAGAATTATTGCAAGACTAGAATATCAGGAAGATGTAAAAAACAAGTTTAGGGAATTGAGGTTCCTAACCATACCCAGTTATTATATCCTACAGAGCCTAATTCACTTAAAAACCAACTTTTATTGGTAAATATAATTCTACACTTCGGAAAGTAAAGCTGCGAAAACCCTTCACTTTGCTAGGCAAATTAGTAATGCAACTAACAAAACTAAACAGATCCGGAAGATCAAAAAATCGTACTAACAACATTAAGTTACAGATTAACAACAGTATAATAATTGATGATACACCTACTATTGCGAATAATTTTAATTGCTACTTACAATCAGTTACCTCAGATCTTGCAAATAATATCCCAAAAGTATAAAAGCAGATAAAATCAATGTTATTAATGGTACATTAGTCGACTATCCCACTTTCTTCTTGGGACCAACCGATAACCTCGAACTCTTTGAAACTATCAACATCATCAAAAATAAATAATCCGTCGGTTATGATAATATTCCCACTACAATTTTGCAAAATTTACCTATTGAAGCAATAGACGTTTTTGTTGAAATCATTAATAACTCGTTTCATACAGGAACCTATCCTGAGTGTCTCAAAATTTCTTGATTAAACCTTTATTTAAAAGCGGAGAAGTAACTGAAATTTCAAACTATCGTCCAATTGCTCTCAAATCATCATTCGCTAAACTACTAGATAAACTTGTTTTCAATCGTATCATGAAATTCATAAGTACCCATAATATTCTTAATAACTCTCTATTTGGGTTCAGACAGCATAAAAATACCAACGACGCTATTTTAAATTTTTTATCTTTTATTTATGATTGTATTAACAATAATAAACCAAACATCACTTTATCCTGCGATTTGGAAAAGGCGTTTGATTGTGTTAATTTTGAAACTTTGTTAGATAAACTCTACTATTATGGTTTCAGAGGAGTTTCGCACGACTGGTTTCGGTCATATATCTGCAACAGAAAACAAGTTGTCGAAATCGTCGAGTATAATGTGAGGCTAATTCATCGCGTTCTCACTTAATAGATGTGCTATGTGGTGTCCCGCAAGGGAGTACTCTTGCACCGCTCTTATTTTTACTGTATATTAATGACATTACATCAACATGTTTAGCGGGGAATTTTACTTTATTTGCTGACGATACGACGGTTTCTTGGGAACATACTAATTTCAATCTATTGGAACAATTAATTACATCGGATATAAATAATATAAATAACTGGTTTATACAAAATAAATTATCGTTAAATTTGCAAAAACAAAAACTGTGATCTGCAGTACAAACTCATCACCGACTCCAAAATTCCACACTAAGATTGATTCTGTTGAGATAGAAGTCGCTGAAAATTTAAAATACTTAGGTATGACGATAGATAACGGTCTCAAATGGGATCATCACATTACTGAAATTTGTTCTAAACTAGCGTCAGCGTATTATGCCATAAAAGTATTATCTACGCAATTAAATAACTCTCTAGGTCAAGCCTACTTCGTACTTTTTGAATCGATCCTAAGATATGGAATACCTTTTTGGGGAAACTCTAAGTTGACTCTCTTAAATCAATTATTCATCTTCAAAAAAAAGTCATCAGAGTTCTAAACAATAAGGGATCTAGAGATTCCTGCAAACCACTTTTCATTCAAAATAAAATTATGACTCTTTTCAATTTATACATATACGAGACGCCGCTGCTTGTTTATAAACAATTATTTATTAACACACGTAAAGACATCGATAGTTATAATACTCGTACTATATTTAATTTTATTTAAATGAATAAATTTATCTATCTATCTAATATAGTGAATAAATTGTATACCAGGACACACACAATATCGCACACATATAATAATAACCTAACTTTTTAAAATGGCTTTTGCTACTATCGTTCCGCCTACTATTGAAAATATGATTGAAAATTTAGTTGACTCAAGTTCAGATTCAGAAGATGACGTAGAATTGATAATAACCTATTTCTGCTCTTTGAAACTCTTCAACAGTTAAATCAATAGCATATTCTTTATTGGAGTCCCCATCAATAAATTGATACATATGTTATTCTGTTCTCGGACATTTTTCACACAAAATTGAACACCTCGAAATTCAAAAATTCAAAAAATGACAGTTTACTGACGCCACACTACCTCTCCACTGTCAGCTGCGACAGTAGAAAATTCCAAAGATGTTTTCAGAATGATTAGTATTTTTTGACAACGCGTAACCAGCGCCAGCATTGCTGTAACTGATTTTGGAACGACTAATCAGTAAAGTTAGTGCTGTCGGTAGATTTCGGAACGTACCCTGAATGTACTCTAGACACTTCCTTACTTATCGAAGATTGCCATGCGCTATGTACTTTACTTTAGCATTTTGCTTACGTTTACGCTTGTAATTTGATAATTGAAGCCAAGTTTTATGTAATTATATATTTTGTGAGTTTAATGGTACGGAAAACAAGAAATTATTTGTGCAGTTATTATAATTATTTAATTATTGTTCACTTTTGTGCTCGGTGAGCTATGTGACGGTGGAATCGAAGTGTACCTTCAAATTGTAGGTAAGTACCAAAGCATTTGTTTTTTATTTACGTAACTATAAAAAAGAATTTAGAGTACTTCACAAATAATTAACAAAAACAACGTACGCGTTTCAAAGACTCTTCTGTAGTTGTCGACATTGTGAGTATCCCTATTTTTAAAGTTATGAAATTAACAAAATAAATGAATGATCCCAATAATTGTTAAGTATCATAAATAAATTAACTAATAAAGCTAAATAATTTCTAACCATCTAATTCTATTCTACTTGTCTATCTAATCCCTTATTAAATTGTAAAATCTATGTTTCCCACATCCGATCATCGTAACTATTAGGTTGCTTGCCTTGTCCCATCTTTTAGTAGTCATTCGCCCATAAATAAAAAATTGAAAAAATTTACTCCAAAATTAAATCTTAACTGCATATTTTCGTGCTTCTTGTCCTTGTCCCATTCCCTGTTTATTATAATTATATATCAAATTCTAAATCTCTCTAATAGTGTAATAATGGTGTAAATTTGATTTCAGATTTAAATAATGGACTAAATTTTTAAAAAAATTCGACGATGTGTGGATGCAAATCGACGAAGTCACGGCGGCGGAACTGCTGCAAAAAGAGTGTCGAATTGGCACCGCAGACGCAAAACACATATTATGTAACATCGGATACAAAGAGAGCCACCTTAGAACATCGAAAATTCTACAACAATTGCGCCTAAAGGCGTATAGGAATCGGCAGAAAATTGTCAACATCTTGAGCAGCCGGTTCCCACAACATAGTAGGTGTCTTTGCAGAGGTAGTAAAAAGTAAACGTACTAATGGATTAAATTTTGTGTTATAGCAAAACAGAATATAGAAGCCAACTACTTTCTGGCTGCACTATCTGGTAATTTATTAATTGTATGTTTTTGTCTCCTAAACAATATTTTTCCATTTAGAAAGTGCTCCAATGGGTAGTGCTGAACTACCGGCTACTCGATACAAAAAAGATTTTCAAACACTGAAAACCACTTTAGCTGAAAAACTATTTCGAATTTACAACGCGCAAATTTTCAGCAACGCAATACCGGGAAACTGCGTAATATTTGATTCGAACCTAAGAGCAGAGGTGGCCGGATGTTGCCAATTTACACGGACTGGGGTCCTTATTAAACTGTCGACACAGTTAATTACTAATGCCGAAAGGTTACGCTACACCTTAATACACGAAATATGCCATGCGGCGACATGGATCATCGACAATACCAGTGTTGCTGAACATGGGGTTCAGTGGAAGGCATGGTGAGTTAGGAATTTGGGCATTTTCTGTTGGAAACTGGGGGTGATTTTTATTTCTAGGACATAAAAAGCTACAAATACCTTTCAAGGACTCCCAGCGATAACTCAATATCACAATTACTGTACACCCATCATGGTTCACCGCCCGTTCGTGACAATTCGAAGAAAAGAAACTGGTGGATTGCCGAAGGTGCACCAAGCAATTTCATCGGCTATTGTGACAGGTAGCGAACCAAGCGAACTTGTTCTTATTTACATTCACAAATCCTTTTAAACTATTAATTCTTCGATACCGATTTAAAATTCTCTTCAGATATTATTCCCTGCTCATCGTGTGCAGAAGCTAGCCCGAGAGGTTCTGCAGAAGCAGATGCTTTTGTATGTATGAAAGAAAAAGTAGAAAAGAAAGTAGTGGATTGCCGAAGGTGCACCAAGAAATTTCATCGGCTATTATAATGTACACAGCACAAGTTACCAACTTATTGGCGCAGTTGCCAAACGAGCAGAAAAAGATTGCATCCACCATTTTAAATAATCATGCGAGCAGAAGTTCGACAGGAGGCGAACCAAGCGAACTTGTTCTCATTTACATTCACAAATGCTTTTAAACTATTAATTCTTCGATAGTGATTTAAAATTCTTCCAGCTGCAAGTCGAGAACCCCCAAGGTTTTCTTCAGATATTATTCCCTGTTCAACAACTGGGTGTACAGAAGCTAGCCCTACGAGAGGTTCTGCAGAAGCAGATGCTTTTGTATGTATGATTTTTGTAATTTGTTTTAAAAATATTTATAATTTAATTGTTTTAGCCGTCTACGCAAGCAGCAGCAGCTTCTGACTCTGAAGACGATTCAGATTCAGAAGCTTCAAATCTTTGTTCTGCGAAATCTATTGATACTTATACAAGACCAAGTGATGTAAGTCATTTATTATATGTACCTATGTATGATTTTTGTAATTTGTTTTAAAAATATTTATAATTTAATTGTTTATTATGTTTATTTTGTTAAAATAAAAGCGCCATTAAATCTTGCAAATGCAATAATTGTGATTAAGGGTAGTTATCCCTCCCTCATTTTAAAGAGTTGCAAAAGTAGTTTAAAATATAATTCGTTTCTTAAACAATTTTTATGTAATTTCGATGATTCCATAAAAGGTGATGCCAGTGCCTCTTCACAGTACGTGAATATCGGTCTATTAGTCACCGTAGCTCGGGGACAGGTAAACCAAGCAGGCTTTTGGGTCGTTAAAGAAAATAATATTCATGCACCGAACATTTAATTTCCTTCTTTTGTTCGAAAATGACGGAATATTTTTTTGTAGCTCGTCGTTCCCCCACCCCAGAAGCAGGAAGTGACCCCCCATCACCTCAATCTACAACTGATGGGTCTAGAGAAGCTACGAGAGGTTCAGCGGAAGCAAATGCTTCTGTATGTATGATTTTTGTAATTTGTTTTAAAAATATTTATAATTTAATTGTTTTAGCAGTCTACGCAATCTGAAGACGATTCAGATACAAGTCTTTGTTCTGAGAAATCTTTTGATTCTGATACAAGTCTAAGTAATGTAATTCATTTATTATATACCTATGTATGATTTTTGCCCTGAAAGACCACGACCACCACCTAGTCCTGTTGAAAGTCGAGACCCCCCATCACCACAATCGACAACTGGGTCATTGAGTAAGGGCATATTGTAAAGAGGCCAAAGTACTTTATTGGTAGTTAACGCAGGATCCGACATACAGTGGTCGTAGTCCATGGGCCAGCAGGCCAAAATCAAGAAATTGGTATAAAATGGGGGTACTAATTTTCCTTTATACCACAGTTATATGGGTGTATAACGATGATTAAAAACCATGATTGCCATTTCAAAGTGGTAGCTTATAGAAATGGCGGCCTATTCAAGATGGCGGATGTAGACTTTTAGAAAAGAAAATATATCTCTGGAAGTAGCGGTTCGATTTTAACATTCTTTTTTTTAAATCAAAGCCTATAAATAGTCCCTATATTTAATGTTCTTTTGGGTTTTTCGATACGTGCGACCCTTAATTGGTAAATCAGGGATTAGTAAAAATTTTGTAATTTTTAAGAACAATTTCTTTGTTAATCATGAATTAATTAAAAAGCGAGACATCTGAGAAGAAAAGCTTTCAACAAATATTTTAGCGCAAACTTTTATCTTTAATTTATTGACATTCTCAAGCCTTATTTTGTTAAAATCCATGATTAAATAATAAATATTAAATAAAATACCGATTTCAACGGGAAATAACAAGATTTATTCGCTTTATACGTATTTCGGCATCAATGTGCCATTGTCAAAAGCAATGTTAAGATATTATAACAAATGCAAAATATAGTAACTCCTTGATTCTATTATTTTAACACTTATAAGCGCTTATTATGGCATATTACTAACTTTGTTAAATCCATTAAATATCATGGATAAATGCCCCATGGCACCACATTTTAAAAATGCTGGATTTATTCTAGAGTACGAACAAATATCTCAAGAGAGGATTAAAGAGCTGTTAAAAGAAGAAAGAGTATCAGATTTCTTAGATGAAATCAGTGATGTAATTGCTAATTTGAGATCCATTGATCTCTGGAGAGTTTATTCTGCTGTTGTACTTTTATGCCTCGGGAAGCAAGTAAATATTGATGGTTTCAATATTTGGTTTAAGAAAAGAATAGCTGCTTTTTCTGGAGGATTGGGATACAAGATAGCAACCGAAGTATTCTCGGAGAATACAGCTCCTTCACCTAATGCTGTGCTAAGATTGCACACCTTTTTATCAGCTGCACGATCATTGCGAACAGCACTCTTTTCGCTAATCATGTCAGGGTCGAGAAATCCAACCAGAGATTGTAATATCTTTAGAGATCTTATGACACTGCTTAAAGGAACCGAAATGAATCATATATTAATAATTGATAAATATTTGTATTCTAAGTATCCAGAGCTCCTTACTATAAGATTATCCTATGAAATCAACTTGGGAGTACTTCACGCAGTGTTAAAATAATAGAATCAAGGAGTTACTATATTTTGCATTTGTTATAATATCTTATATTGCTTTTGGCAATGGCACATTGATGCCGAAATACGTATAAAGCGAATAAATCTTGTTATTTCCCGTTGAAATCGATATTTTATTTAATATTTATTATTTTATCTTTAATCTGATATATTTATAATTTTGAGTTTTGGCCTTGAAACGGCCCAAAACGAATCAACTACGTAGACTGTACAGCGCATGTGTGTTTCCAAATGTTTCTTAATTTCGGAAATTCGTGTTCACCAGTGTGAATGTATTTCCTGATGTTATTTAAGTGGCATTTGCTTGATTTTGGGATCCGCATACGTCTTGCAAATTTCAGCGGCAGCGCATGCGTGACGCATTGAGAAATACGGTACGTTATTTAGTCAGCTGCGCTCCTGTGAGGTGGTACAAACTTGCATAAAAAGTTTTGTTTCGTTGGCAATTCAATTCCTGTTAGGTATAAATAGTTATTGTTGCAGATTACATTGACAGTATGGTAGGTACTTATTTCATTGATTTTTCATGAATAATAGGATATGGATATTTTCTTGATTTATTTGTTTCAGATTGTTTGTTTTAATAGTACTGTGACGTGTGAATGAAGACATTGTTGTTTGTTATTCAACGTTTCTAAGTACAATCAGGGCCGTGCGAAGCGGGGGGCGAAGGGGGCGCCCGCCCCGGGCGCCACAATCATAATCACAATCATAAATATTTAAATGAAAATAACATTTTAAAGGGCAAACATAAAAAAGCAAAAATATAATCTAACAAAGCGCATTTGACTACTAAACGTCCAGCAGAGCATTTCGAATACACTCTGTAACGTTTTACTTTTAGGTAATGATAAAAGTACGTTATTGTTTTAGTTTTCTATAAGTATGATAGTTTAGTAAATTTTATGGGGAAGTATATTTAATTGTGTCTTCTTGTGTGGGAAATTTGCCTACAAAGTTGTCTTTTAATTCTACTCTGGTGTATATCTGGTTGTATACTTCTAGATTTTATTAAGTTCTTATTCTGTCGTATTTTCAAAGGTTTTGTAATTTCCTGTCATGAGCAGAATAGTGTCCTCTTGGCCTTGTTTCTCTTGCATTCAGGAAGAGGTCTTGAGACCGATTTGTGCATTTAGACCAGCCATTTTTCTGGAAAATTAAGGGTCATCCTGTGATTTTATTAATCTGGTTAATAAGTGATACCTTCGGTACCTTTGAGGTATATTTCATTTTACTTCATTGGAAGGATTTGATAGATAATTTATATTATCCATCCATTTAAAGCTGCCTGGGGATTTCAGGTACGTTGCCATGAGGTTTGCTTTTCTTTTACTAAAACTTCTAGTTTATTTTAGGCAGCTTCTTTATACCAGTAGCTTTCCTATTGTATGGCAGTTTCGTTACTTTTATATTTGAAGTATAATGGTGGATTTAACTGAAATATAGGAGAATTTTATCTCGATATTTTTGGAGATGTCAGAATTATTACCTCGAGTCTGTTGGTTGCTACTTTGGAATTGTTAGCATATTGATATCCAGAGCTTGGCGAAGTTTCGGCTTCCGTTGAGGCGATCACCTAGTAACAAGTCTTGGTTAAGTCATAATCACCTAGGCCGAAAACCAGTTTACCATCTGCGTGCCTTCAGAGTTTCCAAGTACTTTCTTAAAAGGAGTCAAGGTCAGATCCACCTCAATTAGCTATTTTTATAAGTTTATACCCTTACTTTTTGGGGTTATCACTGCAAGTAGTTTGTATTTGCTAATTAGAGTAAATTGGTTCAGTATTTCTACTTACCGAGTGTATAACGTATATAGCCTGTAAATATTGTAATCATTGTGTTTTATGGTCTTGTTATTTAACCTGGCTTATAGGTTATAAAGCTTATAAGGAGTTACCACTACTGTATTGGCTTTTTAAAGACAATGGATCTACTATTTAAGTTAATTTAAAGGTGCATTCACAATATAAACTACACTGTAAGATAATAAGCAGTTCGTAGTACCTTTTGGTTTTATTTTAGTTAAGTAGGACAATCTTGCGAACGCTGCCGTTTGTTATTATCAAGTGTATGAACAATTTTGCGAGCGGTATTGTACGGTTTGAAAGCGCTTTCAACAGTCGTCGGTAACGCTACGTTTTTTATAATTCCTGCGGTATTATTAATTTATTTTTGCCACTTCGCAACCTTGCTTTCCTCTTGATTGCCATTAATTTTATTGCCTTTAATCTTTAATAGGTACAGCTAATTGTTTAGTTATTCATTTTGAGTTTTATCAACTATTACTTTGCTGTAATTACTATTATTATTATTATCTATTATTGGAATAGTAACCCAGTTTTTGTTATATAATAAATAATTCTTTGGTTGAAATATTATTTATAGTTTTTATTTTTATTGGCGCCCAAAAATTATATGAGTTTACTGACCCACACCTTCGCAAGGAGTTAAGCCCTAGGTAACCCCAACACTTTTACTTTATCTTAAAGGATTGTTGCAACTCCGACAAAAAGTACACGTTGTATTGTCAATAATTGATGGTCCGTATCGTAAATAGGTATAACTTGGTTTAGTGAGTGTACTTCGACGAAGTGGAGAACCGAGAGTAAGTGCATCTCATGTGCTCCTATTCCTGTCTTGCTTCCTACTCTGCGCACCTCAAACGAAAGTTCTCGCTTGACAAGTTGTAATAATTTTTTCTTTCAGTAATAGTGTCAATTGCCTACCTAAATTGCAAATCCGTAGTACGAACATGTCTAAGAAATCTGGATGCGAGTTCCGAAAACTGAAAAAGAAACGAGAGGAAGAAAAAAAACAACTTGCCAACGCTTGGCACAAATGGCTGAAGAAAGAAAAAAACACAGATACTGGTTGTTCTTCTTCAACTACTTTTTCTGAAAAACAGGAAGTAGAAGAACATATTGAACATGAACCGGAGCTGGAAACTGAAAAAGAACAGAAATTCCTTCCAGAAACTACAGAGGCTGATGCAAATAATACTCCCAGTTCGAAAGCTGAAATTGTTGACGAAACAAAATTTCTGAACTCCTCTGATCCAGCCACATGGGAGCGTCCTTACAGTCATTCCTTGATTGCGGCCCTCGTAGAAAGAGGTCCTAAACAGGATAAAGACGCAGATTATTCAGTTGATACTGAAGGGCGGCGGTTTTCTACGAGATGGTTTCATAAAATATGGCAAATGGAGAAACTGTAAAACGTGATTGGCTTATGTATAGCCGATCCAGATTGTGGGTTTTCTATCTGGAAAAAATTAAATCCTAAAATTCCTGACCACGAAAATTCACAAGAGCACAGAAATTCATACATCCTTGAGAGGCGATTGAAGTCAGGACAAATAATTGACTCTGAACTTGAAAAAAATATCCAGATTGAAAGAAATAAATGGCGAAACGTATTAAAGGCAATAATAAACGCCATTCTTTATTGTGCCGAGCACAATCTGGCGTTAAGGGGTTCGTCAAATGATATTGACAGTAAAGATTGCGGTATTTTTCTGAAAACGATTATGTTAATCGCTAAACATGACCCGGAAATACGTTGCCATGTCGAGGCTGTGAAAAATCCCGGAAGAACTATATCTTACTTCTCAAACAACATCCAAAATGAAGTCATATATCTTCTTGGTAATGAAGTGAATCAAATCATTGTGAAAAAAATTCATCGAGCAAAATACTTTTCCATTTCTTTTGACTGTACTCCAGATGTAGCCCACAAAGAGCAAATGACTCAGATTATAAGATACGTTAAGGTCACAGAACAAGGAAATTGTTCCATCGAGGAAAGGTTTCTTGACTTCATAGAATCAAAACAAAAAACAGGAGAAGGACTGGCACAAGAAATTTTGAACAAATTGCAGGCCGACAACCTCGACGTCCAATATTGCAGACCTCAGTGTTATGACAATGGTGCAAATATGGCTGGAAAATATAAAGGGGTGCAAGCTCGAATTGTCGAAGTGAACGAATTTGCCTATTTTTTACCATGTTCGTCACACTCTCTAAACCTCGTGGGAGTTCATGCAGCCAGCGTATCGCCAAAAATGATGACATTCTTTGGTATTATTCAAAATTTATTTGTTTTTTTCTCCTCTTCTCCTGAAAGATGGGATTTACTTACATCAAAGTTAACAGTGTCTTTGAAGAAACATTGCGATACTCGGTGGTCATCAAGAAAACAAGCTGTATCTGCAGTGTATAAACAGTTGCCAAACATTTTAAAAGCTCTGGAAGACCTTGTGAAAATTAGAAAAAATGCGGAAGCGTACTCAGGAGCAAAAAACTTGATACATCAGATAAAACATTTCCACTTCATCTGCAATTTGGTAGTATGGAATAACATATTGGAGGAAATAGACAACGTCAACATTATCTTGCAGAAAAAAGACATCACTGTTTCGACTGCTAGCAAGCTAATGGAAAGTTTGCGAAATACAATGCAAACAATAAGAAATGAAAAGTTCCCGACTTTTCAACAACAAAGTATAGATTTGGCTAAGTCCTTGGGTGTAGATGCCATTTTTGAGGAGAAAAGGAAAAGAAAAGTTCGGAAGGAATTTGATTATGAAACTTCTGATGAAGCTGCCAATTTAAGTGAAACTGAGAAATTTCGTATTGCATACATAGAGGCTGTTGACACAATAATCGAGCAACTCACCTGGAGATTCGAAGAACTTCGGAAGGTGTCACAAGATTTTGACTTTCTCAGTGCTTCAAAAAAAAAATCATTGGATGAAAATACACTCAGTAAGTATTGTATGGACTTGGCAATCAAATATTCGGCTGATTTGAATGCACTGGAATTGTTAAGTGAGGTAGTGAATGCGAAAAAACTATTCCCGCCTTTGGACGAGAACTTTCAGAAAATGGACCATTTAGAAATCCTCCAATTAATTCATTATTTTGACTTGACAGCTAATTACAAAAATATGGAAACAGCATACAGAATTTTTCTAAGTATTCCAGTAACCGCCGCATCAGCGGAAAGATCCTTCAGCAAGCTTAAATTACTCAAAAATTATTTAAGATCTTCAATGAGGATTTATTTTCAAACCCAAGGGTGGAATCTCAAAGTTATCTCCTCTCAAAACTAATTGAGTACTCAAAGAATGGTGTTGACGAAATAACATGTAACGTTCCCCTTTGAAAGTACAGTATTTATTTGATGCACTAGGGTAGCTCTTGAGATATCCAGGGTTCTTACACAAAGAAAAGGGGAATTAAATAAAGAGTTGGAGATAAACCTTATTAACAATTTATTCAGGATGGTAATACTATGTTATTTACAATTTATGTACAATGAAATAACAATGCATGAATAATTCAAATCAAGACAAAATATAAATTCAAATAATATTTTCACAGGAAGTATGAATAAGTTAGTATTTTGGCGGATTAAACGGGGCGTTTAAAGAAATTACTATTGGGGCTGTTTAAATCGGACTTTCCCTGAGACGGACTTGCGTACCGCCAACTACCTGGACAAAATGTGCACAAATGCAGTTAATGGCGTCGGCTCGTAAGCTCGTTGCAGAAATTTACAGGGGCCGGGAGAATCAGTGAACAGTGATGTGTTTATAACTTGAAAGTGATTTCAAATAACAGGGGTAAGTGTTTTCAACTATTCTTTTAAACGGAACAGAGTTCTAGGAGTGAGCAAAGAATACCTGTATGCAATTAATCTAAACACGGAGGGTTTTTTACAGATTGCAAACAAAATTCAATTGATTGTCTAATTAATCAAGTTCATGGAACTAGTCAGATTGCAACAGTAGATCATGTATTTCACGTGATCAAATTACTGTGCCGCCCAAAAAGAACACAAGCCTGATTATTTACGGGGTTAATTAGGTGCACCGTTTATCACAAGTGCAGCACTAATTAATAAACAGAGTAGTTTAGAGTGCACGTTGTAATCGTGATCATCGTACACACGCACTTCTAAATACTCTCGGCGATTCAAGGGGGTTATTAGACAATCAATTTAAACTAAAGTGAAATAAATAAAAATTAAATTGAATCAGGTATTTCGTTGTCCACTACGGAACACTCGGTTGCTTTAAGAGCAAATACAAAATAAATTTAGAAAACGGAATTATTCAAAATGAATTTGTAAACGGTTCGGACTCAAATTACAAGAAAGTTTCCGGGGAATCTTTCAAATAATTCTCCTGGAGAATCGGCTCCGCGCCGGTTTTATAGGGCGCGGGCCTCTCCCCCACTCGGAGTGAATGCGCGGACTTTGATCAGGGAGAGTGTCGGGGAAAATCGGAGCTGAACGAGGACGACTGACCTCAGCGAAAACAGAAGCCAACTTATCTGCTTCTTTAATCATCGCTACTGGTCAGTCGCCTCGTTACATTCCTCCCTTCCCTGGGGGAAAGAAAAAAATTGACGGGCTTAAAAAAATTGAAAATAAACGGGACGGTTAGTAAACAAAACGGTATGTACAAAAAAAATAAATCAAACAGGTGAAAAAAATAAAAAGAAAACAAATATAAATATGTACACATTCCAGGGCCGATGGTGACTTCTAGGCGGACGGGCTCATCACCATGGCGGATGGACCTGCTTCTGGTGGTGCAGGTGGATCGGCTACGGATTCTTCCGGAGGGCGGACGGGCTGGCGGCTGAAGCGGGCAAGCTGGTTCCGCCGACGGACGGGCTGGTGTTCCAGGAGAACCCAGGTTTGCTGGTGGCCTGACTGGTATCTAGGGTGGAGAGCCTGGTGTCTTCGGTGGACCGGCGGTGATCTCCGGCGGACGGGCTGTTTTCTCCGGCGGGTATACTGGCGGCTTCGGCGGTCGGACAGTTTACCCCGATCGGCAGGCAGGTTACTTCGGCGGTGGTCTGGGGAAACTATAAAATGTTTGGTGACAGAAGGTACCTTAATTATCAGCGGCGGTGAAGACGGAAAATTCTGGCTCGGTTTCGGCACTTGTACCACCACAGGAGCTATGGCTGGGATCTCCAAAGACTTTATCCCGGACGTACAGAAGCTGGCAGCAGGAAGTTCCTCGGAAACGGGAAACGGATGGTGGAATTCTTCCTGTTCCATGGCTATGTACGTTGAAGGATGTGGAGTCGATGGAGGCTCTCGGAAGTCCTGGACACGGTTTACGGTCGGCGGTGACAGGTAATTTTCGGTACTCTTTGGCGGACAAAACTGTTGAACATAATTTTCTGGTTTTTCAGGTTCCGGTTCGGACTGCCTTGTACCTGGATCCGGACAGATCTCTTCTACCAGGGCCTGTAACACAGCGACCTCACCTGGAGAGGTTACATCGGCGGCTGGATCGACACTGAGACCTGGAAATTGAAGAACCGGTGCACGGGTTTCTTGTTCGGGACATGGAGTCGGCAACGGTGTCGTGGGTGTGAAGATGAGCGAACGCGATGGAGCCTCGGGAATTTCGCTGATGGCAACCATCACTTGAGGTCCTTCTTCACAACTGGACTTCGGGTTTTTCTCGGCGGTGTCTGGTTTATCCGGCTGGACAGGTAGTAGTCGAGGACGGACGGCTGTTTTTCTATTTTGGATTCGAACGGGCATGTAGAACAATCGGAAGTAGCTCTCAAATTCGGACCAGGTATGCCAATTGTATTTATTATTCCGGTACCAGTCCAAACCTTTCCCTTCCAGCAGTAACGGCAGGACGGGTAGAAGAGAGTCTGGTGGGAACTGGTAGTACTGGATAATTTCTTGTAATCTTACCAGGAAGGGGGCAGGATCACCCTCTCCGTTGAATCTGACACCCCATTGTTGGACGACGTCACATACCAGCGGTACAAGCGGATTTCTGGGTGGTGCGGTCCATGGGTCTGTCTTAACAGTCTTGTAGTCCTGCATGTCGACGGCTTCCCGTATCTAAATAACAGAAGAAATTATACCTGGATACCTGGAATACGGTGGCATGATGTCGGCTACTGTAAACTGTACAAACTAAACATGTCAAACTCTGTAAATAAAAATAAACAATTATGCATAAAACGGATTTAAAAAAAATTAAAAGGTTTCTCTCCAGTTACGGGAATGCGGGAAAAAATATATATAAATACAAAAATACCTAGTATCGGGCGCCCTGTACTTAATTGGGGAATGTCAAACCTGCTCAGGTGCCATGTAACGTTCCCCTTGAACGTACAGTATTTATTTGATGCACTAGGGTAGCTCTTGAGATATCCAAGGTTCTTACACAAAGAAAGGGGCAATTAAATAAAGAGTTGGAGATAAACCTTATTAACAATTTATTCAGGATGGTAATACTATGTTATTTACAATTTATGTACAATGAAATAATAATGCATAATTCAAATCAAGACAAAATATAAATTCAAATATTTTCACAGGAAGTATGAATAAGTTAGTATTTTGGCGGATTAAACGGGGTGTTTAAAGAAATTACTATTGGGGCTGTTTAAATCGGACTTTCCCTGAGACGGACTTGCGTACCGCCAACTGCCTGGACAAAATGTGCACAAATGCAGTTAATGGCGTCGGCTCGTAAGCTCGTTGCAGAAATTTACAGGGGCCGGGAGAATCAGTGAACAGTGATGTGTTTATAACTTGAAAGTGATTTCAAATAACAGGGCTAAGTGTTTTCAACTATTGATTTAAACGGAACAGAGTTCCAGGAGTGAGCAAAGAATACCTGTATGCAATTAATCTAAACACGGAGGGTTTCTTATGTGGTCATACCACCCTCGCTGATGTGCTTTTTGCAGAACCTTATTGGAGATCCATCACCTCGGCTGACTAGGCTAGCATGGTCTATTTCACAAGATATAATATATGCTATTTTCAAAGGTACCGTTTTGACTCCAAAAAATGTCCTTCTAGCAATGACAGTGAAGACTCTAACTGGAAACGTTGAAATGATTTCACTTTTAAATCGCCTAGGCCATGGGTGTAGTTACTCTAAACTTTTAGAAATAGATACAGCGTTGTGTATGGAGAAACTAAACACAGTTAGAGAGAATGAAGTACCACTACCAAGCAGTATTCATGTCAGTATTCCTCCGACAGTAGCCTATGACAATATAGACCGTATGGAGGAAACATTAAGTGGAGC
The DNA here is from genome assembly GCA_963082805.1 of Hemicrepidius hirtus. Lineage (NCBI taxonomy): Eukaryota > Metazoa > Arthropoda > Insecta > Coleoptera > Elateridae > Hemicrepidius > Hemicrepidius hirtus. The sequence goes on from OY720168.1 coordinate 8,765,025, forward strand.
GGGCACTTCTCATCGTGTCAATGGCATTATAGTGCAAAATACCTCGTGTACATGCTTGCCACCAAGATTTGGCACACCAGTTATCGGGAAAAAGCAAAGAAGTATTTCACTGTCAGTTCCATGTATATAAGATTACATAGTTGGGAAAACGAAGAACCCTCCTGCCAGCGTTTTACTTAGATGCTGTAAGTAAAAACTCATCACTAAATTCAGTTTTTTACAACGGCTTGAGGTTGTACAACCAGCTTCCTGCCGACGTTCGAAATTTCCCTAGTATAAATAGTTTCAAAAGAAAAGCCAAATTAGCAATACAAAATAGGATAAGTTAGAATAAGTAGTTAGTACAGTATTTTACTGTGTAAGTACCTGTTTATACGTTGTACCTTAGTATATACCTAAGTGTCAAATAATTGCAATATTTTGTATGTGTAATATTTTTGTACCCTTTGGCTAAATAAATGCAAAAAAAATGCATTATTATTACTACTGCGCAGCTTCCACATGAATGTGTAGAAAATTTTAAACAATCTCAACGAAATAATTTATTTTGGACACTGAGCAGACAATACAATTCAGAAAATCAGAGCGTTAGTTCATGGACCGGATTCAACATAATTATTAGGAATAATATTGCTGTTCACGCTAACACCGTTGCGTACTTGCCGTGTATAAACAAACCTGCTACAGAAATGTCGAATGTTCATGAAATTCTGAGGCAGTGTGTACAGATTAAGTCACAGCTTGAACTGAAAAAAATAATACTGGTACTGGATCAAGCCATTTTTGCAAAAGCTGTAGAGATAGCTTGGTGTCACCAAGAAACATTCAGTGACGTATTTATAATGATGGGTGGATTTCATACAATATGTAAGCTACTTTCTATCATAGGTAAGCTGTTCGGTGACGCTGGACTTAGTGACTTGGCAGTAGAAACTGGGGCAATTTCGCAAGGCTCTCTAAGAAATTTTCTCCACGGAAAACAATACAACCGTGCCGTTCGTTTACATAAGTACAGTCAGCGACAAATGTTTTCACCAGTATGATACCACTGAACACGTTTTTCTGACATATATAAGAGGTACCATAACGTCGTTCTTATTGTTTTATATAGGTATCTTGGTAACACTGTTAACAAGATGAAATGAAATATATAAATGTGTTATATTTCTCAGTAAAGCGGGTTAGAGTGGTACAAGACTGGTGAAAACATTTGTCGCTGACTGTACATATATGAGGCATTTATGAGAATCATCTGACGACAGTTTCTTGATTACTTGAAATTGGAGTTTCCTGATATTTTTTCAAAAATCGAGACTGTTAATGAACTCACACAACAATTCTGTGACAATATGTGCAATGAAACATTCAACAATGCAATAGGAGATCCCACCATAAAAAATATCATGGATACATTTGAACTGTATTTAAAGTACTTAAGGAATGACAATGGACCTCTTTCATCATTCTGGATGACATACATAGATTTAGTAGAGCTATTGCTTGGATTAATCCGAAGTAACCGAGAAGGAAACTGGCTACTTTTCATGTCATGCATCCAACACATGATCCCCTGGTGTTTTGCTCTAGACAAAATTAACTATGCACGATATCTATCTGTTAACTTTGCAGAAATATCTAATTTAGAAAACAATGAGCCCGAAATAAGTCAATATTTTAAAGATGGAGGGTTTTCGATTCAATTAGGATCGAAAAACCCATTTTCACGTATTCCTGTAGATCAAACGTTGGAGGAGACCGTCAACAGAGATACGCAAACTTCAGGAGGTACTAAAGGATTTAGTTTAAAGGCAGGCGCTGTTGAAAAGTACTATATAACAGCTGAATACCGAGCATCAGCTCTAAGGCAGTTACGAGAAATTCTACGTTTCACAAGTCAGGCCACATTTTATCACTCAGATCTACAAAAGCCAAGGATAAAAATAGATGAAGAGTGCGTTTCATCTGCAGTCCAACTGTTAGAGAACGACTGGACTAATCCATTTGACCAAAGTCCTTCAGACATAATCAATTTATCAACAGGAAGAGCAGCGCCACCTGATGTACAGACATCTCTGTTAACAGCGAGAAAGAAAGATGAGGACGCATGTGAAACATTCACAAAAGATCGTCTGGAAAAGGGAGACGGGTTTTACGAGCCCATAAAAAAAAACAACTTGAAGACTTTGAACCCTACTGTCACATTGAAACACAGAGGAAAAAACAAAGAATTAATCCTCAAGGCAGACCGTAAGGTTTATGCAAGTATGATACTCATAGCAGAAAACCGACATTTAAATATGTTAGACGTGTTTAGCCACCCTTTGGGTCCTTTACCTTGGAGTCTGGCCAACCCCGATGGGCCAATGAAAAAAACTAGCAAAGCAGTATTGGGGAAACACTTAGAAAGCCTGATTTCACCGGAAGATGGAAATATTCTTTCATCAGCCACTATAATTGATGGGATGGCATTGATTCAAGAGCTGCATGGAGAAAATAAGACATTTGATGAACTATCAGATTCCATCTTTAAGCAGGTCTTAACTACTGGCTATTACAGCAAGAGAATCGACATTGTGTTTGATACTTACAACGACAAATCAATCAAATCTGCAGAACGTCTCAGCAGAGGTTCAGAGGAACGAATTTCTTTCAAGAATATTAAAAGTGGTCATAGAATTGTCAAATGGAGACGTCTTCTACAAAGCGGTGATAGTAAGAATAAACTAACAAAATTCCTTGTTGAAAGTTGGCAAGAGGAAAATAAAAGGAAAAAGATTGGTGATAAAAAACTGTTTGCTGCTTACAGTAAAACGTGCATCAAAATAACTGCTAGTGGCTTCTACGAAGTGGAAAATCTTGCATCTTCCCAAGAAGAAGCGGATACTCGAATGATGCTACATATTAAGGATGCAGCTGTGGAATACTCAAATATTGTTTGTGTATCTGATGATACTGACGTTTTGGTTTTAGCTCTCTATATATCGTGGGACATCCGTCGGGAGAGCAACCTGTACATCAAACGTGGAACAAGTGGTCGAATCAGGTTAAGAGACATTAAGAAACTTGCATCTGCGGTTGCCTCCCGTGTTCAAGCAGCATTACCTGGTTTACACGCATGGACAGGTTGCGATAAAGTCAGTGCTCTTTCTGGGCAAGGCAAGCTCAAAGCCCTGAAACTTCTACAAACAAATGAGGAATACGTTTCATTGTTTACAATGATGGGGAGCCAGTTTTTATTATCTGACAATGAGCATTGTTTAATCCAAAAGTTTATAAGTCATCTATATTCAAAAAATACTAATACAGAAAATATCAATGAAGTGAGATACCAAATATTCCGAAGTAGACAAGGCGCAGTTGAGTTAACACAGCTTCCTCCATGTGAAGACTGTCTTCGTCAGCATTCTTTGCGGGCCAACTATCAATCAGCTATTTGGAAAAGATGTCTCGAAAATTTTCCTGATGTTCCAGAACCAGAAGATCATGGATGGATGCTAGACAAAGATGGAAAGCTTTGCATCAAATGGATGACAGGAGCACCAGCACCTGAAACAGTGTTGGAACTTTTGAGTTGTTCTTGCTCGAGGTTGTGTCAACTGCCATCATGCACTTGTATGGTAAATCAGTTAAAATGTACCGAGGCATGTAAACTGACAAAGTGTGATAACATGAATGAACCTGAGGAATGTGTAGAAGAAGATTTAAACTGCTATGACAGTTGTGAAAGTGATGATGATGAAAATGATGAATAAAACTATTGTTAGAATACTAGATTACTACCAGATTATAATTTTTGTAACAACTGTTTTAATGATCCAATTTAGTTTGACAAATAAACGTGTTACCTTTGTACTATGTGCTTGATGTTTCATATTATTATTCCCTAGGTTAAGAAATGTTTTGAAAGAAGTGCTTTTAAAAATTATAAAAGTTTTATCAATTTTTATCGATCATTGACATTAATTCATTATTTATTAATTAAAGGTTGCACCTATCGAAAAACCCAAAAGAACATTAAATATACGGATTATTATAGGCTTTCATTAAAAAAAAGAATGTTAAAATCGGACCACTATTTTCAGAGATATAACTGCTTTTCTAAAAGTCTACATCCGCCATCTTGAATAGGCCGCCATTTCTATAAGCTACCACTTTGAGATGGCAATCATGGTTTTTAGTCATCCTTATACACCCATATAACTGTGGTATAAAGGAAAATTAGTACCCCCAAATTATACCGAAATCTTGACTGGCCCATGGACTATCGTTACTTGCTGTAGGATCCGAAAGTTTTCAGTTGGCTGTTAGACACGGTGTCCGGACCCTTAATCACGCGACAGTTAATCATAGGACACTTAACGGACATTTAATCACGCGGACAGTTAATCACACGGACAGTTAATCACGCGGACATTTAATATCAGGGACACTTAATAACATTTTTGAAATTTCGCAAAGTTCAGAGTAGGTATACGGGTTTCTCAACTAAAAGTAGCCCCCTTCAGTGTCTTCCAAAACTATTTTATGCTTGCGTAGTCGAAGATAGAGAAGTTTTGGAACTAGATGATCAGCAAATTGCCGTTATCAAAAATAATATTAGTGTCACATCAATACATTATTCACGAATCTGAAGATAATGCTAATGATAAAGAAAACGAGGAAGAATGTTTCACCTAGGATTCAACTTATGTTACGCCAATAAGAGAGTATAATACGTTGGAGAAATGCTCTAATATCTACGTTGCTGTTTATTTGGCACATAATATTGAAAAGTAATTTCATTGCCAATTTTGCTCTGCCAAATTAATGAAGAGTGAAAGTGATGTAATAAATGAAAGTGAATTTTTTTTAATGTTCAAAGATTATTTGTGTGGCAAAAATATAAAATTTTTAAGAAGACTGTCGGAAGAATTTGCCAATATTGTTAGATATCTGTTGGTGCAATTCAATGAAGCATTTCATAAACATAAATGTAGCAATAATGTAACCAAACACATAAAAAACTATCTGAAGGTAGCTTTAGAAAGGAAATATAGTGGTTGGTACGCATTAGAGCAAGATCTGCCATGTGCTCCTCACAAGGACCATATTCTTAATTTATTCATAAAAATGAAGTTATTTCGCCAATTAAAGTGGGAATCTGAAGCTTGTGTAAAAGCATGTAAAGAAAAATCCAGTAAACCGAATAAACCGCATAGGAAAGTGCGTATTTTATCGGGGGTAAATACTTGAGAGTAGATTTTTTTAAGAAATTAATTTGTAAAACCTCATCCGAATTTTCGAAGTATTTTATTTGTATGTCTAATAAATTATGTATACACCTTGGTATTGTGTTATATATCTTACAAAAAGTAGACATTTATTAGTTACTATTAGTTTTTTTGCTAAGTTAATTTTTTATAATTAACAATTCGATAATTATTTTTCTATTTTAGATAAATTACTTTATTTAAACTTAAATTCATCTGATGAAGCCTTATTAATGGCGATTCGATTGAAATATTAAATTTTGTGACGTAAGTAAAATTGGCTTTTAATTTTACTTATAGAAACTGGTTTTTATTGTATAAGTAATTTGTTGAGAATTTTGAAGCGTGTCGAACCGCATTAACGATTATTCTCGATGTTTAACGATGTTGAGCTTTCTATAAGCAACACATGCGTCGCTTCTCTTCAGCGCTTAGTTTGTGGTCGGAGGGGTGCGGGAAATCCAAATGAGCGAGAGGACAATACGGAACGCTATTTAACACGTACCTTTCGCCTCTTTACAATATTCCTTTACTCAGTGGTCTAGAGAAGCTAGCCCTACTGCATCTGCAGCTGCTTTTGTATGTATGATTTTTGTAATTTGTTTTAAAAATATTTATAATTTAATTGTTTATTTTGTTAAAATAAAAGCGCCTTTAAATCTTGCAAATGCAATAATTGTGATTAACGGTAGTTATCCCTCCCTCATTTTAAAGAGTTGCAAAAGTAGTTTAAAATACACTGGTCCAAGAAATTGGCGCATCACTATTCGATTTTTTATGTGTTTTATAGATTAGTACACAAACCAACCTATAAATTTAAACGATATTTAGAATGAATAAACATATGAATGTATGACAACGCTATTTTATAATAAAACAAAAGAATAATTCAAACACTTCTCTTATTTGTCAAAGTAACGTTGTTCTCTTTACCGTAATAACATCTTTTCTTAAAAATTTAGAAGTTGTTTTCACTAAATTTGAGAGTTTAACTGTTTATTATCAAAGATGAATCATCATTTTGCAAATTTAACCCGTGAGCAGTGTGCAACAATTGTTACTTTAGTTGGTGAAGGTTATAGTCGACGGCGTATAGCTGAAAGGGTAAACTGCAATCAGTCTTCGGTATCACGAGTTTTACAACGATACAGAATTACTGGAAATCATTCTAGAAGGCAAGGACAAGGTAGAAATCCTGGTACAACTGCAGTTGAAGACAGATTTTTGCGAATGCGAGCTTTACGAGAACGGTTGACAACTTGCCGTAAGCTGCAAGTACAACTTCTAGAGACACATCAACATCAACTAAGTATAGAAACAATTAGAAAACGTTTGGGAGAAGGTAATTTAAGAGCTAGAAGACATGTAACGGGTCCACAATTGACAGCAAACAACCGAAGAGCCAGATTACGTTTTGCCAGACAACATGTAGGTAAACTGGTAACCAGAAGACTGGGCACGAGTTCTATTCACTGACGAGTCGAGGTGTTGCCTGTACAACTGTGATGGTAGGACACGAGTATACAGACGACCTAATGAACGTTATGGCCAATGTAACATAGCCCCAACAACATTATTTAATGGGGGTTCTGTTATGGTCTGGAATTTCATTAAATGCCCGCACGGAACTGGTGGTCATTAATAATGGGACTATCAATGCTCACAGTTATAATACCAGTAGGTATATTAGAAGCTCATGTTATGCCATTTATGCCAATCCCTGGAGATAATGCCTTTTTAATGCAAGATAATGCGAGGCCGCACGTAGCTGGTATAGTAAATCAGTATCTGGCAGCAGTTGGCATTCGCACCCTTGACTGTCCAGCACGGAGCGCGGATTTAAACCCCATTGAACACCTTTGGGACAAGTTGAAAAGGAGAGTGAGAAACCTGGAACCTCCGCCAAACAATCTGGAAAAGTTGGCAAATCATCTGACCAACATATGGAAGGAACTTGGACAAAATGAGATACAATCTTTACTTTTAAGCATGAGAAGACAATGTGAAGCAGTTATTCGAAGTCGAGGTGGTAACACATAATACTGAATACCATTTTGTTTACAGTTTCTTTGTTTATTTCATTGTTTTTAGTAGCATAATTAATATTAAGCTTAAGTCCTTTTTGTAGTTATGAATAAAAAAAAATAATTTTTGAAGAAACAAATGCTGTTTTTAACGTTTTTTCTAACGCAAACAATGATTTTTATCTCGTCTTAATAAAACAACGACATTAATATAATCCTATTTGTGTACTAATCTATAAAACACATAAAAAATCGGATCCTAATAGTGATGCGCTAATTTCTTGGAGCAGTGTATAATTTAATAGCTATTTTGAGCGATTTATGTCTGTTTTCAATATTCAGCTATGTTTAGGAGAAAAATCAATATAAATTTATTTCCCGTAATGTCTTTTATTCATTTAATTTTAATTAATGAACAAAATTACTAACTGTTAAAAATTTAACGCGGCAGCGCAGCTATCATTGGACTCGAGAAATATCACGCAAAATATAAGCCGTTGATAAGACAAGGATGCGCGGAGCTACAAACGCTACAAATTTCATATTCGAGACTATCCAAAAACTCAACCTTTTACTAGAAATATGATTGCCAAGTTACTCGGTAGAGGCACACTAGTCCAGAGGCTGACTTAGTTGGCAAGGGTGGGTCGAAAATATCAAGCACGCGTTTAAGCAGGGCGGTTAGACATCTTCCCATACAATATGTCAATCAACGGTTTTACTGTCTCATGGAGCAAGCACATTGGGATTTTGTAGGATAAGGAGACAATAATGCGAATATAAACGCAAAATTTACTGCATTCTTAACAATCCTCACAAATGCGTTTGACGTGTCCTTCCCGATACGACTATGAAATCAGAGGTTAAAAAGTAATGCAAACTGGTTTAACCAAAATTTGCGTAGTATGAGAGAAAATTTAAAACATTTAACAGAAGTTAACAACAGTTCACCTCACCTAATGTTAAAAGGAGAGGTTAACGCTTAAATTTAAATATAGGAAACTACAAAATTAAAAAGAAAAAGTACTACACAGAGTACATACAAAATTCAGGAAATACACCGAAAGCTTTTTGGCAAGTCATAAATGAACATCGAAATACCAACAAACCTCGCTGTAATACTACTAGTAGATTGTTTTGGGCAGTTCTGGGACACTCCCCCCACTCCTAACCTTGAATCCAAGGTCAAGGTCAATGATCAAGGTCATTGTCCTTGAATATTAACCAAGGTCACTCCCTTAAACCAAGGCCGAACGCAAGACTAGAGCTAGTAATTGAAATAGCGTAACATTTAATAATTTTATTTAGAAATGGTATACATTTATTAGTACAGTATTTCACAGAAACGAAAAAATTAACACACTATCTAAGATTATAAGACATCATTGACCAATATATGACAAAATATGCAATACATAATGACGCTATGAATAATAGTACAGTTCCTAGAATAATTACAGATACCCAACAGGAATTGTTAAAGCCAGTACAGTTCTTAAACACATCATCACTTATCTTAATAGTTTGCCAATTGGAAGTTACGGCGTATGTAGGTGCTTGGAATTTTATCTTGAACGTTAATAAACCATTTTCAGTAAAATTTCTCACAGGTATTTTAAATACAGGGATTTCAGCCAAGACGGAGTTGTTCATTTTATACCAAGTAGCGTTACTCATATTACGATCATAGGTTATAGATGCGGAAATGGAATTTGGCGGTTGTAGTACATAGAGAAACCCATCGTAAACGGCAGCCAAAGCCACTAACAACTTTACCCGAACCATGTTGACGCTACCGCAGGTTGTGCTCGAATGACAATCTTCTGCGAACGGGAGACATTTTTTCATTTTCGGAATCTTCAGATCCGTCCGAATCACTTTCTTCGCTAGTACTCACGATTGATAAATCATGAAGTCTCTGGAAAACTTCAACCCTCAAAACTAAATTGTGCAGAGCTGGATAACGATCTTGGGAAATTACATGCAAGGGGTCGATTGTATAAATAACTGATGCACTATAGTGGAAGAAGCCATATTGCGCTCCAAAAAAATCAGATAAAGCGCTATTTAGCGGATGAAGCGGTTCGGGGAATGGGAAGCTCAGTTCAGGGTTTATAGTTGGTATTTTCCCAGTCTTATGGTATCGACTTTCAGCATCATCATGAACCCAATAAACAGCTTCGTCTGGAACGTACAGAAACAACATGTTGACTGTAGGAGTGTTTGTAGCAAACTGGCTGATTTTCAAGGACTCGTATAGTAAGGTGGGGAGTTGTAAACAATGCGCAGACTCAGAACGTGATGGTAGGGGATACTATATAAAAGTTGCGCGTAAACGGTGTGGCGTAAAGTGTTAAAAATGTCGACGAGTAACTCAAAACCGCAGTGGTACGGTAGCAAGTTGTTGAAAAAAAATCCTGCAAATCGAGCTAACATTCGTCGTTTAAATGAGTGTAACAAAGAAGCCTTATTTGAATTAATAACAACATCAGAAGGCGAGCGAAAACCTACACAATTAGTTTATGCAGGCATCGTTAGACCTGATTGGAGCGAATATAATTTCTTGTGTTTCTGGAATAAAATGGAGAAGGGGATTCAAGAATATTTTCTATCTGATAAATTTATACGGAAATGGCTGGCAAAGGGTTATATCGCAAGTAGTGATTATATGTTTAAAAAGTGTAAAGATTGTGTTAGTGTATCTCCAAGGTACGACGATAACGATAGACCATTTCTAAACATGGCTTGTGCAGTGGTCGACGAAAGTGATTGTGTATTAACAAAACTGCTACCTACCGTTTGCAAAATTGGATAACATGCACTTCTACAACGCAATTATTGATAATTGCGTGCTTGATGGTGCTACAGCATACAATACCTTGTTTTCAAAGTGTAATGGTACCGAAGATACCGTTACATGTCATATTTGCGACCTAGCTTTCGATCGACTTGAGGACAAAGTTAAGGACCACTGCCACCTTACTACCGGGGAGCTGCACATTCGATTTGTAATCTAAATTTCAATGTTCCAACGTTCGTACCGATCTTTTTTCATAATTTAAATTACGATTCACACCTTTTCGTTAAGCAGCTTGCTTTAAATAATGAAGAAATTGACGTTATTCCGATGAATAAAGAAAAGTATGTATCGTTTGGCAAACGTGTATTAGTTGATGAAATTCAGGATAATGATCGTGTAAAGAAAATTTATTTGAGTATGAGATTCCTAGACAGCTACCGATTTATGAATTGTTCGCTATCGCAGTTGGCTAAGAATCTATCTTCCGATCAGTGTATCGAGATTAAAAGGGAATTCGGTGATGGCGTCAAATTCGACCTTATGAGGCAGAAAGGTGTGTTCCCCTACTCACATATCGACTCTTTTTCAAAATTAGATCAAACCACACTACCTACTATCGAACAATTTTTCGATTCGTTACATGGTACGGGCATTAGTGCAGCTGATTACGATCGCGCTGTGGAAGTGTGGACGACTTTCGACTGTAAAACTTTGGGAGACTACTCTGACGTTTATCTAAAATCGGACGTGTTAATTTTGGCAGACGTGTTTGAAAATTTTCGAGCTCTATGTTTGAGACATTACAGTTTAGATCCGGCCCATTATTACACCTCGCCTGGACTAAGCTGGGATGCCATGTTGAAATACACGGGCATAGTTAGAACTGTTGACTGACATGGATATGCTGCACTTTTTCAGAAAAGGTATCCGCGGTGGAGTTAGTACGTGTATAGGCAGAAAGGCTGTAGCTAATAATAGATTCGTGGAGAATTATGATCCCGCCAAACCCAATTCTTTTATCATGTATTTAGATGCAACAAATCTGTATGGCTATGCCATGCGTCAATATTTACCGCAACGCGATTTTAGTTGGTTAGGGGTCGAAGAAATTGAAACGTTAAATGTTTTAGACGCTTCGGACGAATCCGACACTGGATATGTGCTGGAAGTGGACCTGCGATATCCCCTAAATCTGCATCATCTCCACAATGATTTACCCTTTTGTCCCGAACTTATCGCGCCGCCGAACGGTAAATTGAAAAACGTGAAATTAATTCCAAATTTACAACACAAATTCAAGTATGTAATCCACTACAGAAATTTAAAACAGTGTTTAGAAGCCGGTTTGATTTTGGACAAAGTTCATAGAGTACTCAAATTTGTACAGACCCCTTGGTTGCGTTCCTATATTGATTTAAATACTAAATTAAGAAACCGGTCGACGAACGAATTTCAGAAAGATTTTTTTAAGGCTCTTAACAACAGCGTGTTCGGTAAGACGATCGAGAACGTGGATAAGAGGGTTAATGTCAGGCTAGTCAGTCATTGGGAGAAGATTGGTAACAGAATTGGTGCCGAAAGTTTAATTGCTAGACCAAATTTTAAAGATAAAACCGTGTTTTGTGTAAATTTAGTTGCTGTTGAGTTGAACAGAACTTCGGTTTACTACGACAAACCTAGCTATGCAGGTTTTTGTGTTTTAGACATTTCAAAAACCGTTATGTACGATTTTTATTACAGTTTTCTGAAAAATACCTATGGCAATAACGTTTCCTTACTGTACACCGATACTGACTCCTTGGTACTTGAAATTTATACAGACAATTTTTATGAAGACATGAAACAGCATCTTGACAAATTTGACACTTCTAAATTTAAAAACGCTCTGCATGGAATGCCCAGGAATGTGTCTGTCGTCGGTAAGATGAAAGACGAATATGGCGGTTTCCCTATACAGAGTTTTTATGGTGCAGGTGTAAAATCATACTGTGTGAACCTCGAAAGTGGTGCCGATCGGAAGGCAAAGGGTGTTCCCAAGAGTGCAGTTGCAAAGTATCTCACCGCTGACCTGTTTCAAGAAGTGGCTGAGAACAGGCGGAGTGAGGTATTTTCCAAGTTTTTTGTATTTAGATCCCGTAAACACACTATGTACACCGAGCTGATAAATAAGGTTGGGTTGTCTGCGTTTGATGATAAACGTTACCTTATTCCCAATACCACGAAAACTCTGGCGTGGGGTCACTTGGCTATTCCGACACCAGGTCTAGACGTCGATGACAGATTAAATGTTTTGATTGATTTATTGGAGGCTTCCGATCGGGATCAAAATTAACCATTTTTTCATCAGTCGTAGCGGTACTGCTTATTACTTTGCAGCAAAAGTCCTACGGTATACGATCACGAAACTTTCTTGTACAATAGTTGTTAATATGATTTTTAGTTTACGTGTATTTATAAGTATAGATAGTGTGTACATAATATGTGCTTATTTGACCTGTAAATATTTATATGATTTGTGGGAGTTGCTTAGAGAAAGCAAACCATACGCTATAATGATAAGAATATAAATAAACAATAATTGTTGAAAAAGTATTTTATTTATATATTTTAGTTACAATTGTGATATAAATTTTATTCATGAATAAAACTTGTACATTTGATACAATAGCATTTTTTGATATCCACGAATTGTGTCTATTATCGAAACCTAACCACTTGACCAGAAGCTGATTTCCTCTTTTCCTAACAACTTTTTCTACCAAATAAATATCGGGATGTTTGGTTTTCTGCAGTTCCAACCCATAAAAAGCTCCTTTTACTTCCTCGCCATCGTCATCTTCCAAAATGTAGCTTGCAGAGTTTGTAAGTCGAACTTTTACGATTTTAAAAATTTCGTTGCTCCAATTTGGTGTGTATCCTTTGGCAAATGCGGCCCTGTGTTTACTAACTCTAACGCGGTCTCCCACAGAAAAGTTGATGTTCTTCGGGTCAACCGTTTTCATATGACTGTAGACCCTTTTCAAAATTTCATCGGCATTACTTGCATTAACATCTTCCGGTTTCATTCCGATGGTTGAGTGTTTTGTGGAATTATATCGTTTTACAATTTTTGGTAAAAGATCCAACCACTTATACGTTCCTTGCAAGCTGAACTGCTTCCACATCATATTTTTTAAAGTGCGGTTGCAGCGTTCGACGATACTGCTTTTTAAATTTGAATAACTACTATAATGGTTAATGTTGAATTGCTTCATCAGGGTTTGGAATTCTTTGTTGTAGAATTCTTTACCCATATCTGTTTGTAGATTTTTCGGTTTAGAACTTGTAGTTGAAAGCGCTTTCTTCATCGCGGTAGCAACGGCTAGACCGGTCTTTCGTTTGACGGGGTATGCCCAAACATATTTGGAAAATGCATTGATAACAACTAAAATGTATCTGAATCCTCTGTTGACTTTTTGGTATGGTATCATTTCAACCAAATCGGCTTGAAACAAATCGTTTAGACCCTTGATGATCACACGTCTCCGTTTGAAATTTTTTCTAGCCGGTTTGTGCAGTTCCGCTACAACGTCTTCCTTAACGTTCATCTTTAATTAGAAGCTTCTACTACAAAACTCGTTATTAATAATCCCGTATCGGAACTCTCATGAGAAATTCTAAACTCAACAAGATATTCTTATTGGGTTGGTATGTAGCCGATATTTTATCGCCTGGATTTAGTGTACCGAGCGTCTCAGGCGCCATCAACACACCATTTAGGTATATTTTCGCGAGAGATGGGGTGCAAGCAATTGATATTATTTGTGCAGATGGTAGTCTGTATTCATATTCGCCGTTAATACTACCGTTAATAATTATGAACCGACCTTTGCTATCAGTTTTAACAGCCACTACATAAAAGATGGTATCATACTTTAGAGCCGATTTCATATACCCTATCTTAGTTGCAGTCTCTGCAGATATCTCCTGTTTAAGAGCCTCGCCATCTTCCACCAGATATATTTTCGGATTTACATCGGTAGGATGATGTTGATGCATATGCCTTCCAAACTTATCTATCGGCATGTTAACGCGAACTGAGCTAACGCGGGTATGGTATGGCTATTGAAAATTTGCCTATTTATTGACCTTATTTAATAACTTTTGCGCGCCTTAAAGCGTTCACGATGCTAACAATTTCGTTGTTATGTCCTGTATGTCCTGCAGCCTGCGAGGCTATCAAGATCTGCATTCTCTCTACAAGAGTATTTGGATTTTTCCAAGGTACAAATTCAACCTTTCTGCTATTTACGTTTAGAACTCCTTTACCTAACCGAGTTGATTTGGGGGTACTTATACTGCGAATAATATTTCGATACTTTGGACCGGTATTACCACTTATTTGCTCGCTGTCGTTGTAATTTTTACGGTTGGCAGCAGACCGATTAACGATGTCTTTATACTGATCATGATCCTTTGTAGTATAGCCTATAGGAGCCTTTTTAAACATCAATTCGTAGAACCCAGGAGTTCCTTTATATGTAACCTTACGACCGCCGTCCATTATAAACATGTCTTCCCCGTCGAAGTCAAGAATTTTATTTCCTATATGAAATTTATCTGCTTCAATATCGAATCGAACACCATACTGAACATCGAATTTTCCCTCCGTGTCCCGTATCAAGTCTTCGATGTATTGTCTAGCTAAACCTTGAAAGTGTTCCAAGTATTTATCGAGGACATCTGGATGTAACATGTTTTCAATCGTTTGTTGAGCTTCTCGAACACTATGTTCCAAAAATTCTTCATTATCACTTTCCACGTTCAGGACCTCAGACTCCAAGAGTTCCTCTTCCGGTGAAGCTTCGGCAATTACATCAGCTTTCAGAAAGTGGGGTTTCGATTGTACAGGCTGTGGGCGCGTGCGAGTAGGCATCTCCTTTTTAGGAGGTATCTTTAATTCTGTGGGCTCTACTTTAACATGTAAATCTCTGGTTTGTAAACCTTCAGTTTTAATAGTTGCTAGTAATTCCTTAAGCGGTTGGGAAATGGGCTTAAATTGTTCCGAGAGTGTAGACTGCGATCGGGTCATGTCTGATTTTAAACTTTGCAATTTTCTTTTTAAATTTTGCCTACTTTTAATTAGTTCGCTAACCAACCGTTTATCCATCTTCCTCTGACAGTTGCTTAACGACAACTAAGCCGTATAGTTTCGCTTCAATTGTATATGTGGAAAAAAGAATCGAATCCTTTCCTGTACCGACCCCCGTTTACATCCGAATCCTTATCGATGACTAGAAAACCGTATGGATCGTTCCAACACTGTGAACATAAGTCCATAAAATCTTCAAAGCGCATGTCAACGTTAACGTGATCATCGTGTATGTGTTTTAGGTTGGTCTTATCTTGTTGAAATACTATAATAAGATTGGCGTTGTCTCTAATAAGTTGTTTTGGAATAGAGGAATAGGTTTGGCATAAGTAGAAGCAATCTATGTTTGCATGCCGTCCAAAACAAAAGTAATCTCTAATTACACTTTGGTTTTCGCATGCCACATCGTCGAAAATAATTACAGAATTGGGTTTGGCTTCCTGAGGTTTCAATATCTCTAAGCTGTCTTCGTATTCATAAAAACCGATTTCCCGTATTGGTTGCAGTAGTTTCCTTAAATAATTATATTTCGGTTGATTCAATGATTTCCAATATAAATAAACATTTTCAAATCTCAACCCGTTGGAATGTTCTAGTAAACTAATCATTACGTTCGTTTTCCCACAGTTAGATCTACCAACGATAAGTCCACGCTTACACCCACCTCCTAGTAAAATACCATGTCTCTGATAGTTCGCCGTCAATGAAGTTTGATCATGATTTACGATTGGCAAAGAGTGATTTTGCTTTTCAATTTTAAATTTTTTCATTCTCGACACCTTTCTTAAATGTGCGTAACCAAAACACTAAAGTATTGGCGAATGTGATTTAAATTATATATATATAATACGGTACGCTCGAATATCTGTCGCAGTTGCTTAAAATGTTGGTTTACGAACGTAGCGCCGGTATTCGACGTCGAGCTGTTGACAAGAAAGGTTCTGGACTAGTGAACACTCTTATAAACAAATTGCCTGTAGAATTACACATTCCCGGGTATAACTATTGCGGTCCTGGAACTCGCTTAAAAAAAAGACTTGCTCGAGGAGATCCAGGTATTAATTCGTTGGACGAAGCCTGTAAGGAGCACGACATTGTATATTCTCAACATCAAGATCTTCAGACCCGACACGAGGCTGATAGAACGCTTGCTGAAAAGGCTTGGGGTCGCGTTCGTTCAAAAGACGCTGGAATTGGAGAAATATGCTAAGATATTACGGATTCCCAATTTTCGAGGGGTTTACATGCGTGACGATTTACCTCAGACGATTTATGAAAACGAATCGGGCGTAGTTAACCTAGACGATAAAATAGGTGCTGGTACGCAATGGACCGCCTACGTGAAGCGAAGTTTCAACGTGGAATACTTTGATAGTATAGGGAATTTAAAACCACCACCGGAATTAATAAAATATTTCCGCAGCGACAGTAGCAGGAATAAGATTACATACAACTTTGAACGATATCAAAAGTTAAATTCATACAATTGCGGACATTTATGCTTGCAATTTTTATATAGCTGTGCAAGATGATTTTTACAACGTCAGTGTACTGTTGTTTCTTGCATACAACGCATCGCAATGTCTACCATTTTCACACTTTCCGGAAATACGTTGGTGTTAAGCGTCGATTTTGATCCTCCAATTTTTTTGGAATCTGAACAAGAATATGTTCTGGGATTACTAAGTTTTGAATCGTACAATAGCATTCCTAATATTGTGGAGCCAAAAAATGTATTTAGACTCGTCGGTAGACCAGATATTGTATTTCCGAAAGGTGCTTATGAACTTAATGGCATCAACCAATACATACAGTCGCAATTAAATCGTAATGTTGGCGACAGGGAATACGTGGACCTGCGAGGACATGCAAGCACTATGAAAACCCAGATTAAGGCCTCTCATGAAATAGACTTCGAATATGACAACTCTATAAGGGATATACTAGGATTCGACAAAAAAATATATTCAAAAAATAAAGTGGTTGAATCTGAACACATAACCAAAATAATGCAAGTTAATACCATATTAATACATTGTAATATTTCTGTGGGGTCTTATAACAATGGAAAACCAAGCCATACAATTCATCAATTCTTTCCTACTGTCCCGGTTGGCTACAAAATCGTCGAGTCTCCAAATCCAGTTATTTATCTACCTATCAGTACTAAAACCATTACGAACATTACAATTAAAATACTTGATCAGGACGATCGACCGGTCAGTTTCAATTCAGAAACCATAACTGTAGGTTTACATTTGAAGAAGGTGTAATGGGTTTCATATTCCATTCGCACGGTTACGGTTGCAATCCTTTGCAGCCGATTCAAAAAGGATATAACAAGCCCCCTTCCAAGCGCTCCAAGGTCAGTAAGAGATCGACTTCCGACCTGTTAACAAACACGAATAAAGCATTCCTCAAGTCGTTGGGTTATCAGTTGCTACAATGAGTATTTTGAATATTGGTGAAAAGGTGTTTGTCGACAATTCCATTGTTAGTAATCAAATCCACACCCATCAGCCGTACACAACCAGTTTTAACAATAATGATGAAATTCGAATACCTATACAAGAAGATATGTCTACTCTACCCGGATTAAGCCACTTGTACATAGAAGGAAAACTACTTAAAGCAGCGGGAGGTCCTACAACCGCGAAATTTGTAAATAATGGTATCGCACACTTATTTAGCGAAATTCGATATGAAATGAACGGTGTTGTTATTGATTCTGTAACTAAGCCTGGTATAACAACTACTATGAAAGGTTATGTTTCCAATACATCCGAAGATGTTAAAAAACTTCTAAACGCCGGATGGTTGCCTGATAGCTCAAGTTCTATAACGGATGCCTCCGGTAATTTTAATGTCTGCATCCCTCTCAGAACCTTGTTGGGGTTCGCTGAAGATTATAATAAGGTTGTATTGAATATCCGACAAGAATTGGTATTAATCCGAAGTAATACTGATGACGATGCTGTTTATCTTGCCAACGCCGTGGCGACTGATGCAATCAAAGTTCAGATTGACAAAATTTATTGGAAAGTTCCCCATATTACAGCAGGCCTTGCGCAGGAACTGGCTTTAACCAAATACATTGATAAGAACATCGACACACAAGTTGCGTTTCGCAGTTGGCAACTTCATGTAATCTCTGGTGTGCATACCAATACTCTCCATTCTCATGCTATCGCAACCAGCACAAAATTGCAAACACCTCGACAAGTTATACTTGGTTTCCAAACGGCTCGATCTGGACAATTAAATAAAGTTTCGAGTTCATTCGATCATTGCAATATCAAAAATATTAGAGCATACTTGAACACCGAAAGATATCCATATGATAATTTGAATATCGATATCGCTAATAATCATTATGCAACCCTATACGACATGTATTCCCACTTCCAATCAACATATTACAAGAAACACGATGAGCCTATGCTATCTCTACCGGACTTCAAGAAAGTAGCTCCTCTTATTGTTGTAGATTGCTCAAATCAAAAAGACTACATTCAGGCGAATGCAGTGGTGTTTAGATTAGAATTTGAAACAGCCACCAACGTAGCCGACGATACAACAGCGTATTGCTTGGTGTTGCATGATCGCGTTTTTTCGTATAATGCTCTGACGAAAGCGGTTAAACAACTTTAAATGATTAGTACTCCAGTTGGTCGGACACCTTCGAAGAAGCAGTGTCGCTTCTAGTACTGAAGCATCAATATGTTTGTTATAGTGGATGGTCAAGGTTTCAAGACGTCTGACAAAGAATTTACTCCAAAAGAATTAGCTGCGTATGATGGAAACACTGTTTCACATCACATCTTTAAATCCCCATTTTCCTTCTCAACACTACCCCACCAGTTTCAGCAGCAAGCTACTTGGTTGATGAATAACCACCATTGTATTAATTGGGATGATGGACATACACCAGTCTTCCTTTTTCCAAAAATCTTTCAGCGACTTGTTCGAGATGCTGATGTCATTTATATAAAAGGGAATGAGAAGGCTAAATTTTTAAGAGCATATACCTGCAAAAACATCATTGAAATTGAAGAACACCCCGCTTTAACCGCATCTAAACCAGCCTGCATGTATCATTTGAAAACGCTTTGTTACTGTGCTTTATCCAACGTTTATCATTTATACCAACACTATGTAATGCAATAGTTTTTCAATAAATCTTTTTATTTACGAAATAGTTTCATTTAATAAATTTCAAATAAAATTAGTTAAGAGATATATTTATTTCCAATACGCACATACTAGAAGATTAATACATTTATAGTACATTATTATCTAAAAGCTAGTAATAGTTGCAATTTGCCACGTTCCTTTTCTAGCAGCTTCATAGGCATATCTCCATGCAACCATATTATACACTTTGTTTCTAGTCATATCAAATTTTACAACCATCATTACGATCTTCCAAAGTCTTAAATTTCTTAATTTCTTCCGTGTCCAACTTCATACGGTCCAGTTGTGCAATCAAGTTCGTTACAGAAATTTCACCGTCGAGAAATTCGCTACAAAGGGATGCAGCACGTTTATACAATTTGGCCGATTTTGCAAGTCCTTCTAGTCCACTGCTACAGTAGCTCCAAAAGTTATACACACTTTCGTGTTCGTAATAGAACACTAAGTCGTTAAACTCACTTTCAGCTCTGATTATTGATGTGCGTAAGTCCGTGGCCGTTGTCCTGGAAGCCCCTGCATAAGCCATCCACATATTTAATTATTGCGTCTGTACTTGTAAATATTGTTCAAGTTCAATATCGCATCTTATTATATCCTCGCAATATTTTAGCATTTCAATCATGCACTCAACGTTTTCTGATTTGATATTCAGATTTAACAAAATACTTTCAATGTTTTGTTTTACGTGCCATACCAATTAAATGCTGTAAACTCCACAATTCCCACAACGACTCGACTCCAAGATAAATTTCACCACCACCTTCAGTGAGGTCCTTAACACATATTACTTTGACTGGACCCACTGTTTGAAAGTTAATTTTCTTTGAACCACTTAAATTCAATGACTGTAGTTGAACATCTTTTGCGAAATAATTTGCTATTGCTACGCGATTTTCAAACAGAATTTTCAATTCAGCCTCGTCTAATGTTACCAAATCATGTTTAACACCATGCAACTGTATAACAGGTGTAAATGGTGTGTAGCCAGACAAACGAACAACAATGAATTTACTCCTCGATTTATTGAGAGGATAGCTTCGACGTCGTAGTAATACTGGGCAATATCTTGCACTGCTTATAACAGGCGCTTCAGCAGATTTATGCTTCACTTGATTCGCAGCATTTTCGATACACTGTAATAAATTATCCATAGCACTTTTGTTTCTTGCGTTACGAACGGCTTATTACACACTGACGATTTTGAACTAACCTCCGTAGATTCAAAACTATTCATATATACACATATTTCAAGGTTACATGAGTTCGCGGGTGGGGTTGGGGGAAGGTTGGTGGTAAGGGTGGGGGTGAGAGTGGGGTTGTAGTGGGTGGGGGAACTTTTCAAGGTCTTTTTGACAGTCTACTTGTTCACCTTGAAATTACCAGTTCCGCTGCCGTTCAAGGTTCAACATTCACTATTTAATCGAATTTTGAAAGTGGTGCCAATCAGTTTTCTACCATGGCGGCATTCGTATACAACGACTTTAATGAAGTTCTTCCTCTGGAAGACCAATACTACTTTTATAATATGTTTCGAGAGTTTGTCGGAGGCGAGTTTCCGGCTGATGCACCACCAAGTCCACCATCAACACCGACAGAGGATCGTCAACTATATGCGGTTGCAACAATCCACTGCACGACAATGAGTCACGGAGAGCTCCTCCAGGACGTGGTGAAGTTTACCAGTCGACCGTTCCCTATCAACGGATCGCTTCACCACTGCTACAGGAAACAGGTTGTGGACCCAATACTAAAATTTATGGTTCGATGTAGCGATCCGTATTTGGGTCATATTGCGTATTTCTGGTCTGACCAGTAATAACTGAACCAACCACATTTAACCTCAACCAATATGGCTCCGCCCATTCGGTTTCTACTATATAAACACGGACTAGCAGCTTTCTGTTAGTCAGTTGTTCTCGACATCTACAACCAACATGTGTTTCGAAGTTAAGGGGCAACATTACCAATCGTATTTGGAACGTTTAAAAACATTTCGCACAAATTGGGTCAGGACTCAATCTCCTGAATCCCTTGCCAGTGCAGGTTTCTTTCGTGCTTGTGAAGGTGTTGACGACGTTCAATGCTACTACTGCGGAATTCGAATTTATGAGTGGGAATCTACGGATGATCCTCTAACTGAACACCTCCGATGGTCTCAAAGCTGCAAGTTTGCTAATTTAATGAATGAATTTAAAATTGCTAAGGGTTTGCTGGATGAGGTTTTCAACACTCTGAACGGTTTCGAATTAGCTGCCAACTTGAATGGAATTGATTATCTTCTAAAACTACTAGAAAACAAATTGCAATCGAACGAACACACTCAAAGGGGCGAAGATGTTGCTGGAAATACTGACTCAGGTCGGAACGTTCAACTTGGTATAAACACACTGCTTTGGCACATTTCTAGACATTATTTTGAATTTATCTTGAGCTGTAAACATGCTGCACACAACTTGGTTTAAATGTAATAAAACTTATATTATGAAATAATTCTGTGTTTCCCTAACTATATAAAAGATGTTACAACTACTTTGCTGCAGTTGAAAATTTATCTTGAGCTGTAAACATGCTGCACACAACTTTGACTGTTGAGTACGTATTAGATGGTGTAGCTTCTTTAGGTTACTGCTACAATTGTTGTATGCTGCAAGTTAAACCGCAAATTATTAATAACTTACTAGTGATGCTAGACAACTCTTGTGATCAGCGTTTGCAAATTAAAGGGTCTGTCAGCTGTATTAGCAAAGGAATTAAAACTATTGATATTCCACATACCGAAGTAAATTGTGATACCCGATTCGATGAGTGGTTCGACAAAACTTTTATCAAGAACGCTGCTTTGAAGAACTCAAAATACTTGAATCGTATATACCTAGAAATTACTGGAGATTTTGATAATCTTGATTTTCATGAGGACAACACATGCAAGAAAATTGATATTTTTTGAGGATACTCGACATGTTCAAATGTAATACTTTGTACAACACTACTGTGCGAATAAATACTGTATTAATAAATGTATACCATTTCTAAATAAAATTATTAAATGTTACGCTGTTTCAATTACTAGCTCTAGTCTTGCGTTCGGCCTTGGTCTAAGGGCTCAGCCTTGGTTAATATTCAAGGACAATGACCTTGAACATTGACCTTGAGATATGACCTTGACTTTGGATTCAAGGTTAGGAGTGGGGGGGAGTGTCCCAGAACTGTCCAAAACAATCTATTACTACTCCTGATGTAAACAAACTACACAACTTTTTTACAGAGATAGCTAAAGATGTTGTTAATAAACTTCCACCATCAAATGTGGATTACAAAAATTATCTCAAAAACGACAAAGTTAAACACGTTTCAATATTTAATATAAAACGCGTTATCTATACAAAGTTAGAGACGCCAGAAATATGGTCAAGTGGGGAAAGTGCGTGTTTGGGGTGATTGCACCTTATGTGCTTCAAGCACAAACTATTTGAATTCATAGGTTTTCGCGCCATGTTAGCAGTTGGTCTACATGTTTACTTCGAATGTACATAGTGGTTGACGTAGGAAGTGTAGTTTATTAATTCGAAAAATATTAAAATGTAAGTATACTTCTGGTTAGATTGTGACGTAAATTTGTAGAGTATCGTTTAGAATTGATTGCAACACATTATTTAGAAAAATCTCACGATTTTATACATTTGCGGTGTAGTTTATATGACAGTATAACCTAACTCTTGGTCAAATTAGCAATCCTACAGTCCAAGCAAAAAATATCATGGATGGTGCACTTTCCCCGTAAATTTTGAATTTTGGGGAAACTGCACCACCAAGCGTGGGGCAACTGCACCAGGGTGGTGCAGTTACCCTATGTTGATTATTTATTGTTTTTAGTTGAAAATGCCACGAAACTACCAGCGGGTCACTAAGAGAAAGGCATATACAGACGTCCAGCTTAATGAAGTTTTAGAGAAATGTAGAAAAAAACATTGACAATAAACGCTTGTGCAAAACAATATCGAATTCCTCAAGAAACTTTGCGCGATCACCTCAATGGTCGTCGAGGAAACAAAGGTCAAACAGTAGGTGGCGGCGGAGGACCAAAAGCACTTCCAGCAACAGCAGAATCTAAATTAGCTGAATGTCTACGAATTATGGCCAAGTGGGGGTTTGGCTTAAATCGAACTGAGGTAATGGACTTGGTTGAAACGTATATTAAATCTAACAAATTAAAAACTCGCTTCACGAATGGACGTCCAGGTGAAGACTGGTGGCTAGCATTTAAGAAGAGGCACCATTTGGCCATCAGGAAACCTGAACCTCTAGAACACACCAGAAATACACAAACCAATCCATTCATTATTTATGGATTTTTTGATCTGTTAGAAGAAACAATAACCGAACTTAATTTGGCAGGAAACCCCACACAAATCTGGAATTGCGACGAGACAAGCTTCTGTCACGACCCCAGTAAAAGCAAAGTGGTGTCTGAGAAAGGCAAAGTTTGCCATAGATACACGGCTGGTTCAGGTCGAGAAAACACGAGCGTGCTAGTTTGTGTAAACGCTGCGGGAGAAAAACTGGCACCCCTTGTAATCTTTAAAGGGAAGAATCTATGGGAATCTTGGATACCTGACGCAGAAGATTTTCCGAACACATCATATGCCGCAACTCCGCGAGGCGACATATTCGAAAACTGGTTCATCAATAGATTTATAAAAGAAATTGGCAGTGATAGGCCAGTTCCTAATTTTCGATGGACACTGTAGTTACGTTTCACAAAAATTGATTGCGTCAGCTATGGAGAATCAGATTACCATGTTAAAACTTCCCGCCCATACCTCACACGTTCTCCAGCCTCTGGATGTGTCTTATTTTAAGACACTTAAAGCCAAGTGGGACTAGGTGCTTATTAACACGTTCGCTGCCGATGACGCAGGGTATGCGTTGAGCGAGTACTGATGCTGGGTGCCGCGACCGTCACGGGTGCGTTGTGCGCACATGGTAATGTAAGTTGGTCATTGTCAGCTGGTGTTTCAGTTGAGGTTTTGCTATCGTGGTGGTGTGTTGTATGAGTGGTAACCTATATTTTTAGATTTGCGGTTTCCGATTGCAGTCACATGGCGGACGATGAGCAAGCTGGACCTTCGGGCTTGAATTTGCGGCGTTCTGCACGAAATAAACAGCAGAAATTTTTATCGCAAAAGGATCTTGAGGAGTTTTTATATAAATCTGACTGTGACGAAGAAGTTTTGTGTAACAATGAATCTGATTTTGGGTGGGGTTCCGGTAGTGAATCTGAAGAAGAGCCAGTGGAAGCGCCCCTTGTTTTAGAAGACGTTGGCGTTCTTCCTGCAAACATTGATGGTCCGCCAGCAAAAAGAGCTAAGCAGCAAGCTGTATATGAAGATTTAGATTGGGTTGCTGACCCACCTGATTTAAAAGATATCCCTTTTACCGGGCAGTCCGGCCTACGAGTTGCACCACCTGTTGGTGGCACGCCTATTGACTATTTTAGTATGTTTGCAGACAACAATTTTCTTGAGCTAATTTGTAATGAAACCAATAAATATGCAGAGGTGTTTCTGCAAAATCCTGGGGGGCGATTATCTGAATGGAAACCTGTTGCTCCAGACGAACTCAGAATATTTTTTGGTTTGATTTTTCATATGGGGACAATAAAGTGCTCAAGGTTACAGGATTACTGGAAAACTAACCGACTATTCAGTATTCCAATTTTCCATAAGAATATGGGCAGGAATAGATTCTTACTAATACTAAGATGCACCAAACCCTAAGGAAGGAGAGCCGCTTCCCAATGATCGCTTCTATAAAATTAGGCCCCTGATAGAATTTTTTAACAAGAAAATGGCAGACATAATATATAATCCAAAGAAAGAGCTCTCTCTAGACGAGTCAATGATGCTGTACCGCGGTAGATTAGTTTTTCGTCAGTATATAAAGAACAAACGACACAAGTATGGCATAAAGCTTTACATGCTGACGGAAAGCAACGGAATGATATTAAATTTTCTTGTTTATACTGGGGTTTAGATAACCTAGGTGGAGCTGGTCACTCTTCAAATGTTGTTTTGCATTTGTTGCGAGATAAACTAAATCTCGGCCATTCACTTTATATGGATAACTTTTATAATTCCTATAGTTTAGCAAAACAACTTCTCGATGCGGATACCTACTGTACCGGAACTTTGCGATCTGGACGAAAATATACTCCAGCCGACGTAACCACTGCGAAACTAGGAGTTGGGGAAAATGTTGGTCGATATGCAGGGATTATTCCACGACAAAACGGCGCTGATAAACACGGCGCCGACATAACGGCGCTGACAAATAGGCGCAGACAAAAATGGCGCTGCGATAAAATGGCGCTATGACAGAACAGCGCAGACAAAAACGGCGCCAACAAAAAGGGCGCTGCGACGAAATGGCGCTACGACAGAACAGCGCTGCGCCTTTAATAATATAGGTTTACAAGATGATATTTTTATTTAAAATATTTACAAATTAATACAAGAAGTTTACCAGATTTTTTTTGCGAAAAGACTGAAGAGATATTAATTTTGCAACCCTTATATACCCAGTTTTCTAATGATTTTCACAATTTCTTAGTTATCTTAGGAAAAGAACTTAACTTTATTAACTTAACTCCATTATTGATCGTATTTAATTTCAGTGGAATTCTTAGTTATCTTAGAAAAAGACTTAACTGTATTAACTTAACTTCATTACTGATCGTATCTAAGGACAGTGGAATTCTTAGTTATCTTAGAAAAAAAAACTTAACTTTTCTAAATAGAAATATCTATCCTATGGGTAGGGTATGGTAGAGGGAACTTATTTTCATCCATTATTGATCCTATTTTAATTACACTGGAAATGCACAAACACCATGATAATCTATTGTCGCCGTTTTGACGTCGCGCCATTTTGTCGCTGCGCCCTTTTTTGCCTGCGCCGTTTTCTCCGCGTTGTTACGTCGTAGCGCCGTTTCATCGCAGCGCCCTTATTGTTAGCGCCTTTTTGTCCGCGCCGTTATGTCGGCGCCGTTTTTGTCCGCGCTGTTATGTCGTGATAGGATATGCAGGAGGGGTGCTAATTGGTAAATGGCGTGATAAACGTGACGTTTTATATATATATCAACAGAGCACGAAAATGAAATGGTGGAAGTGAAGAATAGAAGAGGACAAGCAAAAAACAAGCCTAAGCCAATTGGAGAATACAATAAGTTCATGTCTGGTATAGACCACCAGGACCAGATGCTGTCGTACTACCCCTTCAGCAGAAAAACTACACGGTGGTATAAGAAATTAGGCTTCCATATAATTCAAATGATGGCCTTCAATTCATTTTTACTCTATAATAAATACTCAGGACAGAAACTTTCACTGTACGATTTTAGGATGTCCCTAGTAGATCTTCTTCCGGAAGAAATTGCACCCGCTGTTACTGTTCCAAAAAATCCATCTGTAGTGAGAATCACAGACCATCTCCCTGAACGATGTGGAAAAAATGAAGAAGGTCGGCCATTGCGCAAAAGATGCAAGCAATGCTGGACTAGAAAGCAGAGAAGGGATACGCAATACTTCTGTCCCGGGTGCCCTGGAGCTCCTGGCTCATGTTTGGAAAATTGCTATAAAGAATTCCATAAGAATATGTAACAAACAGCTTGTGTTTAAATTCCAGTTTATTTGCTTGTTTTTAAAATATATGTTTATTTGCTAATTTTTACTTATGTAAACAATATGTATTGTTTTTGCTTACTTTTCAAATAAAGTTACAATTATATAAACAATATCTATTGTACAAGTAATTTTTTTACCTGGTTTCTGCAAAATAGTAAAACCATGGGCGAGACTAACCCTTATCGTATGGTATAATATAAGAACGCTACGTATGCGTCGGCGGTACAGGGCATGTGGTATACGATCTAGGTGCGGACAACGCAGGGTGTGCGTACAGGCGCCCAACAAGAGAAGAAAAGTTGCTGGTGAAGCAGTCGTGCCAACCAAAGAAGATGTTAAAACAATAAGTAATAGTACGTCGATTAACAAAAAGAACAGTGGACAAAAAAATAATTTGAAGAACAAATCTAATAATAAGAAATTAAAACCAAAATCTAGGAAAAAAGTAAAGATATTATCTTCCTCTAGTGATTCTGAGATTGACTCGAGCACTGATTTACATTCCCTTAAGTTAGGACATGAAGAGAGTCAAACCTCTATTAATCATGACAAGGAAAATATTTCTAAAGAAGCAAATATGCTACAAAATTTTATTGACTCTTCTAGTGATTCTGAAATAGAATCAAATAGCGGATCAAGTAGTTGGCAGAGTCAACAGACAAAATAATGGTTTCACAGTTTCCTAGGCCTGAAAACATAAATATAGATGACTACTTACTTATAGGGTTTTCAACAAATAAAAGAAGTCGTTATTTTGTAGGAGTTGTTGGAAATATAGATGAAAATGAAATTGAAATAAAGTTTTTGAGGTTCGATTTAAAGCATAAAAAATTTAAATGGCCACTTGTGGATGATATATCAACGGTCAATAGCGGCGATGTGGTCTGCAAACTACCCCCACCTCTTTGCAATAGGTGGGATTTACTAGATTTTGGTGTTGATTTTACAGGATATAACATAAACTAATAAATACTTTGATTTTTGTATTATTGTATACGTTTCGTAATATACTTTTAAATTTTGATTGTTGGTTTTCTTGGAAAGTATGATAGTTAAAATTCTAATATTTGCGCTTGAGACAGTTCACTAATGCATGTTTCAGGCACTTACCCCAGACTGTATTTATTGTAACATTAGGCTAGAATAATAGGTGTGGTGCAGTTGCCCCGGTTATATGGGGTAAATGCGCCAGTTACGATTTTTTTTAAATGTCCTGAAATGTGTAAACAAAATCAATTTATTAGAAATGGAACTAAATTTACACAGCATAATGGTCAAACTCTAATCTGTATAAATGCAATTTCAAAAAGATTTATGTATCGCTGTTATAGGAGACCCTAAAGTGCAATTTGTTATTTTTGGGGGTGCACTTTCCCCACTTGACCCTAGCCTGAAAAAAAATAAACTCAGCTTAAACGCTGAAAAAACAAAAATACAAGAAGATTTTTTTCTTTGATGCCATCAGTAATAATATGTTATTAATGTGTAAATAAACTAATTAATATAACGAAAACATTTAAAAATGGTAACAAAAAAAAACAGCTACCTGAAATAAAATGGAGAGCTCCAACACCCCACCATACCACTTATGGGACTAAAAATTCACTGTACCAGTTCAGGGTTAATCGTCAAAGAACAGGCGACAATTTCATTGTAACCGCAGAAACGTTACCTAGCCAACGAAATTGAAATAGATACAACATTTCCAAAAATTAATATTGTACGTCCTAGAAGAAAGAAAAGGCAATTTGAATATGAAGGCGGAGATTATGTTACTCTGGATCCTGCGCAACATTTCAAGATAAATTTTTATTTACAAATTCCATAAATAATTCTTTGGTCAAATGATTTCAGTTGCTACAAGAACCCAAAAATGCATTTAACTTTTTATACAATGTTCACTCCTTTTCTGATGAAGAAATACAAAAATGTTGCTCAGACCTGCATATTAAAGGTTTGGATACAGATAGGGGGAACGTGCCCTGGATTTCTGCCCGATAAATGGTTAACACCTACTTCTTCCAAACTTCTCTGGCAGAGGAACGACAGCCCAAAGTAAGGGTAGTGCAGGAAGCAGAGGAACAGAATAAGAGAGTAATTATTCATCTTTTTTAAATCTGCCTTCTTCAAAGGGTTAAATAAGACCTCGATCTGGCAATGCTTTTGAAATAGAAAAGATACACATAGTGGAATCACCTGAAACAACAAAAACTCTGTGAACCAGAATCACTCAAGATTTTTTAAAAATCCTTCTGTAATGAAAATTTGACAACGTCTGAACAAATAGAGACTCCTAACTTGAAGAATAAGCAAAAAGGAAGGGTTTAATTGTATGACATAACGACAGCTAAAGCACTTGTTGAAATATGTGAAGCGTCTCTATATTGTAGTCCACTTCCAAGATTTAGAGCCTGGATGAGAAGCTATTACATTATCTTGACTTCATTTCCATCAAGCAAAACACAAACATGACATCTCTTGTTATCTCTATTTTGCATAAAAGTGCCCTTCCATCAGACATATTGCAATTAAAGTTCCCTGATATTCAAAGCTGCAGATAATAAAACCATTGAATCACCTTCTGGGTAGTCAATCATGTTGATACTGACAGCATTTCATCCTCTCTTGTATAAAGTGTCAGAACTTGGCTAAACTTGATCCTTAATAATTCGAAATGCTCAATCTGTAGCAAAATAAACCAAAATTATTAGACATATTGACGAAATTCCCGGACCCAAAAAGTTCAATGTAATTTCCCTGAATTTTCCAGGCTTTCCAAAGTAGGCACCCTTTTTAAAATGTTTTAAAAAAATGTTTTTGTCCGCTACCGTCTTAAAAGTCATCACTTTTAAATACCAAAAACTGACATTGAAGTTGATGTTTTTGTTATTAATAAAAAAAGTGTTTGTTGCTAGGCAACACTTTTAGTTCCTAGGAAGTAAGTACTTTTAACATTTTTGGTCAAGATTTGTTATGCTAATAACAATTATTTAAGAAAACACTACAAAGATATTAAACAAATAAGTCAAATAGATAGCGTATTTAAGATCTTCAATATCTTTTATCATTAAATTTACTAACTCGTCACAGCGACAACCTCCAGCAACACCCAAACTTAATACAGCTTACGTCAAAATTTAATTATCATAAAATATTCCATTTCAACACTAAAACACACCTTCATCATCAAGTATTGGTTATCAAGAGCACACTTCAAGAATCGATCCACCTGTTCTTTACTAAGAATTCTCCATTTCTTGGGTGTGTAGTTATTATTCTCTATTTTTAAATAGCCATGGAGTTTTGAAAATTATAATAATAGTATGTTTCATTGAGATTGAAAGTGACCTCTCTTGATCCGCAATGTTGCACTTTTAGTCCCAATAAAACAATCTACTATTATATTACCATGGTCCGAATATAGTCATATTAATCTTATCCATCTCAATAGTCTTGACTGTATTCCTCAAAGCCTTCTTCACTTATTCAACACTACTCCATTGGATCTGGTTTGGATGTAGAATTTTAACATCTACCTGCAACATTACAATAGCAAATTATATCTCTAATAAATCTCTGAACCAGTGATAAAATTTCTTTGTATTTAATTTTAATAAGTATTGGCTGAATAAAATAAATATGATGTTATTTGAGAATTAAGGCAGCCATTTAAATTATAAACAAAAATTCATAAAATTAAAATTATATATTTCGGTAATTTAAACTACCTTCCTCAGTAATGAATATAATTAAAAATTAAATTTAACTAATCATATTTAATATATTCTAATGAAATAAAATAAAATAATAAAAATAAGAACAAGTGAAAGAAAAATCTTCAAAAATTTTTATATTTTACCTTAAAGATGAACAAATTTAAAAAAAGAAATTATATTCTTTGAGTGGCGGAATTAACCACACCACTACATAATTAATTGTTATTCCATTATTAAAAATATGAAATTATAAACCATATTAAAATTTATTTATTGAAATTCAAAAACGATGCAGCAGCTTGGAGTATTATAACAAAATGGCAAATACAAGAGTTATTGAAATATTTATGCGCATGCAAGGTTAAGAAAAGGAGAAAGTTTCTAGATTTCAAAATTATCTCAATGAACAAATGTTAATGCATACAAAATTTTTTATTATTAAATATTAAAAACAAGAATAACGCAAAATGAAAATCAAATAATAATTTCTTACGTCTCTAAATTTCCCCAATTTACAGGCTCTCTAAAAAGATTAACTATAAATTAGGGAAACAAATGAATACATCTACCTAATTAAAAAAGTTATAATAAATTAAATTAAGTTTTTCAATGTCTGTTTTATAGTTAACGGCTCTGGGACTTTTTTAATTTCAATCATTTCATAAATGTAAATTATTTTCTTTATGTAATATCTTTAGAGAATTAAATTTGAAATTATGAAAAAGATTTACAGCATGATCCGATAGAGCTGTGTTAGGTTTGTTCGGAGTAGCTATTTTTGTTTTGATTGAATTTTTAGGTTGGTTAATACGTTTTTTTAAATTTGTTTAATTTGACCAATATAATTTGCATTACAGTTATTACAATCTATTTGATAAATTACATTAGATTCTGAAAACATTTCAGTTTTATCTTTTAAGTTATTAAAAAAGTTATTGCCTATTGCGTTATCATTTTTAAAAACAGTTTTAATATTAAATTTTTTTAGAATTTTTTCCAACTGGGGAGATAAATTGGGAATGTAAGGTAAAGATACAATATTATTATTTAAATTAAATTGGTAATTATTAAATATATTGTTGCATCACCCTAAATTTATACTATCATGTAAACATTTCCATAATTACCCAAATGATAGATTTATGGACCACTTAAGATAAAAACTAGTAAGGTAAACGTCCCAAACTCAGACACTGTCCTAAATTCAGACAATTTCTATTTACTTAGTTAAAATAAGAAAACTGCAAGATTCAATTATATTTTGGGACATCTGTTGACACAATTTAACATTATTAGTTGCAATTCCGAATTGCATCCTGTTTTACCGATATATCAACTGTTAGATATAACGTTCAAATTTGAAAGTGTTGCGATATTGTGTGTTGCGTCAAAATTTCGAAGTTTAAGCAGATTCAGACTATTTTTTGCTTTGCTATGGGGTAACAATAATTAAGAAAATTAGAATAAAATTTATTTAGGTCTATTAAAAAGACTTTAAATTTTCATTTTAACCAAATGTATTTTCATTATAACCACAAATTTTAGAAATTTTAATGATGTCGGATTTAGGTACAAGTAAATGTAGACGTTCCGTAAATCAGACATGGGGTGTCGGAATTGTGTACACGGTAAAAAGTAACAAATATGGTTCTATTTCTCTCATTCCACCTGGAATGTCATATTCGATATCTTTTACTATATTACATTTCTTTTTAGGCATCCTGTCCAAATTCCGACAGGGGTGTCTGAATTACGAACCTGAATAGTCTGAATTATGTACAATTATAATAAAATTTTTATTCTTATATTTTGCTACAGGATGTCGACCAAAAAAAACTGCAAATATAGCAAAGATGATTTAAGGCATGCTTTAGATGCTATAAAAACTGGTACACCCTGTTTAACTGCAGCAAAACAATATAACGTTCCCAGAACTACACTTATTGGAAAGATTCGAGGCGTATATCCAGAAGAATGTCGAAGTGGAGCACCTTCAATACTATCTTTGAAGGAAGAAAACTTATTAGTGCAATGGATAGGTAATATGGGACGCATGGGTTTTCCTGTGACAAAGGACCAACTTCTAGATAGCGTCTCACTTTTGGTGAAAAATTTGAAGCGTTCTAACAACTTTACCGATGGAAAACCGGGCCGTCACTGGTATGAATTGTTTACTAAAAGACACCCTGAAATTAGTGAACGAATAGTACAAAACTTATGTGCATCTCGAGCAGCAGTAACTAAAAGCAAAATAAAGAACTGGCATAAAGAAATAGAGAATTATTTTATTTCATCTGAAATTAATATTAGTGACCCAAGAAGGATATTCAATACGGATGAATCCGCCTTTTTCTTATCGCCGAAAGGACGTAAAATTCTTGCAAAAAAAGGAAGCAAATCACTACATGATAGATCTGGCGATGATAAAGAATGTTTAACGGTCCTCATTACTGGTGATGCCGCTGGTCAACTAGCTCCCCCCATGGTGATGTACGCATATGAGAGAATACCGAAACATATAGTGTCGCATGTGCCTAAAGGTTGGGGAATTGGCAAGTCAACAAGCGGATGGATGACCTCCGAATCTTTTTTCGAATACATAACAGAAGTTGGAAACAGGATAATAACTGTGGCAGAAATACATAATCGGACGGAAATAGGAAAAAACATTAAGGAGACAACTGCAACAGAATCTGTTATAACAGAAGTTGGAAACAGAATCATTAATGTGGCAGAAATCGATAATAACAGTACAGAAGTGATATCAGAATATATTCACAAGACGCCGGAGAAATGGACAGACATTATTGGAGAAGAAGAACTAAGAGAGGAAATAGTCAAAAATGCGGAAAGTGAGGATGCTTGTAGTAATACTAAACATTCTCTGGTGCTCCCAGGTGTGCTTATACCATCTCCGTTTAAAAACTCATTATTTTGGCCTGAACCAAAGAAAAAAACAATATTTAATTCATGCATTTCTTAGTAAGTAGGCTTTAAGATGCAAGAAAAAAAGGCTTCCAACCAAAAGTTAGTGGCGTGGGCAACAGATAATGGCAGTAATATACTAAAAGCCATGGAACTGACTAATTGGAACCACGTCAGCTGTTTTGGCCATACACTAAACATCGCAATTTCAAATATATTTAAATTAGCAAGTTTAACAGACAGCTGGAAAAAAGTGAAAAAAATACAAATGATTCTAGTACATAGTTGGAAAATACAAAGGGAACTGAAGAAAATTCAATCTCGCTTAGATATGCCGATTAAACGTATTCCTTCGTACTCACCTACACGTTGGTGGTCTCTACTACGATTAATTGAAATTATAGTAGAGCAGCACATTCCTCTTATTACTCTTTTAGCAGACTATTCAAAGGGAAAATACAAGAGTTACATTTTGACTCAAACTGAAGTAGACCTGTTCAAGACCGTTGCTGAAGTTCTGGGCCCTCTACGAGAAATTTCCGATCATATGGCTGGGGAAAAGTATGTCACCGCTTCTGCTATACTACCAGTTCTCTCCCAGATTAAAGATGGTTACCTGACAGAGTGTGAACCAGATGGCGATGAGCCCATAAAACAAGAAATTATGGAAATCGTACAGAACACCCTAATGGCTCGCTATGAAGGAAATAATAAGGCCAAATGTCAATTGCAGAAAAGTATGTTTTTAGACCCTCGCTTCAAATGTCGGTTTTTAAGCGAAATTGATTTAAAAATTGTTGAGGAAGACATTAAAACAGAAATGAATGGCATACCATACGAGAAATTGCCTGCTGATAATACAGCAATTAAAAAAAAGAAAGGAGGTGGACCTGGCTTTATTCTCGGAAAAAAAAAACGGAAAATTTTTCCCAAGAAGAAGCTGTGCAGGCAGAACTAGAGCGATACTGGAAAACAGAAGAACTGGAATTTGCAATTGCATAGCAATTAATTTTTCTGTCAATGAATAAGGACTTTATTCAAATATAATAAGATAACGTTAATTTTCTTTATTTATATAGTTTATGCCTTGTAACTTCTTATAATGTACCTACCGTTAATAATAAATTGTTTGATCATAAACAACATTGTTTTTCCTTTACTACAAAGGCGTATCTTTAAAGTATAAAATGTTATTAAGATTTTAAATATCGAATAATTGGAAAGATGAATATACCGTATGGACACTTATTCGTGAACATAGGGAAATGCAAGTAATTTTTTGCAAACGCGTTCATTTGCTATTGCTATTGCTGTCAAAATAATATTTCAGAATGTATTATTCTGTTAGAGGGACTAAATTTAGGTAGGTACAGTCAGCGACAAATGTTTTCACCAGTATGATACCACTGAACACGTTTTTCTGAGAAATATAAGAGGTACCATAACGTCGTTCTTATAGTTTTATATAGCTATGTTGGTAATACTGTTAACAAGATGAAATGAAATATAGAAATGTGTTATATTTCTCAGTAAAGCGGGTTACAGTGGTACAAGACTGGTGAAAACATTTGTCGCTGACTGTACCTACAAGAATTAACCCCATATTCTTAAAACACGTAAAAATATATAATTTATTAAACGCAAGCTAAAATAAGCAGAAAACTGATTAATAACGTATCATTCATTAACATATCATTAAGGTATCTACAACTTATCGTTAACATATCGATAACATATCGACAACTTATTGATAAGTTATCGATAACATATCCATAACTTATCGATAACTTATCGATAACATATCGATAACTTATCGATAATATATCGATAACATATCGATAACTTATCGATAACATATCGATAACTTATCGATAACATATCGATAACTTATAGATAACGAGATTTATCGATATATCGATAATTATCGATATTTTTTCGGAAATAATTATCGATAACAAAAAACAGTTATCGAACACCACTAGTAGTCGCCTGGTACAATTTGCAGCCGATAATATCGACATTTTAGAAAAAACCTTAGACAAATCGCCCACCTTTCACGGTACGCAAATGATCGCATTTCAGAAAGACCGTCCAATGAATAAATCAACAGATACATTAAATATTTTACCATATAAAGTAAAACTAAACATTCCAGCAAATTTTCATCTTTTGAGAAAAATAAACTGTAACAAGTCCCTCAAACCTACACCTCTATTGAAATAAAGATTCCATAGAAACATCAGATAGTAACAACTATATTCGACAACGCAATATGTCCTGGGTTCTGTGCAGACTACCAAGTGAAAATAGTATGGTGGTGCCACAGTGGTCGGGGTTTAATAAATTATTACAGGAAGAAGAGGAAAATGTTACGTCTTACGGGTATCTTCCATTATTACCTTATGTAGTTTCAGAATACGACACTGTTTGGACTACAATGAAACGCTATAATAGTATTGCTACTCATTTAGGAAATAAATACACCATTATTACCTTTGACCAAGCCATATATTACAAAGCCAAGGAAATTCAGTGGCTAAAACCTGAGGAATGTAAATATTTTATAATACGTCTGGGAGGATTCCATATAATGCTACATTTTTTAAAAGTTATCGGGCAGCACGACAAATTCTGGACCTTCTGACGTATGGTTGGAAAGTGGTGTATACGGAGAAGCCACCATAACAGGAATTTTAAATGGAAAAAAGTACAAGGCCATTAGAGCTAACAGCTAACACAATAACGTACGAAAGTGTATTAAGACTATTGTTATTAATGTTTGAAACTTGGCCGACTTTTTTTTTTTTTTTTTAATACGCCATTCAGCGCATACATTGCAACTAGTCTATACTATCTAGCAATTTTGTTCGCGTGTTCCTTACTTAAATGTAAGTCTACCTCTAAGTCTTAAGTCTAGGTAAGTCCTAACGTTTGATGGACGTACTCCCAGTGGCGCACTCCACATATGTTTAAAACACTTCTTTCACATGTTTTATTATCGACTTATTCACTTACACTAGTTCGAAGGGTTTTTGTCTTTTCAACCTCCGAACAAGTCCGTTGTTGTCGAGTAGTTGTAGCACTTCGACATTTTGGTGTTCATGAAGTCTCGCTTCGTGTTTTTTCGCGAACCGTTTAATTTCCTCGCAAACTGTAGGCACTTTTAGGTCCTTGTGGATGTCTTCATTTCTGATGTACCATGGAGCGTTGGCAATGCTGCGTAGTACTTTATTCTGGAAGGTTTGTATTATTTTTGCATTAGTTTTCTTTGTGCATCCCCATAGTTGCACACCGTAAGTCCACACTGGTTTCAGAATTTGTTTATACAACAATAGTTTGTTATGTAGCGACAGTTCAGAATGTCTTCCTAGTAGCCACCACATTTTTCTAAATCTAATACCGAGTTCTTCGCGTTTTTTCTTGACATGCTCTTTCCACCTTAACTTAGCGTCCAGTGTCATGCCAAGGTATTTCGCCGTGTTAGTGTAGGGAATTCTCTGCTGATTGATTACAATTGGTAAGTAATCTATTCTTTTGTTGGTGAAATTTATGTGGGTAGACTTCGCCTCATTTAATTTAATCCGCCATTTATTGGTCCAGCTAGTGACGTTGTTGACGGCTGATTGTAGCTTGGTTGTTGCAATTTCAATTTCATTGCTTGTGGCTAGCAATGCGGTATCGTCAGCGAATGTAGCTGTTGTTACTCCATCACTTATAGGGATGTCACTAATATATAACAAGTATAGCACTGGTCCAAGGACGCTTCCTTGCGGTACACCTGCAGCAATGTCTCTTAGTTCGGAGTATTCCTCGCCATATCTCACTCTGAATTGGCGGTCGGAGATATATGATTTCAAAATGTGACTCATCTGTCGAGCCCTCGTGCCAAACTTTATCAAAGGCTTGAGCCACATCTAGAAATATTGCTGCGCATATTTCTCTTTTCTCTAGTGTCCTTTCAATTACATCGGTAATCCGACGCACTTGGTCAATGGTCGAGTGTTTGTTCCCAAATCCGAATTGATGAGTTGGGATGAGCTGCTTTTCCTCTATGATTGGCTTGAGGCGTTTCAGTAGTAATTTCTCAAACAGTTTGGAAACGGTTGGTAACAGTGAAATTGGTCGGTATGATGTTTTTTCGCAGGGTGGTTTACCAGGTTTAGGTATCATAATAACTTCCGCAATTTTCCACTGCATAGGCACGTATTGTAGTCGCAGTGCTGCATTGAATAGGTGCGTAAGCTTCATTATGCCCTTTTTGGGTAGTTCCTTAAGCACTTGTCCATTTATCAGGTCGTAACCTGGCGGTTTTTTGGAACTGAGATTGTTTTGAATTTCTCTATAGATTTCTTTTGGAGTTATAGGCTCTATGACCCTGTTCTCTGTGTTGTTTATTTCCAGTAGAATCTCATCGTCCATAGCTGGATGTGGCTGGAAAGTGTTTGCTAAGTGTTCGGCAAATATTTCTGCCTTTTCTGTATCTTTCCTTGCCCATCCACCATCTTCCTTGCGAATGGGCGGATTTTGGTTTTGTGGTCGTTGTAGTCTCTTGGTGGCTTTCCAGAGAGAGTATTCGGTCTCTTTGTCATCTGTGAGTCCCCTTAGGAATTCAGTAAATGTTTCATTTTTTACAGAGCGGATCTCATCTTTTAGTTGCTGGCTTAAACGATTCAGTAGTCTTTTGTCTGCCGGTGCTCTGGTTTGTTGCCATCTCTTCCGTGCCTTTCGTTTCGTGGACACAAGCTCTTTAATTTCCCTAGGGTAGTTTATGCCATGTGTTTTTCGTTTTGGCACAGGGGTATTGTCCCATGCAGCTTGCTGCAGATTAGTTATAAGTAGTTCTGCTTCCGTGTCGAGTTCTTCAGTTGTTCTTAGTGGAACGTTCAATTTGATACGTTCCTCCACTTCCGCTCTAAATCCGCCCCAGTCTGTCCATTTGTTCGTTAGTGACGGAAGTTGTGATTTAGCAATAATTGTTTCGCTGATCGTCATTATAATTGGAGAGTGGTCTGATGACAGGTCGTAATTGTCTTCGATACTGATGTAGTTGGAGGATATTCCTTTCAGTATGAAGAAGTCAATTAGATCTGGGATCTTGTTACTGTCTGTTGGCCAATACGTTGGTTTTCCAGTAGATTGGCAAACACATTTGGCTTGCTTGATCGCTTCATATAGTTGTTTTCCTTTAGTTGTAATAAGTCTAGAACCCCAGTGAGTATGTTTGGCATTGAAATCTCCCCCAATTATGAAGTGATTTCCTAACGCTTGGAAAAACCTAATATAATCTTCTTTTTCTAATGCGTATCTGGGTGGGCAGTATATTGCAGTAACTGTATAGTCCTTGGATTTTGTAAGGATTTTTACAGCCGTTGCTTGTATTTCGCGTGTATTGTAATTGACTTCTTTATGTTTGACATTTTCTTTTATTATTACTGCCGATCCACCCCTTGCTGTATTGTCTGGGTGGGCAGTGTGGTACAGTTTATATCCTTTTATATTTAGGTAGCTTTCTTTAGTGAAGTGGGTTTCAGAAATCAAACAAACATCTATTTTCTGATCCCAGAGGAAAAGCTCTAATTCATGGACATGTTGGAGTAGTCCGTTCGCATTCCAGGCTACAATTCTTATACTCGACGCCATTTTTATTTCTTGTTTTTGGCTACTGCCTTATTGATGGTTTCCAACGTTGTCACTCTATTTAGGATAGATTTAATGGAGTCCTCTTGTTTATCGAGTTTTTCAAGGATTGCTTGTAAAATTTTATTAATTGCGTTTAGTCCCGATTCATTGTTCGTGGATTGTTGCGGCTGTGCTACTTGTGCATAGGTACTGCCTGCTGACTTGCGCTGTAGTGCTGGCCCAGCCTTCGGTAGCGCAGGGAAATTCTGTAATGTTTTCTCTGGCGTTATTTCTTTCACAATAGATGTTCTTTGATAGCTTGTTTTTTTTTCATGCAGTTTCAATCAATCAATTCATCATTCATTCATTCATTCATTCAATCAATGTGCAATGAAGTGTGTAAGCAGATTAAAGAAAACAAATCTTTGGATTTATTTAGCAGTATAGTTAATATCTTCGGGAATCTATCTGAAGCTTTCAAGGAGTTTGTAAATTCACAATCGCCTACCTTTAGATTTTGGATAAGTAAAGTAGTGGAAATTTTGTTAGAACTTCTATTTAGTGAAAGAACAGGAAATTGGAATCTTCATTTGCAAAGCTTCAGAAAAATGCTTCCATTTTTTTTGCTTATGCCCATACAAATTATTCAAGATGGGGAACTGTCTACTATTTAGATATGATCAATTTGCAAAACAGTGCACCTGAAGTACGCGAACAATTTTTATCGGGTAACTTTGTTGTCAAATGACTACCGGGAAAATTTAATAACATATCGGTCGACCAAGCTCTGGAGCACATAAACAAAACATTCAAAGACGCTGGAGGAATCGTGGGACGAAAAACAGTACTATGTGTGAGGAATGGTTTTTAAGCTGTAACGAAATAGGTTTAATGCTAGACTCTTTCAAGATATCTCTTCAATATGGAATAAATGAATTAGACAAAATATAGAAATTAGCCATCAGCGAATGATCGTGGACGAAGAAGTTATGGTAACATTGCTAGAACAATTTAATAGATTTCAAGTTTTTAACCGTACTGAAAATAATTTAATATGTATTTCAACAAATGAAATAAGGCCTAAAAACTTGCTAGAAGCCCTGTTAACTGCATACGAAAAAGACGAAGATGTTTTGAAGAAATTTATTGAATTCATAGATACCAACCAATTTTATAAACTAAATATTTTAAAGGAACAGGGCCAAATCCCTAAATCCACCTCAAGGGAGAAAAGAAAACACTTTTACCGGGACAAGAATTATTACAGCAGCTTTTGGCAGCGAAAAAAATGGGACGAGATGTTTATCAGGAAAGTTTTAAACACGAATTGACACAAAACCCAATGGCTTTAGCTCCTACAGGGACTTTAGGTACATCCTACAATAAAAGTGCCTTGGGCACTATTATAGAAACATTTACAACAGTCGTTAAAGAACTACCAGAGAGCACCGGCAAGACATGCCATATATTTGACGAAATGTCAGTGGTTCAAACTCTTGGGAAACCGACAATGGCAAAAACTTTCGGGGATTATGCAAATAAATTTGTTTTTATCATATTTAAAAATAAATTCAAGGCACAAAGAATTGACGTAGTACTTGACCACTATACAGTGCGCGCATAAAGTTTGGAATAATGGAAATAATTCTTTTCCCGGAATATTTAAAGAAAAACGGTTTGACACGTCAAATTGATTTATTTTAAAAGAAACATTTTGAGATAATTTTCATTTTTCTACCGCTTTCCGGTTTTAAACAGTGACGTCATCGATATTTTTTTTAAATGGCAACCCTCTATTGTTTTGGCAGATTTGGATAGATAATGAAATTCTGAATTCAAAAATATCAACATTTATGGTATTCAGACTGATTAATTTTTGAATGTAATCAAATGAGTGATTTCTAAAATAAGTTTATTTTTCCACAAAAACAAAAATGTTTGCGAGGAAATGGTAGGTACTGATTCCTGTTACAAAAAGTGAGTTCCAGTATGTATAAGAACCATACCAACATCGTTTCCTCAAAAAAGTAGTTGGTTAGTAAAATAAACTTATTTTAGAAATCTCTTATTTGGTTACATTCAAAAATTAATTATCTCTGAAACAGTCAGTCTGAATGCCATAAATGTTGATATTTTTGAATTCAGAATCATTATCTATCCAAATCTGCCAAAACAATAGGGGGTTGCCATTTAAAAAAAACATCGATGACGTCATTGCTTGAAACCGGAAAGCGGTAGAAAAATTAAAATTATCTCAAAATATTTCTTTGAAAATAAATCAATTTGACGTGTCAAACCGTTTTTCTTTAAATTTGCCGGGAAAAGAATTTGTTCCATTACGATAATTCAGTCGTGACTGTTATGAGCAATTTAAAGTGTTGAACCCATTTCGCATGTAGCACGCTATAACCGCAAAGAAAGAAAAGAAGTTCCTCAACCAAATATGATACAAAAATATAACATGTATATGGGTGGAGTTGACCTTCATGACAACGGGGTGGCAAATTACCGAATTCAAATTAGAGGCAAGAAATGGTGGTGGCCACTCTTTGTAAATCTTATAGGCAGTGCTGTGGTCAACGCCTGGAAACTACCCTGATACGTGCATCCCGAAAATAAAATATCACAAATTAATTTCAAGTCGGAATTGGCAAGTTGCTTACTGGAAAAATCGAAATCCGTTACTGCGAATC
Organism: Hemicrepidius hirtus; assembly: GCA_963082805.1. NCBI lineage: Eukaryota > Metazoa > Arthropoda > Insecta > Coleoptera > Elateridae > Hemicrepidius > Hemicrepidius hirtus. The sequence goes on from OY720168.1 coordinate 8,807,058, forward strand.
GCCGACGATCCAACTACGTGTATTCTCTCTTAGCGGACACTCCTCATAAGCGGACACCTCTATTAAGCGGACACTTTTTTGGGAACCGGCAAAAAGATAGGGCTTTGCTAATAAAATTTTCCCTCTTAAGCGGACTCCCTATTAACCGGACACGGACACCGAATCTTGTGGTTGAACGTCTCGTGAACCTCTCTTGTGCAGACAATCTGGCCGTGTAATGTGTAAAATGATGCATCAAACCGCAGACAGTAATGTTGATTTTGAGACATATGTAAGGATAGATGAAAATTGTATGTACGAAGATGAAAGCCTTGATAGTAGTATTAATTTAGAAATTGTTGAATCACAGCAAGAAGAATCCAACAGTGATAATAATGTAGCACTAATAGAACGCGAAAACTCTGATAATTGTATCAAAACAAATAAAGAAGTTCTGTTGCACTTACAAAATATTAAAACTTTCGCTTCCAAAAATAATGACATAAAAGTATTTGAATTATCGGCCAATTTGGAGGTTCATTTTGAATATTTAATATATAATAAAAAAAATATTACCATCCTTCTTACTTTTGCATCACCTTAATTTTTATATTCGTTTTTTTATGTACAAATAAAGTTATTTTTGTTTCATTGTCATAATAGCCACTGATAAACCGACTAATTATGTATGTTACGTATTTATATGGAAAAGTTTCTCTTGAGCGGACACCTCTATTAAGCGGACACATTTGCGGCGACCATGGGTGTCCGCTTAAGAGAGAGTACACTATAACGTACTCGATGAAATAAGATTTGACAATGTAGCACATGTAATTTCAAGAGACCCAAAACGAAGGAACAGATGCGTAGTTTGTAAAAGTAACACTATTTACTTTTGCTGTAAATGCAAAAAACAACTTCATGTTACTTGTTTCGGCATCTACCACAAAACAATCTTATAAAATTTTATTTTGTTATAATAAATATTATTCCTCTTTTTACCAATGTTGCAACCCTCCACCATACCACTTATAAAAACTAAAAATTCACTGTACCAGTTCAGGGTTAATCGTTAAAGACCAGACGACATTTCAACAATTTCATTGAAAATGAAGGAAAATATCATGTTACTCTGGATCCTGTGCAACATTTCAAAATAAATATTTAGAAATTTCAGATTCCATAAATAATTCTTTGGTTGAACAATGAACGATTTCAGTTGCTACAAGAACAAAAAGAAGCATTTAACTTTTTATACAATGTTCACTCCTTTTCTGATGAATAAATACAAAAATGTTGCTCAGGCCTGGATATTAAACTTTTAGGATACAGATAGGAGGGGAGGGGGGAACGACCCCTGGAGTTCTGCCCAATTAAGGGTTAACACCTACTTCTCGAAAACTTTTCTGGCAGAGGAACGATAGCCCAAAGTAGTAGTGCAGGAAGCAGAGGAACAGGAAAAATGAGTAATTATTAAACTTTTTCAAATCTGCCTTCATAGGGTTAAATAAGACCTTGTTCTGACAATGCTTTTGAAATAGAAGAGATACACAAAGTGGAATCACCTGAAACAACAAAAACTCTGTGAACCAGAATCACTCAAGATTTTTTGAAAATCCTTCTGTAATGAAATTTTGACAATGTCTGAACAAAAAGAGTCTCCTAACTTGAAGAATAAGTTATCTAGCAAAAAGGAAGGGTTTAATCGTATGACATAACAACAGCTAAAGCACTTATTGAAATATGTGAAGCTTCTCAATAGTGTAGGCCACTTCCAAGATTTAGAGCCTGGATGAGAAGCTATTACCATTATCTTGGCTTCATTTCCATCAAGTCAAACATGACATCTCCTGTTATCTCTATTTTGCATAAAAGTGCCGTTCCATCAGACAGATTAAAGTTCCCTCAGTCGCTGATTTCCAAAGCTGCAGATAATAAAACCATTGAATCGCCTTCTGGGTAGTCAATCATATTGATACGGACAGCATCACATCCCCTCTTGTATAACGTGTCAGAACTTGGCTAAACTTAAGCCTTTACAATTCGAAATGCTTCTCCCTCTCAATCTGTAACAAAATAAAGCAAAAATTAATAAACAAATTGACAAAATTCCCGGACCCAAAAAGTTCAATCTAATTTCCCTGAATTTTCCAGGCTTTCCAGAAAAGTAGCCCCCCTGTTTAAAATAAAGTTTTAAAACAATGTTTTTGTCCGTAAGTCTTAAAAGTCATCACTGTTAATACCAAAAACTGACATTGAAATTGATGTTTTTGTTATTAATAAAAAGCGTTTGTTGCTAGGAAACACCTTTAGTTCCTAGGAAGTAAAAGTACTTTTAACATTTTTGGTCAAGATTAGTTATGCTAATAACAATTATTTAAGAAAACACTACAAAGATATTAAACAAATAGTCAAATAGATTGCGAATTTAAGATCTTCAATATCATTAATCTTTAAATGTACTAACTCGTCGCAGCGACAAGCTCCAGCAACACCCAAACGTAATACAATTTACAAAGTCAAAATTTAATTTAATTATCGTAAAATATTCTTTTTTAACACTAAAACACACCTTCATCATCAAGTGTTGGTTATCAAAAGCACACTTCAAGAATCGATCCACCTGTTCTTTACTAAGAATTCTCCGTTTCTTGGGTGAAGAGTTATTATTCTCCATTTTTAAATAGGCATGGAGTTTTGAAAATTATAATAATTCAATAATAGCATATTTCATTCGGATTAAAAGTGATTTCTCTTGATCCGCAATATTGCACTTTTAATCCTAATAAAACAATCTACTATTATAATTACCATGGTCAGAATATGGTCATAATAATCTTATCCATCTCAATAGCCCCTCGACTGTATTCCTCAAAGCCTTCTTCACTGATTCAACACTCCATTGGATCTAGTTTGGATGTAAAATTTTAACATCTACCTGCAACATTACAATAGCAAACTATATCTCAAATAAATCTCTGAACCAGTGATAAAATTCCTTTCTATGTTTCTTCAATTGAATTGGATCATCAAATACAATCAATAGCAAAACTGGCTTTAAAAAATCATGATTTATAAACCAAAATAAGGTTTAGAGGCATGTAACAATGCAGCCCTTGCAGATTATACATGAGCACGTGTGACACTAACTTATTATCTCTGGAGAATATGGACTTTATCAGAATAATATGAAGTTATCTTTTATCATAATGTTCAATTAAACATTATCATCAACTTGAATATTATTTAATCCAAGTCCTGGTCTGGTGCAAGGCACTCTTTTACAAACATTTGGAGCATCAATTCTTTTTTGTAGTTAGAAAAGCGGCACCACAGATTGGGTATTTGCTGAATCTCTACCTTCTGACAAAGGTATTTGCTAAACAGATTATTAATGGGCGAGCTATACAGGGTGTCTCAAAACAAAACGGCACCCAGTTAAAGGCATGTTCCTTTCACGAAAATAAGAGGAAAAGTTCCTATTAACATGGTTCTGCAAATGCTTCGTTACCGAGATACGGAGTGTTGAAAGTTGTAAAAACTATCGATCTTTTTTCATTTATTCGGTAATTACTAGGAATTCAATTTTAAAAAGTAACCAATACGTATGTATATACATTTGCTATAAGTGGACCACATTAGTCAGTTTTTACTTTCCCATACTAGATACTGGCATAGGGAAGTATTGATATGTATATCATGAAAATTTTCGAAATCGAGATTTTCGCGGAAATACCTCCAGAAATCCAAAAAAGTGGTCTAGAAGAAATGTCTGTCTGTGGGCAAGGTTGGTAAAGTATATGGGTAAAGGTTGCCTGGATCAGGGCTTTTTCTGTACCGGGCAAGGGGGTTAGCGCGGGGCAGAATTGAATGGTGACGTAGCGGGCGACCTGCAACAGCGCCTATGCAGCTACATACACGGTAGTTCATAATGGTTAATTTAAATGAAATAAAGTTGAATTGGATGTAGTAATTTAATATAATTAAAATTTTTTGAGAAATGTCGCATCCATTTATATAATTTTTCGTAGAAACACAAGTTATATAAAAAAACAAATTTAATTAAATATATTTCGGATAATTAAATCCTTCATCAGTAATGTGTATACCTACAACTGCAATAAAGAAAAAAAATTGAGTTTGTAAAAGGAAATAATTTCTCAAGAAGATAAAAATTCTTACCTGATTTTATTGAAATGTTAAAAAATAAAGTTATTAAAAAATTAATTCCACCACTGTAATTAATTTTTTAATAACTTTATTTTTTAACATTCCAATAAAATCAGGTAAGAATTTTTATCTTCTTGAGAAATTATTTCCAACATCAAATTTTATTTCTGTGGTAAATTCGTGGTTTGACTTAACGAATTCTTATGTTCCAGTTTCCTCGATTGTAAGTAAATGCGCATATGGAAAACATCTTGATGTTCAAAATGAAATATTAGACAAAATGTATGACCTCGTGGTAAACATGATTTGTTTAAATAAAAGATCGTTACAGGTTTTTCAAAAAGCAATTTTAATTTCAATAACTTCTTTAAAAGCCCTGTTTCTGGATTTACAAAAAGACTTTGAAATTGCGTACATATTAACGCACAAACTTAACCAGGATTCATTAGAAAATCTATTTTCCCAACTTCGTACAAGAGGGGGGCTAAATGATCATCCGAGACCTCTAAACGCATTGTACAGACTTCGCATGGTAATACTCGGAAAATCTTCGAACATAGAAGCTGCCTCATCAAACACCACGGACAGAGGTAACGAAGAATATGCAGTAGGGAAAGTTATTTGCCGAACAGGGCTTAATGTACCCTCGCAGAAACGAAAATTTAATACCGATGATAATTCCTTAAGTAATGATAGCGACAGTGATTTTTCACACTCGTCTGATGCCACGGCAAGTAAATCAGATGCTACAGTATCTACTGAAGACGATGGTTTAGATTATTTAGCTGGATGGATTGCAAAAAAATTAAGAACCACGCATCCAGAACTAGGAAATCATACATACAAAAGCCGTGATATAAATTTCCCAACCTGGATGAAACATCTGTCATTCGGAGGTTTAATTGAACCATCGGCGGAATGGAAGAATAAAATAAAACTGCTAGAAAAGTATTTTAAACTTTACTTTCAAAAAGCAGTAATAAAAAAGAAAAACATAACAACTAGAATGTGTAACAAGATCAAATCGAAACTGCAAATGAATGATGAAGTGCTGCTTAGAACCTTCATTCGACAACGATTATTTATTAAAATAAATTATTTGAATACAAAAAAACAGGAAGAAAAGCTAAATAAAAAATGTTTCAAAAGGACAATTCAAGAAAATGATGATCAGCATAATCCAAAACAAAAGAAAATGAAGAAAATTGTAACCTAAGAAAGTGAAAGTATTTGGATTTTTAGTTTATTCTTTACACAATTTTTATATAAATAGGTATTTGTCATGTCACTTGTTATTAGATTACTTAAACTTTATTGTGTTATGTTCTATGTATAACTTGCAAATATAATTTCTGTAGTGTCTACATAACTTTTCGCTACAAAAAAGTGTATTACAATTAGCCGCAACCGCATTGTATCTATACAAACTGCACGGGATATCCAACTGTGGGTCTCCCAATACGTCACGCGAGTCACGTGCTTGCAGTGATATCGAAGCGACTCGGAGTCCAGGCAACCTCTATACTTACTTATATACTATACTTTACCAACCTTGGTCTGTGGGTGGGTGGTTGGGTATGTATGTAACGCCTCTTAACTCAAAAACCAATGAACCGATTTTGATGAAATTTTAAATGAAGGGGTATATCGAAAATTCATCGACAAAATAAGCTTTTCAAAAAAATCCGGAAGCGGAAGTTAGACATGTTTTTTTGGTAGCATTTTTTTCAGAAGCGGAATTTTGAAAATATGAATAGGGAATATCAAAGAAGGCCATAATTGAAGGCAAACAGTTTTTTGCCGGACTCTCTAACTTCAAAATGGCGGCCGCTATGAATTTTTCAAAATTTCGACTTTAACGCCCCATAACTCAAAAACCAGTTATCTGATCAGGTTTCGCAACAACTTGTTTGAAAGCCCTTTGACGGTACTACACCATGAAAAAGAATTATTTACTAAATCCAAAAACGGTCGGAACGGCGCTCTTCCAAAAATTTTGAAATTTTTGAAAAATTATTACAAAAAAACTGGTCTAAGGATTTCGTTTAAATTTTCTATACTTATGCAACTTGATATTAGCTACATTTTTGTTTTTTGATGAACGCCTGAATTTCACTGTGGCGCCCTCTACGAGGTTTTGAAAATCGGAAATTGATGCTCCTATAGCGCCTTTATTAGTCAAAATATGAAAGAAGTTTAAATATGAAAGTTATTCAGTATATAGTTCTGCATTTTTCTAAATATGTATCACGTATACAGGGCGTTTGCTTTCCACAGTACAATAAGCAACTTTGTTATTTTAAATGAAACACCCTATACAGGGTGAGTCAGACCACCCGTATCAGTCGTTTTTTTCGAAAACGGTTAATCGTAGAGAGTCGGGCCAAAATTTTTTATCACAAAAGCCTTCGTGAAGAATCGAATGGTGACATTGGCATTCGCCGGAAAAATCGGCATCCTGAAGAGTTTGCTCCAGAATGTCGAGAACTCCAAAATTTCAAATAGCACGGGAGGTCAAAACTAGTATCGTTGAAAAGTTCTTTAAAAAATAAGCAAGTTTTGTAGGAAAAATAATTTTATTACCCCTACCACTTCTGAGGAATATTCGATTGAAGTTATTATGTAATTGTACTGTTATTTAGGCAGGATGTAAACGGCCTAAGTAACTACATACGTCCTAACAATAGAAATGCATGGAAAATCAGCAGTGGATGAACACGGGCTGTCAAGAAGAAGAAGAAAACTGTTATTTAACTTTATATTTAAAAAATGTCTAAAATGTAAGTTTGACAATAGGTCACCCGATTGTACTCCACTCGATACAACGAGAGATGATATGAAGCTGAGAATTCGCAATGCCTGCCGGTCATTAAGTGGTGAAGAAATATTGAGAGCCACTGATAATCTGACTAGAAGAGCTCGGCAGTGTTTAGAAGTAGATGGAAGACAGTTTGAACAATTATTGTGATATTGTCAAACTTACATTTTTTAAATGTAAAGTTAAATAACAGTTTTCTTCTTCTTCTTGTCAGCCCGTGTTCATCCACGGCTGATTTTCCATGCATTTCTATTGTTAGGACGTATGTAGTTACTTAGGCCGTTTACATCCTGCCTAAATAACAGTACAGTTACTTAATAACTTCAATCGAATATTCCTCAGAAGGGGTGGGGGTAATAAAATTATTTTTCCTACAAAACTTGCTTATTTTTTAAAGAACTTTTCAACGATACTAGTTTTGACCCCCCGTGCTATTTGAAATTTTGGAGTTCTCGACATTCTGGAGCAAACTCTTCAGGATGCCGATTTTTCCGGCGAATGCCAATGTCACCATTCGATTCTTCATGAAGGCTTTTGTAATAAAAAAATTTGGCCCGACTCTCTACGATTAACCGTTTTCGAAAAAAACGACTGATACGGGTGGTCTGACTCACCCGGTATATTATTATATAATTGAATACAAAATTTAATTGTCTATCACATAGTATAAGGTGTTTATATAGCTAAAATGTACGGTTGATGACAAATTTGTGAATTTTGAATATTATGTTGGACTCCGACGGAAACGGATCGTCGATAGATAGCGATCGTCCGGCTTCGCCAGCTGTAATTTCTAGACGGTGCCTACAGATAAATGGGTGTCTTTCTTCTGTTCATATCGAATCCGTATAGTCTCGTTTTTCTCACTAGGCATTCATATGCTTATCAGGGTCTGCCTCGCGAACTATACTGTTGAATACCAAAAACGAAACGTTTATACTTAGTATGGGAAAGTCCAGGGGAGGTTGGCACCTCCACTTTTTTCCTTCTCCAGTGACATAACTGCAGGTGTGTATGTGGATGTTTCTGGAGGAAAAAATGTATAGCCAGTTGAGTTTTCTTTTTTTTAAATGGTCAACTAATTTACGGTTCAAAGGGACTCTTGAGTTTGTGTCCTACCATTAACCATTTTCGTCTAAATCACACTTCAACAATGAACGAGACTAAATAAATAAATTTACAAATCTACTTTCTGAATAATTTTACAAATAATGTTCAAAATGACCGCCTTTGGCTTTAAGACAAACTTCTATTCTTTGAACAAAATTTTGACAAAAAAACAGTGGCGTACTATTTCTTCCTCCAGAAATATCCACATACAGACCTGTGTTAAGCCACTAGAGAAGGAAAAAACTGACTAATATGATCCACTTATAGCAAATGTACAGTCAGCGACAAATGTTTTCACCAGTATGATACCCCTGAACAAGCTTTTCTGAAAAAAATAAGAGGTATCATAACATCGTTCTTATTGTTTTATATAGATATGTTGGTAACACTGTTAACAAGATGAAATTAAATATAGAAATGTGTTATAGTTCTCAGTAAAGCGGGTTACAGTGGTACAAGACTGGTGAAAACATTTGTTGCTGACTGTACATACTACTTTTTAAAATTAAATTGTTAGTAATTTCCGAATAAATGAAAAAATTCGATATTTTCAACAACTTTCAACACCCTGTATCTCGGTAACGAAGCATTTGCTGTCCCATGTTAATTGGAACTTTTCCTCTTATTTTCATGAAAGGACCATGCCCTTAACTGGATCCCGTTTTTTTGAGACATCTTGTATGCAGGGTGGCTGATTTTTCATTGTCCAGCTTATATCTGCTGAAATATTAAAGATACAGGAAAAAATTAAAGGAGAGACTTGGCTAAGAGAACCTGCTGTATAAAATACCGCAAACAAGTTTTTTCCACGGCCTAGGTACTCATTTTCCGGAAAAGTATGCAACTTTAGTTTTTTAAATGAAACACTCTGTATATTTTTGCGGAATAAGATTCTAAATCAATTTCTCTTTACAAACATGCATCACTAATAGCATTTTGCTTTTAAATTACGCCTAGTAATTAAAAAAAAACAGGTTTGGAACTTAATAAAACAAACCCAGTAGTAATTCATTTTCTTTTTCTTACAAACCTTCAAGTAGATATTACCTGTTCTGGCAGTAGTACTGTAGATGAATGTTTGGAATTATTCATTCAGTCATTCGCCAATTCGTATCGTGCAACTACGGGGCAGCCAAGCACTCTTATCATATACGGAAACGTAGTACATCTGAATTACAGGGCAGTGGTACCCTAAAAAGATTATTTAATAAAACATTGAACTGTTATGCATAACCAAATATTCAAGAATTTAAAGGCTCATACAATTTACTTTCTTTTTGGAATTATGGCACAGAACGGTTGCCCCGGTACATAACTGCACATAAAAAATAAGAACAATGAACGGGGGTGCAAAGCCCCAACTCTCAAAATATTCGAGAAACGGGGTTTAGGATGTCCTTTAGAAAATGGCAAGACTTCTTACACCGTGGGCGAGGTGCATCGCGCATTAGCACCTTTAAGTCATAGATAATATATTATATATGTTAGTGGAGGTTAGGTTCTTCAGTTATTAAGCTGCCAACAACCACCCTTCTACCATTAATCTGTTATAGGGTGAACAGGTGAACGAACAGCAATATTGGAGAATACATTAAATAACATTGCGCAATTAAACCACACCCTCTAGCTCGCAAATTGATAAAACTAGCCGCATTGGCAATAAAATTTCCAATTTGAAAGTAAAACCTACAACTTACCGAAAACACGAAACCTTTCACTGCATAAAATATTCATTTTGCGGAACACTTTCTAATAAATAAATATCGACAACGTAGGTACGTCGCATTTAAAAATCCAAGATAACAACAAATAAAAGTAAGCAGCGTTGCCACTGCCTCCTAAATATTCGTACCAACATTGAGAAGAAAAAAGTACCATTTACAAATTTTCGTACCACTTCTTTTAATTGTGCAAATTAAAAAAATATATAAGTATTAATTAAAAACTATTAGGTACCTATTCACTAAATTACATGTGTGTTTCTTTGTTAAATAATATTTTGTCTGGATCCACCTTCATAACAAATTTAGGTGGTTGTTAATACCTTTCCTAACAAAAGGGCCGCAGGGTAACAAATTCAAAACAGTCTTTATAAGAACTTCCATAAAAATGTTTATTAATATTTATTATTTGCGGTTCTTACTAAGGATTAAAATGGGCAGAGATGGCACGAAATTAGGAATCCTATTTATAAACATCCGGTTTCAGCAAAATAGTTGGGTTGGGTTAAGGGTATGAGGTATAACAGGTCATAAATTTTACTACAGGTTAGAAAGTTTTAAAGGGATCCTTTTACAGAGACAAGTAAATATTTTTAAATATTTGTTTCATAGAATTTCTTTAATGAAAACCAATAGTTTGTTGTAAAAAAGAAAAAAGTACCACATTATGCATACATTTTAAAAAGTAGTACCACCGTATCATCAATAAAATTATTTACCACATTTGGTACGTCTGTACCACATGCGGCAACGCTGAAAGTAAGAGAAACTGATACGCGAGTGTTTTGTTTCGATTGGGAAGGGGCGAAGGGAGAGCATTCTTTAGCACCAACACCACTCCTGCGCAATGTCATGTGTAGATCGGGAGATTTCAAATAGCAGTGGATATGTAAATGGGTCTCCTCTGATTGGTTGATGTGGATGGGCTGTATATGGCGCCAAACTTTAAAAGAAAAATTACGAACATATTTAAACTCCGGCACTATTTTAAGCAGTTCCCAGTTTATTTCTTTTCTTACACTTTTTACTTTTAATGTTAATTGACTAAAGCACGTTATAATATCGAAATATATGCTAAATCTTTTGTTATTCTGAGAACAACCCAAATACAATCAAGTAAAACGGATACTTTTCGTAACAAGTCACGAAAGTGAAACTTCACGAGGGTAAGGCGTTTAATTTAAACCCGAATTATTTTTTCTGAAATTCTATGACACGTCACACGTGTATGGCAAGCCGTTTTACTTTTTATTGAAGCTAGTGAAATAGGTATTAAATAGTTATTTATGTTATTATATCGAGTTTGCATACACTATTTTTTCTACGATCGTGGTTTATTCAACCCAAATATTAAAATTAATTCAAGCATTTTGTATTCAGCAGTTATAAATGAATGAGGTTGCTCTGGTAGATGTAAACTTTACACAGCAACCAAGTAATAACATCTCAACCCTTTTTATTTAGATAAGTAAATATATTAGTAAACATAGTAGAAGAACGCCACCCTCCAAAATATAAGAAATACGTTTTATTGGTATATCTTCCGGTTGGCGTAGCTAGATATCCGTTCTTTGTAATATTTTGGAACAATAGACTATAATGCACGTTAGCACGTACATCTTGTTTATAAATATTGTAACCACCTAAAATGTAACCAGTCTTGATTGAAGTTTTGCTGTAACAAAGTTGTCGTCTTGTACTCCCTTGAAGTTAATAAATAATTTAAAAAAACAATTATTGACTTCATTGTAAATTAAATGGCGCAGTCGGTAGGATACTGAAGAAATAGGAAGTCAAAATCCATTTCTTGTATTTCAATACTTTATCACGTATTTAAGAAGATTAAACCATCGTTCAACGGACTCTTCAAAAATTAAGAAATCCAGAGAACACCCGAAATTCAGCTCTGCAACGACTACGGACAAACATCGCCACGGTCCAAGCAGCCTGGTTTCACCTCTGATCATCGAGATCACCAGTTCATTGAGAACAGCAGATCATTGCGATCAACTTTAGAATCATCAAAGGATGAAGTAAGAAACTTTAATTATTTTTTTTTGTTTTGTGTGTGAAGTGAAAATTTAAACAAATTTACAAATTTTAAATATACTAACGTACAATTAATATTAATTTTAAGCTCAAGTAAAGCATGGTAAGCGAGACTATTCAGTGTGTATATTAGATGCACTTAATTTCTGAATATACTCATGCTTTATGTGTAGGAACCCTGGTTAGGCCCTTAGTATTAAAATTAACATAAAAAAATTAATTATTAAGAAGTAAAAATAATAGTGAAAAAAGGAACTAGAAACATTTATGTCAAGAAATAATAACATTCTAAGACAACCCAGATTAAACATGGCTCATCCAGCACCTGTAGTAAATAATTTTGCATTTCATGTATCTATGTTAGCGGAAATACCAACTTATGATGGTAATCCAGCTACACTTTCCGAATTTATTAGAGCTGCAGATGTAATTTTATCTCAATTTCTGCTACCTCAACAACCAGAAGCATATATAAACAAATTTTTAATTTCCTCAGTTAGAAATAAATTAAAAGGAAAAGCACTTGAAGCAGTAACAGGTTACACTTATAACACCTGGTTAGATTTACAAACTGTATTAATTACAAATTTTGGTGACCAAAGGTCAGAATTAAATTTAAATGTAGATTTATCTCGCATTAGACAAAATTTAAGGGAATCCCCCATTGATTTCTATAATCGAGTTAGATCACTGTTAGCGGTAATTAATTCAAAAATATCTTTAGGACACGAAGCACTAGCAATTAAAAATTATAAACTAGAAAACGCAAAAAATTTGGCATTGAGAGCTTTTGTAACAGGCTTAAATGAACCTTTTGGTAGTTACATTAGATGTAGAAACCCAGATTCGTTAGAACAAGCTATAACAATTGTGAGAGAAGAAATAGACATTCGATACACTCAAAATTTAAGTAAAAATTATTCCAATACTGATGTACAAATTACTAAACCAACTAATCAAAATCAAATGCAAAATCAGTTTAAAAACAATAGTGGACTACAGCAAAGTTTATTTCCACCCCGAACTTTTGTTCCGCAGCAACAAAGTTCATTTGTACCTAGAAATTCCATACCTTTTAGAAATCCTATGAATTCATTTACACCTCGAACTTTTATGCCCAATAGAAACCCCACTCTTCAATTAAATCCAAATCAACGCCCTATGCAATTTCCAGGCTATCAAAAACCATTTGGAAAACCTGGTCAAAATGTTTTTGCTCCTCAACGTGGTTTTAAACCAAGTCATCCCCCAGAATCCATGCAAGTCAGTCAAATCCAAAAACGACCTGCATCAGAACAAGTAGGAAACCCAAATAAATTTAAATTCTCTACTCCATATCCATGTAATTACATTAGACAACAATCACATCATGTTCCCTCTGAACAACTCTATAACTTAGATGAACAATCCAATTCCGAAATTGAAGTTCAAGACCCACAAGATTTCGAAAATATTGATTCTGAAAACGAGTTTAATGATTGGCAACTAGAAAACGAAGATGAATGTCATGATCAAAATAATTATTATGATCCTGATGTAAATTTTCAAAAGTAGCCTCGGACGTAATAGAAAATTTTAACATTAATCCCAAATCGAATCTCCCGTATATAGTTATTCCCCAAACTGGCGAAAAATTACTTATAGATACTGGAAGTTCTAAAACATTAATGTCTCCTAAATTTATTTTTAAAAATTTTCCAAATTCAATTCTTATTCACAATTTTGAAATTACAACATCACACGGAACAACAGCACATGACAAAATTGCAAACATCCCAATTAAAACTTTATTTAACCAACCCGGAAATCATACCTGCTATTTATTTGATTTTCACGACGAATATGTAGGACTCATTGGTTCAGATTTTTTAGCAAATTTATCTGTATCAATAGACTATAAGTGGATGCAAGTTAAAACTGATACAACAGTTATACCATTTCATTATAATTCTTCTAAATTAAAACAGGAATATCAAAAAAGAAATGAATGTAATTTTTCGAAAATGAAACAAAATTTAGAACCAATTACAACATTTACAGTTTTACCACGTACCGAACAAATAGTTGAATTACCAGCTATTGGTGAAAATGGTACTAAAATATCACCTAAATTAAAATTTAGTAAAGACGTATTTACACCTTTGGCTGTCGTTAATCTCGACAACAATTATTTCAAAACTACCGTTATTAATACCTCTGACGAAAAACAAATATTCAAAATTTATAATCCCCTAATATTAGAAAATTACACTAATCCCGAAAATTTAGAAATTTTTAACTTAGAAACTAATGAAATTCAATTAAATAAATTATTAACAGCCAACTTACAGAACAATTTGAGACTAGATCATCTTAACGATAATGAAAAAACACAATTAACTAATATTTGTCATAAATACAAAGATATCTTTTATACCCCTGAAATACCACTTTCCTCTACTAATGTCATGAAGCATCACATTAGAACAAAAACAGATGCCCCAATTTATACAAAAACTTATAGGTACCCTCACGTGCATCGCGAGGAAGTCAAAAATCAAATTTCAAAAATGCTTAAAGATGGTATTATCGAACACTCAGAATCCCCTTTTAATTTTCCAATTTGGGTCGTCCCCAAAAAGGAAGACGCTTCAAAGAAAAAGAAATGGAGAATAGTTATTGATTATAGAAAATTAAATGAGCAAACAATAGAAGATAAATTCCCCTTGCCTCGAATAGAGACTGTTTTAGACAATTTAGGAAGAGCAGAATATTTCACTACCCTCGATTTAGCGTCTGGATTTCACCAGATCGAAATTGAACCCAAAGATCGCGAAAAAACAGCTTTCTCCACAGAAAAAGGGCATTACCAATTTCGACGTATGCCTTTCGGTTTAAAAAATGCCCCAGCAACTTTTCAGAGATTAATCAATAACGCCCTAATAGGTTTAACTCCCTCACAATGTCTAGTTTACCTCGACGACATAATTATTTATTCAAAGTCATTACAAGATCATATTATACGATTAGAAAATGTTTTCAAAATTTGCAGAAAAACCAACATAAAAATACAATTAGATAAATCAGAATTTCTTCAAAAAACTGTGAAATATTTAGGTCACATCATTACACCTAAAGGTATAAAACCTAACCCCGATAAAATAGAAACAATAAGAAATTATCCATTACCTCGTACAAGAACTGAAATAAAATCATTTCTTGGAATGTTAGGCTTTTATCGAAAATTTATTAAAGACTTTGCAAAGGTAACAAAATTTTTAACTTTCTGCTTGAAGAAGGACAATAAAATTGTTCATACTCCCGACTTTATTGCAAATTTCGATTACTGTAAAACACTGTTAATTAACGAACCTGTATTAGCATATCCAGATTTTGAGAAACCTTTTGAGTTAACAACAGACGCCTCTAAATATGCAATTGGAGCCGTATTATCGCAGAATCAGAAACCAATATGTTATGCCTCTAGAACTTTGAATAACTCAGAGCAAAATTACCCGACGATAGAACGTGAACTCTTGGCTATTGTTTGGGCCACCAAACACTTCAGACCTTATCTTTTTGGTAACAAATTTAAAATTTATACAGATCATAGACCCTTAATTTGGCTTCGAAATATTAAAGAACCAAATTCAAAACTAACTCGTTGGTCAATAAAATTAGAAGAATTTAACTTTGATATAGAATATTTACCTGGAAAAGTTAATAAAGTTGCGGATGCTCTATCCCGAATTCAAATACATCCTACATCAGTAAACGATCGATTAAACACCCCTGAACCACCCTTATCTTACTCAAGTATGATAGCTGAAAGAGTTGACTCACCTGAACTTACTGACATATTTACGATACCTGAACTCAATCTACCTAATACTATTAAGAAACCCATAAAA
Organism: Hemicrepidius hirtus; assembly: GCA_963082805.1. Lineage (NCBI taxonomy): Eukaryota > Metazoa > Arthropoda > Insecta > Coleoptera > Elateridae > Hemicrepidius > Hemicrepidius hirtus. The sequence continues at coordinate 8,822,795 of OY720168.1, forward strand.
ATATTACAAGATATTAAAATAAAATCAGCAGAACAATCAATCCATTCAATCAGTTCTAATTCAGATGTAGATTTAGATGAATTAATAAAAGACACCCTAGATTTACACGATAACGAATCAATAGTTAATACAGTTCATTCCCAACAATCTTCTACACCTGTTATAGACATTTCTGAAAAACCTTTACAACATCATAATAATCAGATTGAATTTATCAAAGTGACAATCCCTAAAGAAATCAGAGAAACCAACTACGACGGTATTAAACATTATGCTGTATTTGTTACTAATAACAAAAAAATTTAAATTTTTACAAAACTACTTTTAGAATATTGTCAACCAAAATTGAATTACTACTGTTATTTCCCCAATGACGAATTGTATTTAGATTTTTCAAAATTCCTAAAAGATATAATAAATGAACATACTCCTAAGTTTCACAGATGTATGTCACAGGTTAATTATATTTTAAATCCTGAAGAACGAAAATCCCAAATTCAAAATTATCATATAGGTAAGACTAACCATCGTGGTGTGCAAGAAACTTTAGCACATTTACAAAGATATGTCTTTTGGAAAGGCATGAGTAAAGATATTCAAAATTTTATAAATTATTGCGAAATTTGTAAAACAAGAAAATACGATAGACATCCTAATAAATTACCTCTACAATTAACTACTACATATAACAGACCTTTTCATACTTTACACATGGATATTTTCCAAATAAATAACACAAAATTTTTAACAATCATAGATTCTTTTTCCAAGTTTGCACAAGCCTATCATTTAAAATAGGCAAATTTAACAGACGTAATTGATAAATTATTCCTTTACATTTCCCATTATACGACACCGAAAGAAATCGTAGCTGATGGAGAATTTGATAAAAATATATTTTTGGATTTTGTGAAATTCCATAATATTAAAATTCACATAACTACACCTCATCATCACCAATCTAATTCAATTGTTGAAAGACTCCATTCTACACTAATAGAACATTTCAGACTTTTGAAAAACACACCGGAAGACAAAAGAATGCCTTATTGTATTCTAGCATATAATCATAGTATACACTCAAATTTGAAATATACTCCTTTTGAAATTTTATATGGACATACAGACAGCCTTAATCCTTTTGAATTAAACAATGATACATTTTATAGCATCTACATTAACGATCACAAAAATAAAATGAATGCTATTTACGAAGACCTACATGACAAACAAAAAACATCTAAAGAAAGTAGAAACTTAAAAATCAACGAAAACAGAAAACATATTAAATTCAAAATTAAAGATAAAGTGTTTATTAAATCTAACGAACGTAATAAAAAACTTCCAAAATTTATAGGACCTTTTGAAATAATTGAAATTCTAGAAAGAGATAGATATACTTTAAAACATGTACAAAATAACAATATTTTAAAGAGACATCTTAATGAGCTATTGGCATTTACAGAAGACCAATCAGCATTACTCTCTGGTACATCACCTTGTGGTGTTTCTGCCATTGTGACGTAACAATTAAGGACTTAAAAACTAACCCAGGACTATATCCACTGACATTAGGTGACGCTTTAGTGAAGACATCAGAATGGACTATTTTTAAGACTATAGACTATAAGCCTTTATTAAGTAGTTATGATACCCTTAGAGAAAATATTATTAAAGTAATTAAGTTCTTAGAAAATAAAGATTTTGTTGTCGAACATAGACAAATGATGGTAATAATGAACGCACTTTCAAAATCAAGTCCCAAATCAGGACAAAAAGTATTCTCAGAACACACTGTGATAAATCACAACAATCAATTATTACTATTGCAACAGTATGTACTAAAATCAGATAAATTAATTAATCAACTGTTTCCCACTATAACCTCTAAAAGGATCAGACGAGGACTAATCGACGGAATAGGTAGTATATTTAAATTTTTAACTGGAAATTTAGATGCTTCGGACGGACAAAGATATGATTCAATGATAAATGCATTAATTACAAATAGTAATAGTCAAAAGCAAATATTAAAAGAGCAAGCGCAAATACTTAATGATACAATTTTATCAGTAACACATTTAACAAAAAACCAAAACTTACTAAATGACAATTTAAATAAAGTTATTTTAAATAATCAGCTGATTAATAAAAACATTGCTGATTTGTCAATTAAAAATACACTAACAGAAGCCATCGAATCGTTACAATTATTCATTGACTTCTGGATAGAATTAGAAACTTCCATTACTTTAGCCCAAAGTCATCAACTCCACATTTCTTTAATAGATAACGATGACCTAATAAACAATTTAAATAAAATATCAGAACTTCTTAGCTTGGCTTCAAAACATAGAAATAAATCACTAAAAATTCCATATCCTGCTAACGTTAATACACTACACTTATATGAATCTATAATAACAGTCAAAGCTTATCAAAAGGACACTATCATAACCTTTATTTTTGAAATACCCCTTATTAACCAAAACATGGATTATCAATTAAAAGAACTAATTCCTTTTCCAATTTATATTTCGCACAATCAATTCAGAATGATTATTCCCACTTATCAATTAATACTATTTAATAAATTAATGAGTATTCCAGTAAATATTGATCACTGTAAATCTACTTCAAACAATCAATATTTTTGCTCACCTGGCAATAAATTTGAAATCCCTAATAATAAACTTTGTGAAACACAATTGTTAAATTTCGATAAAAATCAGACTTGCAAACCTTTTGTGTTTGATTTGTTATCCACTAAACTCTCCCAAATAGATGCAAATACATGGTTAATTAGCACCCCTGAAAATGTCATATTGGATATTAAGTGTTCACATAATGTTTATCGTAAAGAAATATGTGGCTCATACATAATACATATTACACCTGATTGTAATGTTGTTGTAAATGATGAAGACACATTGCTCTATATGACGTCACCCATTACTAAAATGATCGATTTAAAATTACCCCACATTAGCGAATTAAAAATACCGCAATCAAACCATTTTAATATTTCTAAATTAGATTTGTCTTCTATAGATACACAGAAATTAACAAATAATCAAATGAAATTGTCTGAACAAACAAAATTATTAGATAATATAAATTTTTCTTATAATAATCATTTAAGTGCTGCTTCGATTATAACTGTTATTATAATAGTAATGTTTATAAGTAGTATTTTTATTTATATATATTGTAAACGTAATGTATTAAGAAATAAATTGCTAAATTATATGTACACTTCAGAAGAAGTTAATATTGACGATATTAGAATTGTTACAATTTAAGGTTTAATATCTTCTTCAAATATATTAAACCTTCTTAGACGGGAAGAGTAATAACATCTCAACCCTTTTTATTTAGATAAGTAAATATATTAGTAAACATAGTAGAAGAACGCCACCCTCCAAAATATAAGAAATACGTTTTATTGGTATATCTTCCGGTTGGCGTAGCTAGATATCCGTTCTTTGTAATATTTTGGAACAATAGACTATAATGCACGTTAGCACGTACATCTTGTTTATAAATATTGTAACCACCTAAAATGTAACCAGTCTTGATTGAAGTTTTGCTGTAACAAAGTTGTCGTCTTGTACTCCCTTGAAGTTAATAAATAATTTAAAAAAACAATTATTGACTTCATTGTAAATTAAATACCAAGCTGTCATTTTAATAAACAACAAAAAGTAAATATAGACGTCATTACCAGTCATTACGTTTAATTTTGTAAAAGTTGCATATTTCTATGAAAAATCAAACCATTTAAAATCGCCGACCCTATGTCAACAACATTGCAGTAAAATAAAACGTGGCATCGAAAATATGCGAAATTAATTGCATTTCTTAAGAGGAAATTTGTTGGATATTATGCTAAGAAATCAAAGATATTTACTAGGGTGCATTTTTATAAGTTTCTTAACGGAAAAGCATATTGAATGACAAATATTTAATGATGAAGGTAAAGAAAAAACATTCAAAATTGTAATACTTAACTGTCAAATGTAAAGGTAATTATATGCATTTGTATATCAATAAACGTGGTTCTTGCAATGTTTTTGTATTTTCAGACCACGCACGCATGCGAGTGCAATAAACCTTTTTATTGCACTCCAGTGCAATAAACACCTGCTTTTGTCACTAAAAATAGAAATCAAAAGTGTTACTTTGTGCACGATCGTAGAAAAATTTGTTTTAATACCTATTTCACTATTACATATACTGGGTGTCCGTGACTCGATGGCCATAGCTTAAGAGCGTATTCCTTGAATAATTTTAAGTCGAAAGTGCCTTATACACTTTTGCCCAAAACCAAAACTCAATAGTTAAGGAGTTATAAGCAATATGTAACACTAAATCAATCTGGTAGGTAGGCCATGTAAATAATTGTTTTGTCATATTATTATGGTAATATTGTTTATTCTTTGACCTTGTTATTTAATATTAATTTGGTATATGGCAAAGTTTTCAAATCAAGAATATGCCGATATTCACTTTATTTATGGACACTGCGAAGGAAATGTAAGAGCGTCAGTGCGGGAATATCATCGAAGAATAGGTACCTAATAAGAACGTGTTCCGCAATGCGCATCGTCATTTGACAGAAAAAGGTAATTTTCCTAAAGCTACTCTGTTAAAAATATTGCTCATAACTCATTAACTAGGTATTGAGTTTGGACAAAAGTGTATAAGGCACTTTCGACTTAAACTTATCAAGGAATACGCTCTTAAGCTATGGCCATCGAGTCACGGGACACCCTGTATATATTTTAGAAAAATAATTCGGGAACACAATGTGTCTTTATGGTGTTTGGAGGTTTAAATTAAACCCCTTAGCCTCGTGAAGTTTCACTTTCGTGACTTGTTACGAAAAGTATCCGTTTTACTTGATTGTAATTGGATAACAAAAGATTTAGCATATATTTCGATATTATAACGTGCTTTAGTCAATTAAAATTAAAAAGTGTATGAAAAGAAATAAACTGGGAACTGCCTAAAATAGTGCCGGAGTTTAAATACGTTCCATAATTTTAAAGTTTGGCGCCATATACAGCGCATCCTCATCAACCAACCAGAGAAGACTCATTTAAATATCCACTGCTATTAGAAATCTCCTGATCTACACACGACATTGCGCAGGATTGGTGCTTAAAAATGCTGGCCATTATCTTCGAAATAGTGTTGCCAGATTTCTTTTAATTTCTTCAAAAGAGGAGGGATTTTTTGCTTCTAGAATCGAGCAGCAAAAGAAGAATACATTGTTCAACTTACTATTTTAGCTTAATAGTTGTAAGTTGCTAAAAAACAAGGACTGTAAACTAGATTAGGACTGCTCAATCCCTATACCTACTGGGTGGAGCGGTTGTGACGTAGTGTGACGTCACTCTGTGACCGCTCGGCGCACGGCTTAGCACATGTTTGCAGTAGGTACATGCCATTGCATTGTTAAGACACTGTTAACCATTATACAGAACCATTATAATATATACAGTGTATGGATAAAGTTTGGAACAAATTCAATATCTCTCGAAATATTATTTTTTCTGGAAAACGCTCGGACAGGTATAGCGACATGAACAGTTAAAAACTAAATACAGACTTAAGCTTAAGTTTACAGATAGGCTAAAAGCTTACTATAGATCTAAGTGTAAGGAAGTGTTTAATTCGGATAGAAAATTAACGAAATTTTGAAAACGATACTGTACGTACATTTTTTATTTCCCGTTTTCTATAGGGCGAGTTCTAGTTATTTTTTATACAAGACGATAAAATTATATTTTATCGACAAGCGAGTCGATAATTAAATTTTATCGTCGTGTATAAAATTCTATTTTTTTCTATAGCAGATGTTAAAAAAATAAGAAAAATTTGTAAAAAAAACAATTTAAAATTAGATTAAATTAAACCCGAAAATCTCAGTAGCAAAGGTTTCCATTCGGTTTCCATGGAGTTTCCAGAAAATTAAACTACTTTATCTATCCTTGCGGTTAAAGTGTTACTTTATCTACCCTTGCGGTTAAAGTAATACTTGATCAACTATTTTTAGTCGAACAAAGCACACTTTAACATCTGCTATAGAAAAAAAGTATTTTTTCTAGTTAGTAGCTATCATAGCCATGCAATACTACTCTATTTGGGACACACTGTATATCAACATCCAGATGAAAATTACATAAACAACTTTTGTACCAAATTTTTTTTTTTATGTCATGAATATTAACCACAGAAAATCGGTGTCTCCATACTTTTAACTCGCTCTGTATAGAAGAAATAGTAGCACTCGATTTGAACGGTCACAGACCCACGTCATAACCGCCGTCTGCGCTGATTGGCTAGTGTCTGATTGAGCAGTCCTATCTAGTTTACAGTCCTTGTTTTTTGGCTAAAAAACTGCTAAACTAGGGGAGCATTGCAAATTTGTCACGTCAAAATCTACACTTGTGATTGACTGCGGCCAGGGCGATTACACACGCCAGTGACGTTTTACCCAATAGGCTATACAGGCTAAAGCCTCAGGCGCCAAAAAAATTTACAGTTAAAGGGCGCCACCACAACTTTTGATGCGCGAAAAAAATCAGTTTCAAATTTTTAGTCAGAAGTTTTTAAAAAAATGCTGTCAATTCTAGTTGTAGATTGTAGTAACATGATCTTGGCAATACAAGTCAATGACTCAAGTATTGTCGAAGGTTGCACTGGGGGCTGCACACGCTACAATTTTGGTAATTTTTTTGATTGTGTCACATACTGCACATTACTAACCGGTACATTTCGTCTTCCGTTCTGATAAACTTTTGATCAAAATCGAATAACAAGAAAGTTACAACAGTTTAAAGTTCTTATAAACTTGAGGATTTTTTTAATGAAATACGGTAATTATTTACTTTTAACCATTGTAACTTTCTTGTTATTCTATTTTGATCAAAAGTTTATTGCAAAAAAAACTATATTTTGGTCTCCTCTAATTGTCCTTTCAGTTTCCTCCGTATGTTAATAATCACCCTGTATAGCAAGTTATTCTCCATTTAATTTTATTTTGTTATGTTCTGAAAACACAATATATTTTTTTGTTTCATAGTCATGCAATGGTTTTATATGTGTTAAAGAATTTATAAATAATTTCATAACTGTAATACTGTTATTTGTTGTTAATTTCCTTCAACAGTGTTTCTAGTAACTACTATTAATTCTAATATGACATCCTATAAAAATCCTTCAATTATGCAGTCAAAAATATTTTTTTAACAAAAATAAAGGCTTTTCTCGCTAGGTTCCCTGAGAAAAGATGGGGGGGGGGGGCAATGAATTTTTAGCCTAAGGCGCCTGAAGCCTTTAAAACGTCCCTCACACCGCTAAGTAATTTGTATAAATTTTGACGTTTGACGTGATTTGATAATTTCTGTAGGCGCTGACAGTCACATAATTCAAAGGAAATACAATAAATTTTATAGTTTTCATTTCAACTGTAGGTAAACTTTAAACATCATAAAAATTCAAATTTACCCTCAAAACTGCAGCGGAAGCCTTTTTTTCTTGCATCTTAAAGCCTACATACTAGAAATGCATGAATTAAATATTGTTTTTTTCTTTATGGTATGCTTTGCAAAAAGCGATCATCAAAAACTAATATTAAATTTTCTTTACTTGTACTTGTACCGCTAAACAATATTTTAATTGTAAAACTTAGAAAAAACAAGTCTAACGGTAATAGGGAATGGGGAGTTTTTAATGTAACTATTGGGGTTTTTAGGTTGATGAATCTGGCAACACTGCTTCTGTTCATTTTATTTGTCGTTATCTTCACAGTATTTATCTTGTACATTAAGTGCAACGTGCGTTGTCGATATTTATTTGTTAGAAAGTGTTGGGCAAAATGAATATTTTATGCAGTGAACGGTTTCGTGTTTTCGGTAAGTTGTAGGTTTTACTTTCAAATTGGAAATTTTATTGTCAATACGTGCTAGTTTTTATCAATTTGCGAGCTACAGGGTGTGGTTTCATTGGGCAATACTATCCCACCCTATAACAAATTATATGTTCTGTGCTATAACAGATTAATGGTAGAAGGGTGGCTCTAGGCAGCTTAATAGCTGAAGAAACTAACCTCCACTAAAAGGTGCCAATGCGCGATGCACCTCGGGTGTAAGAAGTCTTGCCATTTTCTAAAGCACATCTCAAACCCCGTTTCTCGAATGTTTTGACAGTTTGGGTCTTTGCACCCCCGTTCATTGTTCGTTTGTATTTTTTATGTGCAGTTAACCACCTGGGCAACCGTTCTGTGCCATAATTGAACAAAGTGCATTTCCGTGGGTCCAAATAGAAAGTAAATTGTCCGAGCCTTTAAATTCTTGAATATTTGGTTATGCATAACAGTTCACTGTTTTATTAAATAATCTTTTCAGGGTACCACTGTCCTGTAATTCAGATGTAAGTACCACGTTTCGGTATATAATGGAGTGCTTGGCTGCCCCGTAGTTTCACGATACCAATTGGCAAACGACTGAATGAATAATTCCAAACATTCATCTATAGTATTACCTACTGCCAAAACAGCTATCCTTGAAGGTTTATAAGAAAAAAAAATGAATTACTACTGGGTTTGTTTTAGTAAGTTCCAAACCTGTTTTACTTAATATTAGCAGATACACCCTAGCATTATGGTATTTATAATTTCTGTTAGCTTGTACAGGGTGATCGTTTGAATAGCGACCCACTCTATGGTTCTATTGATGTCCCCCCTTGTCCTCCCATCTTTTATAGAAAAGTATACTTTTCATTTTTTCCGATATTTAGTGTGATTTAGGAGATGTTCAGAGTTGATTGTTTCCAAGTGATTACTCTACATAACGAGAGCCAGAAGCAATGTTTTATGGAAAACAAAATAATTTATATTTATTTGTGTTTGTTGATGAATTGCTTACTTTATATTTATTAAGGCAGCGCCTTCCGAATATCAAGCAACGATGTGGCAAATACAGATTAGTGTGGATGGGTGGCTTGCAGGGTTGAGATGATTTAAATCATTTGACTTAAATCACGATTAAAATCATGATTTAAATCGAGCGATTTATTTAAAAAAATCATTTATTTAAATCAAGTTTAATATTAAGCCGAAGAACAAAAACAAAACAATTAATTTCAGTAATGAAAATACACATTGCTAATAATATATTATCTTCCCTAATTGAATTGCATATTACTGAAATAACCTAAGTCACTTTTTGTAACTTTTCAGGAAAGGAAGAAAACGTTTCCTATTGAAACTGGTATTGTTTAGAATGAACGTTTTAGCGAGTTGTCATGAAAAATCTATACTGTAGGGTAGGTGTAATATAATATAATATAATACAGGGTAGGTATTAAAGATGGGACCAAAGCCGTAGCGCTCAAACGCTTAAGAGATATTAATTTGAAATTTGGAACACTTCAATACGATATTACTTTGCATATTTTACAGTACTGAAAAATTTTGTTTGACTCGTACTTTCAGAGACCGGTCGCCATCTTGAATTTTCTTAAATAATAATAGGGGTAACGCAATACATCATTAGAAAGCTTAATTTTTTCTCTTTCTAATTGTGGTAAACTATTATGGGGTTACATAAGAAAATAATGGAGAAAAATTAGAAAACAATTTGCCGTATGCTCAGAAGACTATTTATTGTATGCTTTTTAATTTTAGGTGACTTTGCTTTAACAGAGCTTCAAAACTAAACAAAAAACAATGAGTAATTGTTTAGCAGATGACAGTAGGTAGGTACAGTCAGCGACAAATGTTTTCACCAGTCTTGTACCACTGTAACCCGCTTTAGTGAGAAATATAACACGTTTCTATATTTCATTTCATCTTGTTAACAGTGTCGCCAACATACCTATATAAAACAATAAGAACGACTTTATAGTACCTCTTATATTTCTCAGAAAAACGTGTTCAGTGGTATCATACTGGTGAAAACATTTGTCGCTGACTGTACATTGTCATACTAGAAATTTAACAATCTGAATTTTGTTAAACATGGATTGGTTGACAGAAACATTAGGTATGGTGACAGAAAACAGTTTGAACAACTTCGTGAATTTAAGCAGTTTTTTGATACCATAGTTTTAACATTCACATGGTATTTGTTTTTTAACTTTTAGAATTGTTTGTTTAATTTTAGTAGGTACCTTGTTTATTCATTGTTTGTTGATTTTGTTTTTTGTTCAATTTTGACTTGTGTTAATGCAGAGCTACCTAGATTTAAAGCATACAATAAACAGCCGTCTGAATATAGGGCAAATTATAGAAATATAAATATCAAATAAAATATCGATTTTAACTGGAATAACAATATTTATTTTGCTTTAAACGTCTTTCGGCATCAATGTGCCATTGTCAAAAGCATATATACAGGGTGTCCAAGATAAGATGAACAGCATGGGGATCTCGGTTATTATAAGAGATACAGATTTGGTTAAATTAGACAAAATGTTCGCTACCTAACAGGGAATTAAATGCACCAAGCAGATTTTAAAAATTCATTGTGGTTCCAACCCAATAGGAGAAAAAGTGAATTTTGGGAATATCTATTTTTTTCAATAAAAGGAGTATTTGGGCAGATGGGCAATTTTAACTTGCACTTTCTTGAGGCACTTTTTGTTGCTGCTTTCAACGGTGTATTCGTAATTTTTATAGCTCTTACGGATTTCAAACTGTATGGATCAACTTTGATTTTTCATATGGAGCACATAGTAGGCCGTGGCATCGTTGAAAAGACTATTTTCTCTAGTTTTCAAAAATGTATGGTTTGCTATGTTTATTGTAAAAAAGTTTAATTCAATAGTTTATTTTTTATAAATATCTAGCCACCTGCGAAAAACAAAATTTATTCTAGTAGCAATAGTAAAAAATACCTTTAATCTTAAGTATAAAGCAAATTATCAATACACTTATACAATTATTACAACAAGAACAGGAAGAAACAGGAGCATGGAAGTAGCTAATTTGGCCTATGTGCTCCATATGAAAAATCAAAGTTGATCCATACAGTTTGAAATCCGTAAGTGCTATAAAAATTACGAATACACCGTTGAAAGCAGCATCCAAAAGTGCCTTAAGAAAGTGCAAGTTAAAATTGCCCATCTGCCCAAATACTCCTTTTATTGAAAAAAATAGATATTCCCAAAATTCACTTTTTCTCCTATTGGGTTTGAACCACAATGAATTTTTAAAATCTGCTTGGTGCATTTAATTCCCTGTTAGGTAGCGAACATTTTGTCTAATTTAACCAAATCTGTATCTCTTATAATAACCGAGATCCCCATGCTGTTCATCTTATCTTGGACACCCTACCCTGTATAAGATATTTAATAACAAATGCAAAATGATTTATATAGTAACTGCTTGATACTATTATTTTAACACTGCGTGAAGCAGCTGGCCCCAGTCAACCCGTCGGAGTTCAGTCGCTTATCATGTTTTTAAAAAATATCTATTCCAAAATCTTCAGTAAAGGAGAATCTAAGAGTTCAATTTGCTCACTCGCCTGCCTATCATTCAAATAATCCCGTACCATTGCGGCAAAATGATAAGAATCTTGATTGTTTCTGATTCAGTTAAACGTCGAACCATTGTAAAGTCAAATCTGAATTGGCGTTCAGGTGTTTTCAGGATAAGCCTACATGGTCCAGTATGGATAAGAACCATGCCAACATCATTTCCTCAAGGAGGTAGTTGGTTAGTAAAATAAACTTATTTTAGAAATCACTTATTTGATTACATTCAAAAATTAATATCTCTGAAACAATCAACCTGAATACCATGAATGTTGATATTTTTAAATTCAGAATTTCATTATCTATCCAAATCTGCCAAAACAATAGGGGATTGCCATTAAAAAAGTATCGATGACGTCACTGCTTGAAACCGGAAAGGGGTAGAAAAATTAAAATTATCTCAAAACGTTTCTTTTAAAATAAATCAATTTGACGTCTCAAACCGTTTTACTTTAAATTTGCCGGGAAAAGAATTATTTCCATTATTCCAAACTTTATGCGCGCACTGTATACCTATCTAAAAGAATAAAAATTTTAAATGATAAAAATAATTTAAATAATCAAACTATTGACCTTTTCCCCAACTTTTTAGGTTCGGAATTTAATAATTACCAATTTAATTTAAATAATAATATTGTATTTTACCTTACATTCCCAATTTATCTCCCCAGTTGGAAAAAATTCTAAAAAAATTTAATATTAAAACTGTTTTCAAAAATGATAACACAATAGGCAATAACTTTTTTAATAACTTAAAAGATAAAACTGAAATGTTTTCAGAATCTAATGTAATTTATCAAATAGATTGTAATAACTGTAATGCAAATTATATTGGTCAAACTAAACAAATTTTAAAAAACGTATTAACCAACATAAAAATTCAATCAAAACAAAAATAGCTACTCCGAACAAACCTAACACAGCTCTATCGGATCATGCTGTAAATCTTTTTCATAATTTCAAATTTAATTCTCTAAAGATATTACATAAAGAAAATAATTTACATTTATGAAATGATTGAAATTAAAAAAAGTCCTAGAGCCGTTAACTATAAAACAGACATTGAAAAACTTAATTTAATTTATTATAACTTTTTTAATTAGGTAGATGTATTCATTTGTTTCCCTAATTTATAGGTAATCTTTTTAGAGAGCCTGTAAATTAGGGAAATTTAGAGACGTAAGAAATTATTATTTGATTTTCATTTTGCGTTATTCTTGTTTTTAATATTTAATAATAAAATTTTTTGTATGCATTAACATTTGTTCATTGAGATAATTTTGAAATCTAGAAACTTTCTCCTTTTCTTAACCTTGCATGCGCATAAATATTTCAATAACTCTTGTATTTGCCATTTTGTTATAATACTCCAAGCTGCTGCATCGTTTTTGAATTTTAATAAATAAATTTTAATATGGTTTATAATTTCATATTTTTAATAATGGAATAACAATTAATTATGTAGTGGTGTGGTTAATTCCACCACTCAAAGAATATAATTTCTTTTTTTTTAATTTGTTCATCTTTAAGGTAAGATATAAAAATTTTTGAGGATTTTTCTTTCACTTGTTCTTATCTTTATTATTTTATTTTATTTCATTAGAATATATTAAATATGATTAGTTAAATTTAATTTTTAATTATATTCATTACTGAGGAAGGTAGTTTAAATTACCGAAATATATAATTTTAATTTTATGAATTTTTGTTTATAATTTAAATGGCTGCCTTAATTCTCAAATAACATCACATTTATTTTATTCAGCCAATACTTATTAAAATTAAATACAAAGAAATTTTATCACTGGTTCAGAGATTTATTAGAGATATAGTTTGCTATTGTAATGTTGCAGGTAGATGTTAAAATTCTACATCCAAACCAGATCCAACGGAGTAGTGTTGAATAAGTGAAGAAGGCTTTGAGGGATACAGTCAAGACTATTGAGATGGATAAGATTATTATGACTATATTCCGACCATGGTAATATAATAGTAGATTGTTTTATTAGGACTAAAAGTGCAACATTGCGGATCAAGAGAGGTCACTTTCAATCTGAATGAAACATACTATTATTATAATTTTCAAAACTCCATGGCTATTTAAAAATAGAGAATAATAACTACACACCCAAGAAATGGAGAATTCTTAGTAAAGAACAGGTGGATCGATTCTTGAAGTGTGCTGTTGATAACCAACACTTGATGATGAAGGTGTGTTTTAGTGTTGAAATGGAATATTTTATGATAATTAAATTTTGACGTAAGCTGTATTAAGTTTGGGTGTTGCTGGAGGTTGTCGCTGCGACGAGTTAGTAAATTTAATTATAAAAGATTTTGAAGATCTTAAATACGCAATCTATTTGACTTATAGTAGAGTGCTCAACGCTTGAAAAGTCGTCTAGAAAATGATTCCGTGGAACTTTCGAGGTTAAAAGCAACGAATGTGGGAATATCGAAGCTTATGCCCTTTTGACTTAAAATCCAAAAGCCGTCAAAAATCGGTCCATGGAGAAGGGCACTAGAAACGAATTACGAGTTACGCATATGACGGGAAACTAGAAAAAGAAACGAATTTTTTGGTAAAAAATTCATAACAAAATTTGTACGGCTTATATATTTTTTTAATTTTTGAAATTGAAGAAATGCATTGGCTCTTACGGGCAGAAATAACTTTAAACGCCGATAACTCGAAGTGATCCCAACAAAAAAGTCCGTCAATTTCACGTTTCTGACGCTTCACGCTCGAAAATATCCACAATAAAAGCCTAATTCAAAAATTTTTTCTCTTGAGAAAAGTTGGCCTTAAGTATGAGGATGCGAATAGTTTTTGTTTTATAATTTTTGAATGTATGGTTAATGAGCTGTATCTAATAATGTATTTAGATAACAATTTTACGCGCTCAGCCGAGTTGCAGCATCGAGCCGAAGCCGCGGCGTCCCCTCCACAATTTCGTTCAGATAATGCGCCTCGCACCTCGTCTGTCCTACTGTTTTCATACCTATATGTGCAAACGGTTTAGTGATTTATATTCTTGTCCTATAGTTTTGAAATTTCAGAATAATAAATTTACAATTTGGTAACAGTCATGAAGTGTGTAGATACTAGCAGTACGAGCTCTGAAAGTGAACTTGAATTGAAGCTGAAATTTAATGTAAAATTAGGCCATAAGTGCACAATTTGTCAAGAAACTGTGCTTATTTACATTCAACTCAAAAAACTTTTGAAGCTTTAGTGAAATCATGTATAATAAGAGAAAATATAACAAAAACAAAAGACACTTCCATACAAAATACGATTACTACTGTAAAAATACAAAAGAATTTTGACCAGGTATTTTGGCACAAAAGTTGCTATCTAAGTTACACAAGTAAAAAAAATATTGCGGTTCTACAGAAAAGGTGCTTACATGCTCTAATTTACTAGAAATATTATTAGAAGGTGCCTTTTGAAACGCAACTATTTGCGTCCCATGAAAGGTGGGAGATTTATCAAGTGTTTCTTCCAAAATGTCGATATTATCTGCAGCGAACTGCACAAACTTGTTAGAAACAAGTTGTTTTGGAATACAACAATTGTCATTTACATTATACCTAGAAATTTCTTCCTGTGCTATAGTATTAATCCTTACTCTCAAAACATCTGTATAGGAAATGGAATGACCACAGGCATGCAGTGCCTCGACAAGTTTTTTGGATCTTGTCTCTTGGTGAATTAGTATAATACCCAAGCCAATATGTTTAGGTGTAAATTTTTTACCTTTGGACCGACTATAAATTACGATATATCCTGACAAATACTTAAAACATCGACATTTTCACCATTTGTGTCATATGAAGTGAGCAGATTTATCAGCCAGAGTAAGCTATTTGGTATAGAGTTCTTATACGTTGTTACGGTACATTCCCTAATTTTGTACACGTGAACAGAAAAGTGCTGACGGCTATCTTAGTGGAGATTGGGGTGGGTGGTTAATTCGCGATATAAGGGCGGAACGTTAACTTACACAGGGAGTGTTAAAAGGGCGCCACCTATTTTATTGAAGGTCCTAAGACTTTGGAGGTAAAAATAGGAAAATCCTCTGGTGTGTTTGTCGGCGTCGAGGTAAACAGTCTGACCAGTCCTGGATCCTGTAACAGAAAGTACCTTGGCGGGTTCGGAAGTGGTCGTGAATTTACTCTTTACAATAAAGAAACGGGATTACTTAACAACTTGACTTTTAATAGTAAATAAATGCAAAGGATAATAAATGTATATACATAAAATCTCCCTCAATAATGAGGAGAGATGACACAAACTTATCGATACAGCACCTATAAATACACAAATAATATCAATATATGTACATAAAATATGTACCAATAATTTGCGATAAACAAATAATGGGGGAATCGATTCGGCCCAGGACGCACAAACTCGAGATCTTATTTACGGCAAGCTCTAGATTCTCGAGGTCGCCGCCCTGTACAGTAAATATAATATAAACTAGATTAAAAATCTGTACTTAATTATTACAGAAGCAAAACTCTGGAACACAAAAGTAGCGTCTGCTACTTTATACAAGTAGACGGGATTCTTTACGTTAATTTACCCAAAAGTAAATGTCTTTACGGTGACCCAAAAAGGGGATGATGACTTTACTTAAGTCTCAAACTTTACGTTAAATCGATTGACAAGAGGATAAACATTAAGTTCGGTACCTGCTTGGTGAGGTGGTCGTCAGACGGTTTATCTCTTGGCACTTTTATTTTACACAATAGAGAGGCCTTTACACTTTACACCTTTTTAAGGATTGATGCGGGACGGAATCTCTACCTTGAAACTCGACTGGGGCCTCCTAGGCTACGGGAACCGATGAAGGTGGCGGAAGAGTCGGTACGAGCTTCTTCTGGCGGGCGGGATTACTTCTCGACTATTCGATATACGATAATCACTTTACTTGAAAATGATGCATTTCCGGGACGGGAAGCCGTGCGAAATAACTTAACGTTAGCACGACCGAATCTCGAATAACTTGAGAGTTCAGTGAGTCGCAAACACTTTATTTACGGTAAAATCTGATAGTTCACTTAAAGATAATCGGTAAACGAAACGTTAGCGGTATCAGAATATTCTTTAGCACCAATCGTAACGGGAGATGAAGCAGAGCTTAATTTTCTTCACAAACGGTAGTTTCGAGACGATAAGCGGTACTTGGTCGTTCTTTAGGTCAAGTCGGGTTGACAGATCGGGAACGACTTAGGCTCTCTCTCCAGAGTAGAGCATGCGTGACTTTTAGTTTTAGGGGACTGACTTTGAAAAGCGGGCAGCCGATTGGCTAACTGGTTTACAAGGGGTGGATCCTCGTGGTTTTGAGGCCAGGGGGTAATTTGATACTCTGTTTATCCATAAAGGAACAGACAGAAATCCGGGAACTGAAAGCATATTTCAGCATTCTATCACGTTTTAATGGCATGTGGCAAGGTTATCATGCGATCACCGAGCGCAATGCGAGGGGTAGCCTGTTAACATGGACTAAGCCACATTCTTACAGGGTGACGAATTGTACTGGCCCCAAAGGATATAACACCCCCCTTACGTGAAGAGAATTTCACCGAAATTCTCTTGAGGCAAGAGAAATCCGAAGGGGACAGCGACAACGAGACGGGACGAAACCGAGAGCGGTAACGAGACGGTAAACGATAAACGAAACGGTATCTCCTTACACAAGTGTAAATAAATCCTTGAAAGAAGATAAACTATAAATGGAGAAGCATTACTGTGATGCTATGAACACGAAACGATAAACGGGACGGTAAACGGAACGCTAAACGAGAGCGATAGCGAGACGATAAACGAGACGGTAAGCGAGACGTTAAAATTCCCAAAAGGGAAACGGTAACGAGACGGTAAACGGAACGATAAACGAAACGATAAACGGAAAGATAAACGAGACGATAAAATCCCCAAAAAGGGTAAAAGATTGTCAAAATCGGGTGAAATGTCATAATCGGGGGGGGAAGTCTTACACCCGTGAAGAGTACCGACCAACCTACCAAGGGCGACACGGGGTTGTGTTTGGAAAACACAAAAACAAACGCTCGAAGTCCCAAAGAAATCACACTGAAGAGGGTACGTTGAGTTTCACGCTATTCACCCATTGTAATTTTCCCACAACCAGATAAAATCAGGGAACGAAAGAGCCTCCTAACTACGAGGATGTCTAATCATCACTGGGATTAAGTTTTAAATCTTTCGCATGCCAAATGCCTTTACAAATGCCAGAAGCGTCAGATAATTCGTAAGTATTATACGAGACTTTACGATGAATTAAAAAGGGTCCTAAAAATTTAGGAGCCAGTTTAGCGGTAAAATGCTTGGCTGCATCGGAAAGGACGTAATTTTTACGCCACACGGTATCACCAACGTCAAAAGTAGCGGGACGTCTACGTAAGTCATAGCGAGATTTGGCATTCTTATAGGCAACATCTAACCTTTTAACGATATCTTCGTAAATTTGGTTGAGCGCAGGGGCTCGGCGTAAAAGCGTTTCGCGATCAGGGGTCTGAATATTATCAGCGGTAGCGGCATCGTTAGCTTCACCAAAAAGATTTCCTTCTAAAATCATTTCACGACCAAACTTTGCGAAATAGGGAGACATCCCTATTGCTTCGTGAACCGCAGTGCGAATAGCGCAAGCTACTTTAGCTAAGTATCGATCCCAATTTCTATGGTTTTCCTTAACGTAAGAAGCGAGCATAGTTTTCAATACGCGATGAACACGTTCGACAGGGTTGGCTTGAGCGTGATAGTAAGCGTTAAAAAGAATCGTAGTCGAGTAGGACTTTACCAAGTTTGCAAACTCTTTACTACGAAACTGTACTCCATTATCGGTAAGTAAGTATTGAGGTGCTCTAAACGTTAGGAAGACACCCTCCTCAATTCTTTGAACAACTGCTGAAGCAGTAGCGGAACGTAACGGAAAGAACAACGTGAATTTCGTGAAATAATCGACAACCGACAAGATATAAGAATAGCCTTGGCTCGACCGAGGTAACGGACCTACCAAATCAATCGATATCATTTGCCAAGGCTTCTTAACGATAGGGTGCCGAGACATAAAACCAACAGGCTTCTTTTGTTCGGGTTTATGAGCGATACAAATGGTACAGCGATTAACGTAACGAGCGACATCAGCTTTAAGTTTGGGCCAATAATATCGTCGAGCGATACGCGCAAAAGTTTTAAAAATTCCTAAATGACCGGCAATTGGTTCATCATGATTCTGTTTTAGAATAGCGGAACGATTAAACTTCGGTACTACTTCTCTCCACTTGTCTTCGTCTTGCGCTAAATCAGGGTATCTAGGTGAAAGATATTTAAATAACTTCCCTTCCTTTATTTTCCATAAAGGGTACGATAGGGGGTTTTGCTTGACATTATTGATTAGGCGGCTGTACCACCGATCGGTACGAGAATTAACCACAGGTTGTACCTGGGTATCGGGAGCGGGATCTCCTACGGGACTTACAAGAACGTTATCGATAATCGGAACGGAACGCGATAAAGTATCGGGAACAACGTGATCTTTCCCCTTACGATGTATGATTTCAAAATCATATTGTTGGATCTTCACGGCCCATCTGGCCAAGCGACCACTAGGTTCCTTAAGGGAGTTTAACCACACGAGAGAATGGTGATCCGTAATCACCGTAAAGCGAGTTCCTTCTAAATAGGGACGCAATTTTTCAATTGCCCACAAAACCGCTAAACATTCACGCTCGGTGACGGAATAATTGCGCTCTGCTTTATTTAGCGACCGGCTAATATAGCAGATTACTTGTTCCTTATCATCAATAGTTTGCGTTAAAACAGATCCAATCCCAAAAGCTGAGGCGTCTGTTTGAACCACGAAAGGGACATTAAAATCGGGACACGATAAAATTGGAGCAGAAACCAATCGTTGCTTGATTGTCGAGAAAGCGACAGCGCGTTCTTCAGTCCATTCAAACTTCTGCTTTTTTCGTAAAAGCGCGGTAGGTGGCGCGATAATAGCTGAAAATTCTGGTATAAAACATCGATACCAGCTTGCCATTCCAATAATTCTCCTAACTTCCGAGACGTTTTTAGGTTCCGGTATATTTACAATCGCTGTTACTTTATCTGGGTCCGCTAACAATCCTTGAGCGTTAACCACGTAACCCAAATATTTTAACTCGGGCTTACAAAAGTGACATTTATCACGACCCAAAGTCAACCCTGCTTCTTCCAAGCGTTTAAGGACTTCAGCGAGAATTTCGAGATGCTTCTCGAAAGTAGGCGTACATATCAGTAGGTGAGAAGCAGTTGGACTGAAGTCCATTATTCTTAATTTTACAGGAATGCAAGAAAACTATACCCAACTATCGTTGACAGTGTGTTGCGAACATATGAATTATTTCATCGGACTGAAGTTTAGGGGGTATGTGCAGAATGTGTTCCCCATTGACTGTGGATTTTTAAAGTAAACCTATCTTAAAATTAAATTTGGAAAATGATAATAAATTATGGCCCGTGCGGGACTACAGCCTTTCTGCTGTTCACATTTCTCATACGAGTAGTGTATGATATTTTTATGATAGCACTTCGTCAAACTGCTAAAATAAAATAAAAAACACCATGAAATTAAAATACTTTTATTATTATATCCAAACAATGAAACACAGTTAAATTATTATTATACATCATCATCAAGTTCTTTCTCGAGTCCCGTGACAGTAGTAGAAGCAGTATGTTTTAACCCTCGGTAGTATGGATGAAAATCTTTATGGACCCATTTTAAAAGGCTTAGTAAGTGTTTATATTTTTCAGTTGATATAGGTTTTGTATCGACTCTAATAACTGGAAGTTCTTCAGGGTAACTTACGGCACATCTTGCCTTTCTTTTCAAATTTACTGACTTAAAAGCTTCTTCACAAAAGGAAGTTTTATAATATAAAATACCTGCATCATTTTTTCTTACTTGTGCCCAAACCACTTTGGATAACATGAAGACGTCCCCATTTTCGCTTTTTTTTCTCGCTACTAAAGCAGAAGTTGTACCTTGCACCAAACTGCCCAAGTCTTTAAAATCTTGTAAATCCATTTCGTGAACAATAAATGGTTTTTTATTGCCACATGTTCTGATAAATTGAGCCCAATCTCTCGGTATTGCAATTTCAAGAGTTTTAAGATTTTTCTTTTTTCTCTCGATTATCGCATGTACAGCATCAGCTTCCATGTGGGTGTGTCCTCTAAGTAAATATTTATGATTTATTACTTTCAGAGAAGGTAATTTGTTTAACAGCCACATGTAGGCTGATACTATCATTATATTCCGATTCTGACCGGCGCAATTATCCGACCATATCGTGATCTCTTCAGCATCATCATCTACATAAGCCCATTTTACGAAACAGGAAGAAATTTCGTTTCCTCCTCTTCCACTGATAGTTTCATTCCAGAGCATACAATACGACTGACCAGTCGTGTCGTTATGAATTGTTAAATTCAATGTCCACAGCTTTCGAAGGTAATAGGACTCGCAGTTTGTTAAACATGGTGTGGATAAACATTTTTGCAGATCCATCATTACCACTAGCTGTTTTGAATTTTTTAATTGTTTTCCAGCTTGTTTGTCCTGGCTTTTCAATTTGTAGCGGTTTCCTGCATCTTCGTGATGAACATTTTGTTGTTGTGTAATTTGTGCTGTTTCCTCTTCAGAAGTGCTTTCCTTTAAAGCCCTGATGAATGAGTCACATTCGTCGCACGTATCTACTGATGGTTGGTAAAAACTGAGATTGAAGTCCTCGTTGAAGACCTTTCTATATAACCATTTTTTTGCTAATTCACTTTGCTTCATTCCTTCTTTTTCACATTTTTCAAGGTACAGTCTATACATAATCGCAATATTGAGATCAGGTTCCAAATATTTTCTTTGGGATTTTTCCCTGCTATAATGGGATTCGTAAGAGGGAAAGGAATTTATGTGGGCCACTACAGACTCTTTGACTGCACTGGGCAATTTATTTTTGGGGGAGTGTTTTCCCCTGTTATCTGGTGTGATTACCCCAGTATCTTTTTTCTTCGCTAAAGCTACTCTAACAAATTTTTCAGTTACCCCAACTGTGTTTAAAAACATTACCTTGCAAACAACCAATTTCGCTTCATTAACCTGAAGATGATAAATTTTCGAGTTTGCGCGTCTTCCGTTTTGAGAAGCATTGCGTGGTCTGCAACGATTTTTAGGAATTTCGTCTACCATTGAAGTTATAAATTGTCTCTTGTGATCCCAGTTAGATGTTTCTTTCCAAAAATCTGTGAATATACGACGCCTCACATCTTCTGATATTTTATCTTCGCATTTTTTGGGACATGAACAAGGTGGTTTAACCTTCCGACCTCCATTCATTTTAATCTTTTTAGCAACAGCAGATTTATAAGGAGACCCTCGAAGACGTGCCTTTTTTGCAACAAATCTTTTCCAGTTTTCCGGATTTCGTGTTCGCTTTTTTCCCTTTTTCGATGGTAAAGTAATTGTTTTTTCCAATGGTGCCTCATCATTCGCATTATTCTCGATGGTAGTTGGATTAAAGTAATACTGTTCTGATGCATCTTCTTTATTTGAGGAATCTGATGCAGTGTCCGATGGTTCAAAATGTGGATCAGCATCGGAATCATCACCATCTGACGTTACATCGTAGTCGGGAATACTTGACGTGCGTTTAGATGTTCCTGGTTCGTCTTTAAAATGAAAATGATGCATAAATACATATTTCTCTTAAACCTAAAACAGTTCTTACCCAAATTAACAGGCAAAAGTGTAGTTAAAATGGTGTCGTCTTTATAGAGATCTTCAGTATTCCATATGCCTGCTAAGGTAGAGTTTATTATTTCCTCCTCTGCAGTTAGCGGTGATTCAGGCTCTAAAAAATATTTAACTCTAAATCTAACAGAAAACTGTTTATACGTATTCCATTATTTATAAACCGATTGAATTTAAGTAAGTAAATAAAGTAAGTAAATGATTTATTTGTTCAGTAAACATGTGAAGGAAGGGTAAATAGCATACCGACTAAATAAAATAAAATTAAAAACTGCATGTATACTTACCTATATTACTGCTAACTAGTTCACTGTAAGGTGTAACTGCCCTAACATTTTTCATTATCAACTGAGTCCGCTTTGAAATACTCATTTTTAACAAATTAATTATAAAACTCACAGAGACCACACACTCACGCTCCTTTAAATAAATTAATGAAACAATAATAGCAAAGATAGACAGTGCGCGTCAGCAATTCCTTGTAAAACACGTGCACTTTCTTAGGAGCATAGTGGCGGTAGTCCCACTTCCGCCCTTATGCCGCTAGAAACAATACAAAATCTCCGTTTACGTTAAATGCATAAGGGCGTAAATGGGACTTCAGTCTGTATGCCATTAACAAAACTTGTGACATCCGCCTTTTTGCAATCACCAATAATTCTTATTATACGTAAATGGACTACAGCCTTTCTGCCAGGCATAAAGACCACGTGTGTGAGTTCATAACTCATATAAAGTATGTTTCCAAAAAAAGTGGACTTCAGTCCAACTGCTTCTCACCTACTGATATAACGACATCGTCGAGATACACGAAAACAAAAGGCTCCAATTCAGGACCTAAGACCCGATCAATCAGGCGTTGCCATGTTGCGGGAGCGTTATGAAGTCCAAACGGCATTCGTTTAAAGTGGAAAAGTCCACGATTCGGAATCGTAAAGGCGGTATATTGTCGAGAATCTTCTGCGACCGGGATCTGCCAATAAGCAGACTTAATATCGAGACTGGTTATGAAACGTGCATCACGAAGACGATCCAAAATGGCCGAAACGTAAGGTAAAGGGTACGCATCCTTTTCTGTAACCTGATTTAATTTACGAAAATCGACGCAAAAGCGGTATGAGGAATCCTTCTTCCTTATTAATAAAATAGGGCTAGACCAGGCGCTCTGAGAACGCTCTATCACATCCATTTCTAACATTTTATCTAATTCGGAGTCGATATGTTGTTGCATGACCGGTGAAACAGGATAATATCTTTGTTTAATTGGGCGGGAGGACGTAACGATACTATGCTCAACTTGCTTAGCGCATCCTAATGATTTAGGGTTTCTCGAAAAATGTTTTTGGATAACACGATCCAAATCGGTACGTTGCGAAACGGTAAGCTCTTTAGCCGATAATAAATTTTCGGACGAAGTCGAAACGGCAGCGAGAGTCGGTAAATTCTTCGAAGAAGACGAGACGGCAGCGACATAAGGTTTGGCAAATTTCCATTCACCGCGAAATAAATCTGGGACTATTCCCACTGATTTCCAAAAATCAATCCCTAGGATCAATATATGCGGAACATCCGGTACAACTAAAACATCGATAGTCGATACGTGATCACGTAACCGTATCGGTAGCGTAAGGGTGCCGAGACTGGGTACAGTATGTCCATTAGCGACGGAACAGGTTGGGCGAGAATCCGTATTCAACGTAAGCCCTACAGGCGCTAAAATTTTCCAGCCTTCCCCTCCTAAAATGGAGCGATTAGCTCCGGAATCTAATAATCCCAACATATCGTAACCCAAAATATTAATCGTGACGTGAGGGCGTTCGTCAGCGGTAGCGTTATCAAAAAAATAATCTAAAATAACTTTATTTCGAAAAAAAGTTTCTTCCTTCCTATCACTACAAGTTTGTACAGGGTAGGTCGAATACGAGACGGGACGGGAGAGCATCACACGACCTTCTAATGCTTCCTCGGTTCGTTTCCTGACGGAGCGCGTGAATTATTTGGTTTTCCACACTTAGGACAAGTGTTCACGGTAACTTCCGGTTTTCCACAACGATAACAATAAAGTTTAGTGCGTGGTTTAGGGCATTGACCCGCACGATGGTTCGAATCTCCACAATTCCAACATAAAAGTGGATTAGCGTTAGATGACGCGGTAAATCGCTGAGTAGCCCGGACGGGAATTTCCTGAATATTAGAAATTGCATTATCTCTAATATTTGCAGTTGCAACGTCTAAAACCGGAGTAGGTACATTTATTTCGACCGGAGCGGTATCTATATAAGCTAAATCCGTTTCGAGGTCATTCCTCTTACGTGAAGGCGGTACGAAATTCTCAACAGCGTAACGACGCTCTTCAATTTTTCTACCAAACTTGATAAGTTCCGGAATAGATTGAACTTCAACAAGTCCTAATTGCGTTTGAAAAAAAGGAGTTATATTCCGCATTAAAATGCGTAACTTCTTTTCTTCCGTCAAAGGTTGCGATAAACGTGAAAATAGATTTTTCATAACGGCAACAAAAATCCCAATGGATTCGTCAGCCCCCTGGGTACGTCTCTGGATTTCTTCAATCAACCTATCATCGTAATTAACCGGTTGAAATTCAAGGCGCAAAAGGGCCGATAGCTCTTCCCAATTGCTAGCTAAATCCACGTTAGCGCGATACCATATTAAAGCTTTACCGGCAAAGAGGTCGCAGGCCTCCGCGAACAGCTGTGTGTCATGCACACTACGGGCCCTCGATAGCTCGCTAACCCGCTCGAGGAAGGCATTTACGGACAGGACGCGAGCATCGCCCGTAAACGTCAAATTCCATTTTGCAACAGGAACAGACGGCGTATAATGTGACGTAGACCCTGAAGGTCCTACCGGAATAGCGCTAGTTGTCGGTATATCTGGGTCAAGGTTTATAAGTACCCGTGATTGGTTACGAGATAATTCATATCGAGAAATCAAAACTGAAAGTTCGATAAACAATGCTTCTTTGCGCGCGGAATGATCGTCAGCCGTAGGGATACTTGCGTCCAAACGGGCTAATCCGTGACTGAATTTTGTCTCGATAGCTTGAGCGGTATTCCTATCGGGTTGATCTACAAATCTGGTAAGAAGGGCTTGTATTTCCCCCCTAACTGTAATTAAGGCTGCGTAATCTTCTTCAAACGAAAAAGGGCGAGTCGCCGGGCGTGGAGGTGCCGAGCCGGCGGCCTCGTCTCTTAAGACTTGACGTAAAAGGGTTCGTAATTGCGTGGTAGTTTTCGGAAGGGGAGTGGAACCTCGTATACTTAATTCGTACTGGAGTTCCACCTTCGATAAGCGATCGATAATAAGTTTAAAACCCATTATGAATGTTAAAACAAACAACGAGATAATCGGGACCTAAATTAACCCAAAAACACAACGATACAAGGGAAATAGCGAAAATTTTACGACAAAAAATCCCAAAGCGAGAATTTAAATCAAAACTCAAAAGGCCCACACGTTTAGGGCGCCAAATTTGTTACGGTACATTCCCTAATTTTGTACACGTGAACAGAAAAGTGCTGACGGCTATCTTAGTGGAGATTGGGGTGGGTGGTTAATTCGCGATATAAGGGCGGAACGTTAACTTACACAGGGAGTGTTAAAAGGGCGCCACCTATTTTATTGAAGGTCCTAAGACTTTGGAGGTAAAAATAGGAAAATCCTCTGGTGTGTTTGTCGGCGTCGAGGTAAACAGTCTGATCAGTCCTGGATCCTGTAACAGAAAGTACCTTGGCGGGTTCGGAAGTGGTCGTGAATTTACTCTTTACAATAAAGAAACGGGATTACTTAACAACTTGACTTTTAATAGTAAATAAATGCAAAGGATAATAAATGTATATACATAAAATCTCCCTCAATAATGAGGAGAGATGACACAAACTTATCGATACAGCACCTATAAATACACAAATAATATCAATATATGTACATAAAATATGTACCAATAATTTGCGATAAACAAATAATGGGGGAATCGATTCGGCCCAGGACGCACAAACTCGAGATCTTATTTACGGCAAGCTCTAGATTCTCGAGGTCGCCGCCCTGTACAGTAAATATAATATAAACTAGATTAAAAATCTGTAATTATTACAGAAGCAAAACTCTGGAACACAAAAGTAGCGTCTGCTACTTTATACAAGTAGACGGGATTCTTTACGTTAATTTACCCAAAAGTAAATGTCTTTACGGTGACCCAAAAAGGGGATGATGACTTTACTTAAGTCTCAAACTTTACGTTAAATCGATTGACAAGAGGATAAACATTAAGTTCGGTACCTGCTTGGTGAGGTGGTCGTCAGACGGTTTATCTCTTGGCACTTTTATTTTACACAATAGAGAGGCCTTTACACTTTACACCTTTTTAAGGATTGATGCGGGACGGAATCTCTACCTTGAAACTCGACTGGGGCCTCCTAGGCTACGGGAACCGATGAAGGTGGCGGAAGAGTCGGTACGAGCTTCTTCTGGCGGGCGGGATTACTTCTCGACTATTCGATATACGATAATCACTTTACTTGAAAATGATGCATTTCCGGGACGGGAAGCCGTGCGAAATAACTTAACGTTAGCACGACCGAATCTCGAATAACTTGAGAGTTCAGTGAGTCGCAAACACTTTATTTACGGTAAAATCTGATAGTTCACTTAAAGATAATCGGTAAACGAAACGTTAGCGGTATCAGAATATTCTTTAGCACCAATCGTAACGGGAGATGAAGCAGAGCTTAATTTTCTTCACAAACGGTAGTTTCGAGACGATAAGCGGTACTTGGTCGTTCTTTAGGTCAAGTCGGGTTGACAGATCGGGAACGACTTAGGCTCTCTCTCCAGAGTAGAGCATGCGTGACTTTTAGTTTTAGGGGACTGACTTTGAAAAGCGGGCAGCCGATTGGCTAACTGGTTTACAAGGGGTGGATCCTCGTGGTTTTGAGGCCAGGGGGTAATTTGATACTCTGTTTATCCATAAAGGAACAGACAGAAATCCGGGAACTGAAAGCATATTTCAGCATTCTATCACGTTTTAATGGCATGTGGCAAGGTTATCATGCGATCACCGAGCGCAATGCGAGGGGTAGCCTGTTAACATGGACTAAGCCACATTCTTACAGGGTGACGAATTGTACTGGCCCCAAAGGATATAACAACGTATCTAAATTTAAATTTTTATATTCTTTGAAATCGGGCATAGCATCTATTTCTTCTCCTACCTTTAAGCCAATCTTAAGCATTTCGCTGGGTTCTGATGTACCACTGAACATTGGAATATACTCTGCTGTAGATGATGCTTCCATGTAGTTATAAACAGTTCGGGATTTCGATAAACTGGGAATTAATATAGATGACTCATTAGCTGTGGGCGACTTAACGACTTCAATTGAACTTCCAAATTCCTGTTTTAATATTTTCGTTAAATGCGGTTTAGATTTAGTACCGTTTTAAGTTCACATATCTATCGTAAATAGATGTAATAGCATAACCTTTTCCTTTCTGAAAACCAGTGTGCAATTCGTCTATTACTGTCTTCAAAGCAGCTTTGTCATCTTCAAGTTCTTCTTTACTTTTCAAGTCACTCACAACAGAAACTGAACACTTGCAGAACTTCTTCCATTCGTATGTTAAACAATTTGCATGATATTTAATTTCTGTGGCATTTAAGTCATTTGGACCTATTCTTTTAAGGACATCTGAATTTCTAGTGGAAATTTTTTTAATTTTCATTTCTATGTTAGTCGTCATGACTTCTGACAGTTTTTTCGAATCCGAACGTTTTTGGCAGATTGCACATTTGTTTACATCGAAAACTCCTTTCCGAAGTTTTCTATCTGCCACAGGCGCTCGTAACTCAATTCCTGCTTCTCTATATTCCTGTTTAAACGTAAGCACCTTTTCTGTAGAACCGCAATATTTTTTTTACTTGTGTATCTTAGATAGCAACTTTTGTGCCAAAATACCTGGTCAAAATTCTTTTGTATTTTTACAGTAGTAATCGTATTTTGTATGGAAGTGTCTTTTGTTTTTGTTATATTTTATCTTATTATACTATAGTTTCAAAAGTTTTTTGAGTTGAATGTAAATAAGCACCAGTTTCTTGACAAATTGTGCAATTATGTCCTAATTTTACATTAAATTTCAGCTTCAATTCAAGTTCACTTTCAGAGCTTGTACTGCTAGTATCTACACACTTCATGACTGTTACCAAATTGTAAATTTATTATTCTGAAAACTATAGGACAAGAATATAAATCACTAAACCGTTTGCACATATAGGTATGAAAACAGTAGGACAGACGAGGTGCGGGGCGCATTATATGAACGAAATTGTGGAGGGGACGCCGCGGCTTCGGTTCGAAGCTGCAACTCGGCTGAGCGCGTAAAATTGTTATCTAAATACATTATTAGATACAGCTCATTAACCATACATTCAAAAATTATAAAACAAAAACTATTCGCATCCTCATACTTAAGGCCAACTTTTCTCAAGAGAAAATTTTTTTGAATTAGGCTTTTATTGTGGATATTTTCGAGCGTGAAGCGTCAGAAACGTGAAATTGACGGACTTTTTTGTTGGGATCATTTCGAGTTATCGGCGTTTAAAGTTATTTCTGCCCGTAAGAGCCAATGCATTTCTTCAATTTCAAAAATTAAAAAAATATATAAGCCGTACGAATTTTGTTATGAATTTTTTACCAAAAAATTCGTTTCTTTTTCTAGTTTCCCGTCATATGCGTAACTTGTAATTCGTTTCTAGTGCCCTTCTCCATGGACCGATTTTTGACGGCTTTTGGATTTTAAGTCAAAAGGGCATAAGCTTCGATATTCCCACATTCGTTGCTTTTAACCTCGAAAGTTCCACGGAAGTGAAAATAAACGCCTGCGAACACTCTACTATTATTTGTTTAATATCTTTGTAGTGTTTTCTTAAATAATTGTTATTAGCATAACAAATCTTGACCAAAAATGTTAAAAGTACTTTTACTTCCTAGGAACTAAAGGTGTTGCCTAGCAACAAACACTTTTTTTATTAATAACAAAAACATCAACTTCAATGTCAGTTTTTGGTATTAAAAGTGATAACTTTTAAGACGGTAGCGGACAAAAACATTTTTTAAAACTTTAT
Organism: Hemicrepidius hirtus; assembly: GCA_963082805.1. Classification (NCBI taxonomy): domain Eukaryota; kingdom Metazoa; phylum Arthropoda; class Insecta; order Coleoptera; family Elateridae; genus Hemicrepidius; species Hemicrepidius hirtus. Next base: position 8,852,303 of record OY720168.1, read on the forward strand.
TTTAAAAAGGTTGCCTACTTTTCTGGAAAGCTTGGAAAATTCAGGGAAATTATATTAAACTGTTTGGGTCCGGGGATTTCGTCAATATGTTTATTAATTTTTGGTTTATTTTGTTACAGATTGAGAGGGAGAAACATTTCGAATTGTAAAGGCTTAAGTTTAGCCAAGTTCTGACAGTTTATACAAGAGGGGATGAGATGCTGTCAGTATCAACATGATTGACTACCCAGAAGGTGATTCAATGGTTTTATTTTCTGCAGCTTTGGATATCAGCGACTCAGGGAACTTTAATTGCAATCTGTCTGATGGAATGGCACTTTTATGCAAAAGAAAGATAACAAGAGATGTCATGTTCGTGTTTTGCTTGATGGAAATGAAGGCAAGAGAATGTAATAGCTTCTCATCCAGGCTCTAAATCTTGGAAGTGGACTACAATATAGAGACACTTCACATATTTCAACAAGTGCTTTAGCTGTCGTTATGTCATACAATTAAACCCTTCCTTTTTGCTAGATAACTTATTCTTCAAGTTAGGAGTCTCTTTTTGTTCAGACCTTGTCAAATTTTCATTACAGAAGGATTTTCAAAAAATCTTGAGTGATTCTGGTTCACAGAGTTTTTGTTGTTTCAGGTGATTCCACTTAGTGTATCTTTTCTATTTCAAAAGCATTGCCAGATCGAGGTCTTATTTAACCCTTTGAAGGCAGATTTAAAAAAGTTTAATAATTACTCTTTTTTTCCTGTTCCTCTGCTTCCTGTACTACCCCCTACTTTGGGCTGTTGTTCCTCTGCCAGAGAAGTTTGCGAGAAGTAGGTGTTAATCCTTTATCGGACAGAACTCCAGGGGCCGTTCCCCCCCCCCCCATCTGTAACCAAAATTTTAATATCCCAGTCTGAGCAAAGTTTTTGTATTTCTTCATCAGAAAAGAAGTGAACATTGTATAAAAAGTTAAATGCATTTTTGTGTTCTTGTAGCAACTGAAATCGTTTGACCACAGAATTATTTATGGAATCTAAAATTCATAAATAAAGATTTATTTTGAAAGTTGAGCAGGATCCAGAGTAACATCATCTCCACCTTCATATTCAATTTGCCTTTTCTTTCTTGTAGGTTGTACAATATTAATTTTTGGAAATGTATCTATTTCAGTTTTGTTGGCTAACGTTTCTGCGGTTACAATGAAATTGTTGTAATTGTCGTCTGTTCTTTGACGATTAACCCTGAACTGGTACAGTGAATTTTTAGTCCTATAAGTGGTATGGTGGGGTGTTGGAGCTCCCTATTTTAATTCATGTAGCTGTTTTTTTGTTAACATTTTTAAATGTTTTCGTTATATTAATTAGTTTATTTACACATTAGTAACATATAAAAAAATTGAAAACTCAAAAAGAAACAAAATTCCTTATATAAAAAGAACACTTAGGCCCGGTCTTTCCATCTCCTAATAAAGTTCCTAATAGCTATTTGACGAATAAATTTTTTTCGACCAATCACTGACGCCAATTTTGACACACGGACTTCAGTTATTGGTCGGTTAAGTTAATAGCTGAATAAAGTTAATAGGAGCTTTAGTAAGAGATGGAAAGACCGGGCCTTAAACTAAGTAACTGCGAAATAGAACTTATAAAATTAACCTTATTTTAACACGTTGAGTGCCACGTGGGTCAACACGTGTGTCTCACCTTTTAGGGACTTTCGAGCGCCGAGGTACACCGTTTGTGCCACATACCGATCATGTATGAAGGCCGTGGTCTCGCGAAATTTGAAATTTCCTCGGACACGTCGATTTTGCTTTTTAAAAAGACCCTTGTTCCTATACCTGTGCATTTCCGATGTTCATTAATTTGTTTTCGCGTGATGACGTCATCGGATATTTTTTTAATGGAACCCCTATATTTTTTTAACGGATTCGTGTACAGCTCAACTTGTTGAATTCGAAAATGTACCACTTTAATACTTTATTTCTACACCTTCCCGAGAAAGAAAATAATTACCGATACGTAGTAAGAACAACAAATTAAATCAGGTTACCTAAGAAATTGTTTCCGGCAGCTAAACGAAATCTAATCAGAATCGATAAATTAACACATTAACAATTAACAAATTAAAAATTAATAAATTAATAATTAACAAATTAACAGCTCAACAATAGCAACATAACAATTTTATAAACTATTTAATTAAATGTTCAAAATTATGACCATTTTGTTGCAGACAGTAATTGAAACGGTTGTTAATTTGTTAATTTATTGATTCTGATTAGATTTTGTTCAGCTGCCAGAAACGATTTCTTAGGTGACTTGGATTAATTTGTTGTTCTTACTACGAATCGGTTATTATTTTTTTCTCGGGAAGGTGTAGAAATAAAGTATTAAAGTGGTACATTTTCGAATTCAACAAGTTGAGCTGTACACGAATCCGTTAAAAAAATATAGGGGTTCCATTAAAAAAAATATACGATGACGTCATCACGCGAAAACAAATGAACATCGGAAATGCGCAGGTATAGGAACATAGGTCTTTTTCAAAAGCAAAATCGACGTGTCCGAGGAAATTTCATGAAACGTCATCGTTTTAGAAATAATGAATTTATTCCATACTTTTCTTCCACACTGTATATTTATTTGCTGTTACATTACATAATAATACAAAACGTAATGTTACATTCTATAAGTAAATAACTAAAAATAATCAATAAAATTTGAATTAAATTTTTACGTATATTGTATTATGTAGTCCGGTTTTCGTATACAGTAAAACATTTATTATAAATGTTTTGCTACATATGTGAATGACTTACTACATGCTACGTTATAAACCACCACCAAGCTTACAAATGCCCCGGAAAATATGTCCAACTAAATTTTGAAAGACAAGGCGCGGTAATACGTCAACCAATGTCAAACAATTATATTCAAAAGTACATTCACGGAAAAAATTCAATTGATGTTTGAAATTTTAATAATTTCAGTGTTTGTCAGATTGTTTGACGTTTAAAATCTGTTAAGTATGAATGCTAAATCGAGGAAGATAATTAATTCTGAAGCAAGAAATATCTTTCCGAAGATCATGGAATTCTTCGAATGAAAAGTATTTACAATTATTTAAATTTGCCGCCTAAATGTTTTTATTTTGACTGTACTTTGAAAAACTATAACAGCGCCGGAACGCCCCCTTTCAACTTTGTAAGCTTGGTCGAGCTGTACATGAAAAGGGAAATAAAAACGAATTCTAATTCTTCAGTGTGGTAACATGTCTAACAAAAAAGCAGTTCATGCAAAAAATTTTCTACATATGCAACATTCCCAAACAGACCGGGGCGTTTTGTTTTGGGCTTTTTCGGCCCATTTCCGCTATAATATTTCGTTGCATACTACACAACGAAGTCGTGTACCTGTGTTTTCCAGTTCATGAGCTTTCTCTACTGTAGGTTGTGGTTGGATTACTACATTTTCTGCATTTTTGGATAAAATCGTTTCCAGTACTTCTGTTTTGAAGGTGGTAATTGATATTTTCCTTTTGGTGATTTGTGAATAAAGAATGTGGGCATTCACAGGTGCAGGTGCCCAGAATATTTCAACTGCTAACTTCCTGTACCATTTACTCCTCTGCGTAATGCGGTGTTATAAGCTTTTTGCTGATCTGATAAATCAATGAAAGCTTTGCAGCTATTATAATCTATAATTGCTTGTGGTTTTGGTTTTTCTCCACGTCGCGTCTTGACGGTTTTCATCTTATCTAAATGTCTGGTAGTATTGTCCGGTGCTGACGAGATGGCATCTCGAAAGATAAGAAGATTTTTATTTCAAAACCAGTGGTGTAGAAATACAACACAACAAAAAACATGTCAAAACTCAAATACACAATCAATACAACAATACATAACAATAATAAAAAAATAATAATCTTTAAAGGATTTAAAAATCTACTTAATCGGTATTTACTGGCGTGTTTGCTAAATAATCCCCGACCGTATAAAACACGTTCTCTGCGGCCTAAGCCACCCTTCTAAGAAAATTTGCGTACCTGTCTTCGGAATCCCCTCATTACTATTCTGCATAAAGACATTTGTTCTGCATCGAGAAAATGCTTCACTCAATTATGGTACAAAATAATGCAAATAATTCCGAATTGTAATTAAAAAACAGTTAAAAAATAAATGGGTTAAAGGAAAGATAATAATATAATTTACGTAGGTAAGAGCGACTAATCCAAATATTTATGAATAAAAGTACAACCGTAGTAACAATTAACATAATTTTCAAGTGCTATAATAATTAAGTGTTGAACTTTGCAATGAAATTTAATTTTCACAAAAAATAAGAATAACTAAATTTAAATATTAAATAAAATATCGATTTCAACGTTGAAATCGATATTTTATTTAATATTTATTATTTAATCATGGATTTTAACAAAGTAACGCTTGAGAATGTCAATAACTGTAAATTTGTTTATGCAAAAAAACATATTTAAAACTTGCTTATTCACTGTCCTCGTCCGAAGCACTGTCACTGTAATCGTCACTACTGTCACTATCTTGACCTAAATTGATTATAATCGCATCTATGGTGTTCTCTAAGAGCCCATCTTTTTCCCAATATTCTGTCTCAATTTTTTCCACTCTATTACAGAAAGATTCCCAGTCTTCTTTTGTGACTTGTTTTAATGCGTCCACCGTCATTTCCGTAAGCTTCTTTAAACTAAAATCGGCGGAAATATTTACTGCCTTCACTAAATTTTTTACTTTTGCCCATGCCAGCTCGATGGGGTTTAAGTCTCACATATAAGGGGGTGTACGTAAAACAGTGTGTCCATGCGTTTGTATTAATGTGTCGATAAAATACTTTTTCTCTGCCGGTTTGTGACGTTCTATCAACTCGTACAGTTCTGGCTTTCTCATTGATTCGTCGCATGGAATTCCTTTTCTTCGTAGCCACTCAATCATCTCGCGTTTAATAGTCGACTTAGTAGGCGGTTTATCTAATTGCGTGCTGTAATACGACGCGTTATCAAGGACTACAACGGAATTAGGGGGCAAATTAGGTATTAATTGTGTTTCAATCCATTTTGAAAAATTCTGGGTGTTCATTTGGCTATGGTAATCACCAGTTGTGTTTCCAGCCTTAAATGCAAGTTGAGATCCACTTAAGAAACCTTCTTTAGAACCCGCATGCAAAATTATTAGTCTATTGGAGGAACTCGTATCCATCGTCACCCCAAAAACTTCCTCATGTTGCCAACATCTTTTATAAGTGAGACTGCTGTCGACTCAAGTTTCGTCTAAATAAATAATGGGACGGCCTTCTCGTCTCATTTGTTTAATTGATCAGAAATATCTTGCCCTCCACGATGCAATGGTTGGACGCTCAACCAAAATCTTCCGTTTGTTTTGATATTTTATCCAACGAAAACCGATTTTCTTAAGAATCCGACCCAGCGAACTATGTCCCCAAGGAAAATCTATTCCTCTTTTACAACAGGCAATAGTTTTTTCACCGTAGGCACTCTCTTTTCCCTCTTTTTGACCCGGGCATCAAAATCATCCACAATGGCGTTCCTGTGTGCAGGACGTTTTCTCTGCTTACCAGGACTAGGTATACGGGTTTCGGCATTTTCTCCTTCTTCTCTTTGCTTTGCCTTTTCTTTTCTTATCCTACAAATTGTTCTTTGCGATACCCCAGTACATCGTGCTGCTCTTGAGGTGGCGTTATTCAAGGGGACACTTAAGATTTTTGTTTCCGCTTCCGAATCACAAAAGTCTTATCACTTTGCTTATACATTCCCGTTCCTTACTCCGAATTATTCTTCCGCGGGGGCTTGCCTCAGCCATAACCAGAGATTATATCAAAACAATAAGAACGAGACACAACAAAATATAAATAACAGTAACAAACAAAATATTAATAACACTAATAACAGAAACAAGCAAAACTCTCAATATTAGCGCAAATGAAACTTCGTTCAAGGACGATGCCAAAATACAACTAAAATTTTAAAGCTTGTATTTAGTCACCCCGGTTATATCAGTAAACGTTTTCAAATAAGTTAATAACCCTGTAAAGCTCGGTACTGTTTACTTGTTTTTCTGAGAATTGACATCCCCTTACCTCAGCCCCCTGATGCCATCTCGTCAGCATCGGACAATAAGCATCAACACATCCCGCTTATCTTTCCATTTTATTATAACTATAGGTACCTGGATCAGAAATTCTTGCAATTCATTCACCAATCTGTATTTTTTTCTATACTACCTCTTTGCTATTGAATTTTCTATTTGCTCTTAGAGTTCCTACCAAATGCGTTTGCCTTTCTAATAGCTCTCTGGCTAGTGAAACGCCGGGATAGTAGTTGTCAACATACAAAGTCCTTCCTTTCTCTAGTAGGGTATCTAAAAGTTTTAGCACTACTTTTGAGGGAACTGACAAGGATTTGTCAAGAGCCATTTTTCCAGCGTGTACCTCTAAATCGTAGGTATAACCCCCCGATAGACACAATTTGAATAACTTAATACCAAATTTATGTCTCTTGTTTCTTATATATTGCCTGAAAAGCTATCTTCCTCGGAAGGGGACAAGAGTTTCGTCAATGCACAAGTCGCTTTCGGGATTTGAAACTGCTTGAAATTAGCCTTTCAGCATATTTAGTAGAGGTGTTACTTTCCTCATTCTATCTGGACTTTGTAGTATTTCCTCATTGTCGCTAAAGTGCACTAAAGTAGTCTTTCTTGTGCCAAAGTTAGTTGAGCCTTGTATTTAGTCAAAATATCGGTGCCTATATAGCGTCGAATTGACATTCTATTTCTGCTAAGTAAAATTTAACAGGAATGTTTGGAAAATGTCTTTTTACAAATAAGAGGTTTTAAGGATGGATAATGGTGCGCCAGTGTCAATCAAAAAATTTAATTTTGTTTCGGCTGCTTTTAAATAGTATAAGATGTCTGTAGGGGTAAGTTTAATATCTTTATAGTCTGTCGTTTTAGTACTATTGACTGTCTTCCAAGAATATTTCGGTATCGATTTGGGCTAAAAAATCGAGATAGTCTGTCTGCAATTTCTAACGTTTCCGGGTCTTTTTGTGAGAATACCCTAATACTTAAGTATTTAGAAGACCACCGTGTTTCAGAAAGAAGTGGAAGGTTTATGCTAAGAATTTTATTATTTATTTAACAGTTCCAACTGTGTTTCTTATATCCAGTAGAGTGCTTTGATCATTTAAAGCCAGGTTGAACTTGTGACTTGAACAGTGATAATAAAGTGCTTTTGGGAATTTCCGAGGGAATTTCTGTCTAATCAGGCACTGAACACCAGAGACACAACCGGACATGGTAGAACAACCGTCATATCCCTGACCAACCATGTTATTAAGATTCAATCCCGCATTATTTACTGAAAAAAAATCACAGTCGCGGCCATTAATTTCTTCAATTAAATCAAGTTTTAGAACAATCTGACAACACTCAATGATTTCATTTTGTATTTGGTGAGATATGTACTTTGCATTTTGCGCACATGTCTCAAAATGCTCTTTTAAAACGTTGTATCCTGTCTCAACACGAAAATCTAGAAGGTCTTTGAAGACAGGCCCAGCATCTTTCTTTCCACGAATAGGTAAGTCATAGGTTCCACAGAATATAATAGCTGAGATAATAGATTTTAGTTTCCGACGATTAATCGTAATTTGATCGTGCGCAGCTGTGTTTACTTTCTCGTAAACGGACTGTTTTTTCCTCTTATAACGTTTACAAAATTAGTAGACTTAGAAATTGAGTCTTTGTGCCAAATTGTCATTTCATGCTGCTTTGCTCTGTCATTAAAATCCTTAAACACGGCTTAGTAATAAACCAACCTTGATGTCCACGTTCTGCGGGAGGGCGAAACTACACAGAAAGCACCTTTCTTGAAAGCTGAATAGGCAAGCCACGTATAATCACTTAGCCACTTTAGAAGAAATGAACGTTTTTCGGGATCAACATCATCCTTAAAATTATAGCCCTTTTGAGGTGTCCAAGGTGATTCGATTAGTTTTAACCGCAGTTCATCGCTTACAAATTCGTTGGACGTGTAATTCCCAATATCAAATGTGCTTATGGTGCTGCTAGTACCATTATCACGATCGTGTGATGTCGAGGGTATTGAGTCTGATGAGAAGGAATCAGCTAGCGAGGTATGCGAGAGCGCGGAACCGTGGCGTGCCCGCTTCTCAATAGAATGTTCTAAAACACCGTCAAGATCGACAATATCGTCTATTATGTTTAATTTTTCTCCTTCCTCACTTTGTTGTATGGTACATTTTTGTTTTATACGATAAAGATACTTCCTTATATCCATAATCTTGTGCTCCCTCAGGAAAGGTTGCACTTTTAAAGTTTAAAATAAGATATGCTCAGCTCGATGTGTAAACACAGACTGCACGTGTAGATAAGCGAAAGTGGCTGCTGGCTAGTGCACAGCTATGAATCATAGTGCAGGCACGGCTCTCTGTGTTTTAGTGAAGGAGATGCCGTCACGTTGCTCAGAAACCAGATACGCTTCGCCTTTGGCAACTTCCCTGCGTGTGTGAAATCCATCCAAGAATAAGATTTTTTTACAATGAATATAAATATTAAAAATGAATTTTATTAGGAATTAGGAAACCAATAAAATATATTACTAAGTTTTAATGTTTTTTAAGAAAATTTCCTTGATGAAACCTATTTTTCGAAGAAAACATTTATGTATCGTGATTTTCTACCGTTTCATTAGAGACCTGACCTTGAAAATTTCAAAAAATTTCGCCTGCGGCGCTTCGTACTAACGAAGTTCCATACCCCAGACCCCCTGGTAATTGGACTCATGCCGCAGATAAACCTCTAATGCCCACCCTTGTAAAAAATCCTGCCGGCGCCCCTGGTAATTTCTTTATATAATCGCCAGAGTTAGGGGTGCTAAATTGTGTTACTATTACTTCAACAGATTGTATAAATTCAGATAATGCAACTGGACTACCATCATATGTAGGAATTTCGTTTTAACAGGTAAAGCTATTTCTTGATTGTTTAGTAATAAACGTGGGGGCCTTAGAAGTGGGTTATTTATCATTAATTTTAAAACTTTTGAAAGTGTTATTAAAAAGTGCTTTCCGCCTGATCCGTAATGATCTTGTTTAATACTCTAAGAATTAGGGGGAACGGAGGGAAGGTATAAAAAGCCAGTTTTGCCCAAGAGCCTGTAAATGCGTCTATTGCTTCTGAGCCGGGATCTTTTCCCCAGGAAAAATAGCATTTGCATTTTGTATTAGATTTTGATGCAAATAGATCTATTTCTAGAAGGCCAAAAACTACAATAATATTCTGAAACTCTGATTGAGATCCCATTCCGTTTCCGGTTGGAGAACTCGAGATTCGAAGTCTGCCTCCACATTTAGTTTTCACTTCACATAGAAGGCATAGATCCAGATGTTTCGTGTCTCGCACCAACTCCAGATATCTTTAGTTAATTTAAGTAATGTTAAAGACTTTGTACCTCCCATGCGATTTATGTAGGAAACCACTGTAGTGTTGTCCACTCGCAGCAAGATTTCTACAGAGTTTTTCTCTTTGGCGAAACACCTTAGTGCTAGGAAGGCCGCTGTAAGTTCGAGGGCGTTAATATTTTGATTTGATTCCGAGTCAGACCGCCATCGCCAGCCGTGAACCCTATCCCCCCTGCAACACGCCCCCCAACCGGATAAGGAGGCATCCGAGAAAATTTCTAACTCTAACGTATGTTTTCGGATGGGATTGTAACGGTTTTTTATACTGTTTTTCCACTATAACAAATCTGGGGCAAGGCATGTACTTAATATCATTGTTTTGTCATAATTGTAATTATGTGGGGACAGGGCGAGACATTTTTCTCTTTCCAGAAGCTTGGTGTATAACCAGCCATACTTGATTGCCGGGCAAACCTAGGTGAGTTGTCCTAAGAAGTGAGCGAAGTAGCGACTTTTACAACTTTGTAAATTCTGAAACTTTGTTACTAATTTCAGTATTTTAGTTTGCTTGTTCGAGGCACTTATCGATACTATTGAAAATTAGACCTAAGAACAACGCTTTTTGTGTTGGTTTTAAGTTGCACTTTTGGCAATTGATAGAAAACCCCAATCTTGGGAGTATTGTAATGTTTTCCGTCGTATTTTTGCGGCAAGCGTCGTCTGAGGCACCGAAGATTAAAATATCATCCAAATAAAATACATAAGGGATGTTTCTGCTGCGCAAATAACAAGCCACCGGTTTCATAATTTTGGTGAAAACGAAAGGGGCTGTACACAACCGAAACGGTAAACATGTGAATTGAAGGAGAGAACCCTTAAATTGAAAACCCAGGTATTTTCTATCACCTGCCCGAATTGGGATAGAGTAATAGGCCTCTTTGAGATATATTGTGGACATGTAACAATCTGCGGACAATAGTTGTATCGCAGTACGACTATCGTCCAGTTTAAAAAAGGCGGAGATAAACAATTTATTAAATTGTTTTGAATTTAAAATAAATCTCCTAGTACCATCAGGTTTTTTGACTAAGAAAAAAGGTGATAGGAACTGGTCTTTTGTGTAAGAGCATTTACGTACCGCTCCCGTTTTAATTAATTTTGCTATTTCTAATTCTAATTGGCTAGACTCGATAGCGGAAAAAGTTCTGGCCTTTGGGGTGACGGTCTGGGTAACGATCCGGGTAAGAGGAATCTTGTAACCCTGTATCCACTGTAATACTCTTTTATTTGTCGTAATGAGATGCCATTTTTTTTAAAAAGGCGTAACCTACCTACATTATTGCTTACCTTTAGTTTTGTCTGTTTTTGTTTCGAAAGGATGGCTGATTGCTGCCCCCCCCCCTTTCCTGAAGATGACGCCCGCCTCGTGAATGTGCCCTGAAGTTCACAGGTACTCGATGAAGCGGGCGTTTGGAGTTTAAAGAGTTTGACTTAGCCGAAGCAGGCCTAGTTCGTCTGAAATCGGAAGTCAGGTTACCCGGGTTCGTTTTAGTAGCCTGCAAGTCGTAACCGGATTTTTCCAGCGCCTTGGCAGTTTTTACACGTTCGCAAAAATTCTCCGAAAAGTATCTAATCCAGGAGACTACTGTCCGCTACCCCTTTTTCTGTTTTGTCAAAGGAAGAGATAATGAAGGACTTTTTTGTTTTATTGACATTACCCAATGAAGATGTGTAAGAATTCTGCCCGCATCGCTAAGGTTTTCGATTAGGGACAGATTCACTTGATCCTTTTTAAGCAAAGCGGATGTGCTGACAAGGCAGAACCTAGCAGGTGCTGCATGTCACTTTGCGGGCGGTCTCTAATTTGAGATGCTTCATTGATAATAGTAAGCACTTCCGGATTAAGAAGCGGGGCAGCCAATCCCCGACAATTTTCCGGAATAGGGTATTTTAGCTTTAAGGACGTTAGTGTGTTATCCACTAAGCCAGTTGTTAAATTAATTTTCGATGTTTCCGCTAAGGTATTATTTAAGTGTGGACCGTAATTTGTTTATCGCTCTCTTTCCCTAGTAAAACCAAAACTTCCTCTGTGAGTTTCTCGTCATGTAATATGACGGAATCCTCTTTGTCGGTAACCAAACGTCCGCCTGACGTGACGGAGTATTGTATCGAGAGCGCGAAATGCTTCGCGCATGTCTACTCTGCTCCCGCTTACTAGAAGGCCTTGGCTGAGATGACGCGCTAGATAAAGGCGTCTCGGAATGTGCAGGCGAATGTCTGGAACCTGCAGGCGCTGAAGGACTTCGGGAAGCTGAAGGTTTTGGGGGACCTCTCGGGCGGTAACTATCGTCGCTGCGATAGCCACCTGTATGAATCATAGCGTCCTTGGTTATTACCCCGACTTCGTGTGGCGGATCGTCTCTGGTCACGCCAGATGCGATCTGTTGAACGTTCCCTCTCTCGTAAAGAACGTTCGACTCTCTTTAATCGTTTTAAAAGATAGGAAGGGTCCAATCGACGGTGTTTTCCCATGCTAGCGGGGGAAAAATGCTGAAAAATAAGTGCTAGGGGACATAAAAATCGGGTACTTACTTTGGATGAAGTACGCGTATCACGATACGTGTTGTTTGCAACGAACACAAAGAACGAATGAATACAGCGACACGGGAAGCGGGGGACGCTAGAGGGACTGACTGATTTAACTTTAAAAATGTGTAATTTGCAGCCTACAGTTTCGGCTCTTCGTCCTCTAGATCACTAGGACGAAGGGTTGCAGTATAATTAAAAATAATCAAACAAAAAAAGCTGCCAATATTGTTACGAAGTTACCTTATCAAAATGATTAATACAAAGTCAATGTTATTGCCAGGTGAATCATGGTTGGTTGCTGGGATGTACTGTAGTCTTCTGCGGAGAGTAGGACCCTGGTTAGGTCCTTGTTGTTGAAGTTGAGTTGAGTATGCTGATGCAAAGTTTGGGCCCAAAAGGGCTTAACCAACTAAACTTGGTATTAGAGCTGGCTTGAAGAGTCTTCGGTAGTTGGATCTAACAATGAATCTTCGAGGGTCCAAGTTAGATAAGAAGAATGGAGAAATTCCAATGTAGCTGGTTGAAGATGACTTGAGAGGTTCAAGATGGTAACCAACAGAATGGGGAATTTCTAAAGGATCTTCCTTGGACAAAATAACAGATTCTTGATTGTTGACAACTGAAGGTAAAGTTGAAGAAGTCTGCTTGACTGGTGATGGAGGAAGTGGAGAAACTGCTGTTGGAATTCTAGTATGGTGTAGAATCGCTCGTAACGTACTACGCTGTCTACTAGATTTGCTTGATACAGTTCTATTCTTCCTAACAATCCAGAAGGCTTAAATAAATGTATTATTATGGAAAGACCTGAGGAAACCTCTAGGTTATGTTGAGAGTAGCTAGGTGGTTAACTCCAACTAAACTCTGAATGATTTTCCAATTTGCTCCCCCTTTTATACTAAATCCAGACAACCAAAATTTTTTCATTGGTTGGTCCAAATTGATTTTCACCAATCACATTGCTGAAAATCTGTGTGGGAGGAGTCATTTTGTACAACGACTGAGCTCGACTGCACTTCATAGTGACACTTGCATTGTAATACAAACACTACGTTTCTATGCAGGTAAGCAGTTTGATTTCCAAGGTATCTTGATATAAATGTTACCCTGGCATCGGACTGAAGCCCCGATACATGTTTTACACTTTGATTTGTTAAAATACATAAATTTCGTAAACAGAAGCACTGGTAACATGAGGTTTTTTCTTTCTCTATATACGCTTTTAAGTAATATAATATGTTATTAAGTACAGTTCTTACAACTTTTAAATTAGGATTTTTTAGAAACGTATACGTATAAAGCAAATAAATCTTATTATTTCCCGTTAAAATCGATATTTTATTTAATATTTATTATTTATATATCATTACTCCGTGTTTAAATTTAACAATTTGTTCCTAAGCAGTAAGAAATATCCTATAATCCCGTGATTTACCATCAAATTTTAGTTAGTTTTCACCAGCACACTCAAGTTTTAGATCTGAACAAGCTAAATCTCGCATATCATTCAAAAATATTTTTTCCTCTTAAAGAAATTCTAGGAATTCTAAAATTTAAGTAAAATTTGAATACTTTATATTTTGTAGTTACAGCAAAGAATATTTGCTGCAAGTGCTCGCCTGGAAATCTTAAGAAAACCGGTAGAACACCAGATGTTAAACATTTATTGTTTGAGAATTATTTGTTGGTTTGCATAAAGTTTGTTCAGATAAAATCTTTGGGTTTGCCGGTGAAAGCGACTACACCCAAAATTAATACTTTAATCTCAGTTGGGGCATATAATCAGTCAACGGTTGGGGTAAACCCTTTGAAAAATAATCTTTCTCCTGTCAATCAATGGCTTCTTGGAAGATTTTACAAGTACAAACTCATGCAATAGGTACCAACTGTGCGACAACCACGTGCTCAATTACGTGAAACTTGTGCTTAACATGTGAAAATACCTTAAAATTATTTTTTTTGAAAATAAAAGTAATGAGAAAAGTAATGTATTTTTTCGACAAGAATTACTAGAAGAAAGCAATAAATTACAATTTACTCATTAGTTGTGGAATAAAGTAATTCATTATAATTACTTATTACTCAAAAAGTAATTTAATTACAGTAATGTTACTTGTAATTACTACATTAGGATACAATTTTCGCCCAGGATTTCACCTCCTGGATTTTATACACATACTTAGGAAACGCCCCCTATAATGTAAATACTTATTTTAATGAATAAAATAGTTATTTTTGATTCTAGATTGCATAATATCTCTTTTGCATTCACTTATTTTAGAAATAGTAAAAGAAAGAATTAATATTTTAGACAAAATGTCCATTAATGTTTTTGGTAGAGAAAAGGAGTTTGCGTTTATGCATATTTTCATCATTAATTTTTAGTTTTTCAAATGCGGAGAAAAGAGAAAATAGAAAAAGTTGTTTTGGTGAAAATTTATAGTGCCTTGGAGTTGACTTGTGATAACTGCTATTCAGTGATGCCTTATACGCTTACTGCACGGGTACCGTTTCCAAAAGATTACCATTGATTAAAGATAATATAATTTTATTATTTATAATTTTTCTTTCAATGAAAACTTAATAATTCTTATAAAATAAACGTTTGGTAAGGTATGAATGCAATTAATATGTTAAAATATCGATAACAGTTATGGATACATAATTCTTTTCTCCATAAAAATAGTTATTTACGTATCAAGGACGTAAACTGGGAGTTTTTGGTGTGAATTGAATTGGGGGGAATAAATGTTTTACAGGGTGTTTCAAACCGACCGCAGTGTAGTGCGTGAAAGTTTGATAATTTACAATTTCTAAAACCGTTTTTTATTTTCTTAAAATATTTCTCTTTACCCAGAAAATTGGTTCTGAAGAACTGCTGATCTGGCAACGCTGCATACAAACCTAAACTTAATTTCTATTCTATATGAAATCAAAGCTACACAATACAATATTTTTATGGAAACAGCAACGTATTCTCATGCGACATTGCTATATATTTGAAGACCATTCTTAACAAACTTTCAATACCCAAGAAACTAATAACGCGCCGTGTAATATCATTAATATCAACAAACAATATCGCAAGAGACGAAGGTTATTAATTTTAATGTTGAATTGAGGCGCAGGTTTCCCATAACGTAGTTACTAAAGATTTTTCAGCTGTTAAAGGGTTAAGGGTTAAAGAGTAGTGAATTAAAACCGTTTTAGTTCTTTTTTTTGTTTACAAATCAAATACAATTTGCATTCCCTCAAATCACCAAGCAACCATGACCGCTACACACTGCTATTTGTTTAGTTTTTATTTTGTCAAAATGCATAACTAGTAGTTTGACAAAATTGGATAAAATATTGTATAAACCACCTGAAGTACTACTTTCTACTTACAATGTTTATTCATGAGAAGACATATCTTCTCATAAATAAACATTGTCGTATTTCACTTGGTGTATAAATAACTATTATCTAGACTATTATCGAAGTAAATTGCATGTTTTTTAATTCTGCGTATTAGACTCTACCCTATAGAAAATAAAGAATCATTTATCGGACCACACTGAAAGAAATAGCATGCAATATTAAATACACCGGAACACAAATGAATAGATTTTGATCAAATTATGCAGTTCTCGCGAAAAAAAGCAAGAAAAAAAAAGTTTTCTGACGGAAATACAACCATATAACAGCGTCTGAAACAATTGGAATTTTGCACCCTCTTTCTAATTTATTGATATAAAATTTCTTCTAATAACTAATAAACACTTATTATTACAAATCTGGTGTTTTTATTTTTCATTATAATTTTTCATGTAATAGTCGTAGCATCGGTGGGCCCGAACTCATCATCCGCCTTTAATCAGCCCCGGTTCGCGGAACGCGTTTAAATGTGGAACATTCAGATTTGGAATTTGAAGGTTAAAATGTTTTTTTTTGGACCTTATTTTCCAAGATCGTGCAAAATCCTCCCACCCCAGTTAATGAACAATTTCTTTTGAGAAACTGTTTCTAAAAAATCCTAATTTAAAAGTTGTAAGAGCTGTACTTAATAACATATTATATTACTTAAAAGCGTATATAGAGAAAGAAAAAACCTCATGTTACCAGTGCTTCTGTTTACGAAATTTATGTATTTTAACAAATCAAAGTGTAAAACATGCATTTGTGCATGCTAATGCCAATGCATAGGTACTTATCCTTGATTTAGCTATGATTTAGCTCAGCACGGGCAGGAAATATCAAATTAGGTAGGTACTTTAATTTAATAAAATAAAATAGTAATAGTAATAGTATAGTATATCTATAATTCAACCAGGGTAACCTTATTTTCGCGTATTAATTGAACGGCAGAAATTGTGTTCCTGGTTGTAGACAGAAAACAATTGTTGACAACTGTCAGATTTATATGCGAGCCAATCTTAATGACATGAATTTGTTCTTCCATAGCCATACTAGATGAAAATCCGACGAAAATCATTTTTGATCCTAGGTACTTATTTCTTATCTGCTATAAATTAACAATAATAAAAGAACAAAATAAAAATAAAGCCTCCTTTTACAACGCAATGTTTATTCCTTACCTAATTGAAATGCTATCAAATTCACAATACTTTTTCATCGCTGCTTGAAAAATATCGCGTATTCAGTATAGGTACTTACTTACTTTTTAGAATACTGTTAGGGAATATATTTATTTCGTGCAAATATACATTATTGCGTAAAGGTTTTATTGGAAATAGCAAAGACTGGCCGATGTGACCAACACAATATTGTGGCCGTTGTGACCAAGGTGGCCGTTGTGACCAGCAGAATGGGGTGGTCGTTGTGTCCAACAGAATCGGGTGGCCGTTGTGACCAGCAAAATCGGGTGGCCGTTGTGACCAGCGCTGTTTTGGGTTACAAATTATAAACAATTCTAAACACCGGTGGTCGTTGTGACCAAGGTGGCCGCTGTGACCAGCAGAATCGGGTGGCCGTTGTGACCAAGGTGGCCGTTGTGACCAGCAAAGCCGAGTGGCCGTTGTGACCAGCGTTGTTTGATGTTACAAATTATAAACAAGGGTGGCCGTTGTGTCCACGAGCCTGGGTGGCCGATGTGACCAAAGTGGCCGTTGTGACCAAAACTTATAGGTGGCCGTTGTGACCATGACCATAACGGCCAAAATATGAGGTGGCCGTTGTGACCGGTGGCCGTTGTGGTCAGCCTCCGTATATAAATTTCAGAAGCTTCCAAAATATTTAATTTATTTTTGTTATCAGAAAAGTGTAAAAATTTAATTGTATTGTATATGTTCTTTTTGCCTAATACTGAAATTTCTAATTGTTTGACCTATATATACTGAATCACAATGTGAACAATTTAATTTATAAATGCCTGATGTTAGCAAATCATTAATTTTGTCTTTAGCATTGAAAAGAGAGTACTTATAGAATATTTTTATTTGTTTTAAAAATGACTTTATATTTAGTTGTGTTATTTATAATTTTAGCAATTTTTCTGAAATTTTACCAAAATATGGAATTGAAACGTATTTTAATGTTTTATCAGTGTTATTAAGGGATGTTATTAATTGATGACGAAATACGTATAAAGCGAATAAATCTTGTTATTTCCCGTTGAAATCGATATTTTATTTAATATTTATTATTTATATAATCATGGATTTCAACAAAGTAACGCTTGAGAATGTCAATAAAAGAACTTATATTCTCAAAAAATCATACAAAAAAAAGATAACGAAACTAAGCCATGGTATGTCATTTTACCAGCACTGGTGATTGTAAAATGACATACTGAGTGGTGGTAAAACGACATACTCATTTTTCAAAAGTAAAAGTACAAGATCTTATATTTTTAATATTAAAATTTGGTTGTTTACAAAAACGTTGTTGCCTAACAAAATTGACGAGAACAAACTGTCATTAATTAAAAACACGAGCCCGTAGGGCGAGGGTTTTTTATGGTATTTGTTTTATTTTTCAAATAAAAAGTAATTTGCACAGTTCACGTATATAAATTTTTTTCCATATGAAACAGCAAAAAGTTCAGCGATGTGGTATATTGT
Source organism: Hemicrepidius hirtus (assembly GCA_963082805.1). Classification (NCBI taxonomy): domain Eukaryota; kingdom Metazoa; phylum Arthropoda; class Insecta; order Coleoptera; family Elateridae; genus Hemicrepidius; species Hemicrepidius hirtus. Next base: position 8,870,405 of record OY720168.1, read on the forward strand.
TATTACCCGCCCTGGATGGTTATTGAGCCAGTTGGTCCATTCTTGATTATAAAAAGTTTTAAGTGGCCCAAAGAAGGACACATCAAGCGGTTGAATGTGGTGCGTGCAGTGTGGTGGAAAACACATCATAATTATTCCGTTATCTTTGGCAAAGGTAACGGCTTCTAGGGACTTGTGGCTTGCATGGCCGTCCAGAAGTAGAAGAACTTTGGATTCCTTCGAGGCTGCAACATATTTTGAAAATGTTTTAGCCATAGAACAAATGACTCTGAAGTCATCCACCCCGTTTCGTTAAACAAGCCCAAGGTACCTGGTGGTGCTGAGTCCACCAGCTCATTTTTCCTAGGGAAAATTAAGGCAGGTGGGACAAAGTTTCCAACAGAGTTCATGCAACATACAGCAGTGACGGGTAGTCCTCTCTCAGCTGTAGTTAAAGGGCCTACTTGCTTCCTTCCAGTATTCTCAAAAATTTTTGATGGCCTTTGTACAGTGGAAAGTCCACTTTCGTCCATATTGTAAATCCTATGAACGTCGATGGATTCCTTTTCCATTAACGATTCCAAAGTAGTAAAAAACTTTTCAATTTGTGGCCTATTAAAAGCCATTGCCCTTGCCGCAGAAACTGCTTCGGGTTGTCACAAAGAGATTTCTGGATGACGATTTCTAAAGCCCCGGAGCCACTCTTTGCCAGCACTGTCATTTTTGAATCTATGACGTGTAATTTGCTTGATTCCGTGACTTGCATTCATTTCTATGATGACCCGGCTTTCCACATTTATGGCACCTAAAACCACTAACTTTTGAATTAAATCTTCCAAAATTTCTCTGCTGGACACGACCCCTTGAGGAATAATGAGGCCTGTCAGTACTACTACTCCAAAAAGCTGCAGAATAATCACTTGAAGCTCCATCTCGTCGCTGCTACTTCTTCATTTCCTGATCCAAAAGTTTTCCTTTGACAAACTCAACGGTCAGTTTTTCAGGTTCCAGCGTTTCTAATGCTGTTACGATAGGGTCATACGATTTTGGTAAAGAGAGCAAAAGGTGACACACAATATCAATGTCGGCAAGTTCAGCTCCAACCGACTTTAGTTCGCGCACTGTTTCATCAAATTTAGTATAATGCTTTTCAAGCGATTCATTTTCTTTCAACTTCATGGTTAGCAACTTCTTTCTCAGATAGAGCTGACTAGCAATTCCCTTTCTTTGAAAAACCGATTCCAGCGAATGCTACATTTGGTATGCTGTCTGTTTGTCTTTCACATGCTGAAGTTGAGAGTTAGCAATGCATTGAATAATTAGTGACTTACATTTTTTATTAGTAAATATTTTTTATAAGTAAAGGCTTCATCAGGCTCTTCACATTCCTTTTCGATGCATTTTTTAACTGCATGTTGGTCAAGGATGATTTCCCTGCGAAACTTCCAATTTAAGATTCCACGTTTTTGGTTAGGTTTCCACGTGTTAAGTTTTTTACCGTTTTTATCACTTCCTCGTTTTTAATATTTTATTTGATACAACCGTCCTGGGCCCATAACGTGTTGAGGTGTGGGACAAGTAATATAAAACGAGTGATCTCAAAATATTATAATTAGTAAGAAAAATAGAGTAAAATAATATGTGATACATATGGTTACAAAAACGGAACGAAACTGACTAATTAATACTACCAACTTAAAGAACCAACAATGATAGATTTGTACAGTCGTCAACTAAAGTTTTGATTGTACACTTAAGGCTCTTTAGGACAGCGCGGCAAATAGGGATTCTAGTGCGCAAAATTGTCATAACTTTTGACCAAGATTACAAGAACAGGAATTAATTTGAAAAATTTCTCAATGTTTGAGTATGTTGGTAATTACAATAGAATTTGTCGTACGAGAAGTTTTTTTCAAATATTTATTTAATTAACCGTAAATTTAAATTAATTGTTTTTTAAATTACGTGTTGATATATCAAAATTACGATAACAATTTGAAACTAACTTCTCGTAGGACAAATTTAATTGCATTTTAGAATAAATTGGTGATGAGAGATTTTTTCCAAATAATTATTTACAATTACAATCTTGGTCAAAAGATTAATAAAATTGTCGGTTGAATATTTTGCATAAAGGTGATATTTAAAACTTAGGCAACCCGAATGACATTTCTAGCTGCTCGCAGGTAGAAAAACCCGAGATCGCTTATCTTTTAATCCACCCCATTACCTTATAATGTGGAGTGTTTGGTCATTTTACTGGCTTTCTATTTTATCGAAATAGAAAAGCAATATAAATGATCGGGCAACTCAATTAAATCATCTCCAGCTCTTGTTATTTACATATAAGTAGGCGTCATTTATAATATACTATGTTGCTTATTATACTGTGGAAAACAAACGCCCTGTATATGTGATATACATTTAGGAGAATGCAAAATTATATATTGAATAACTTTTATATTTAAACCTCTTTAGTATAGAAAATTTAAACAAAATCCTTAGACCAGTTTTTTTGTAATAATTTTTAAAAAATTTCAAAATTTTTGGAAGAGCGTCGCTGGGACCTTTTTGCGAAACAACTCCTTGCATCCAATACTCCTTGCTCACAATGCTCCCAGCCCCCAATACTCCTTGCCGCCAATTCTTCTTGCATACAAAGGGCGCCCCACCACAAACTGTACGGCGTAAGAACGCGACCTGCGTGCACTGAAGCTCGGCCGGCCTTTTGTATGCAAGAGGAAAGAGTGGTTTCAGATGGAAGGAGAAAACGCGGGTCTAGCTTTGTAAGGAAGAAGAAAGTATGAAATTAGATGCAAGAAGAACTGGATGATCTGTGCACATGGCACCTTAGTCTGTGTTCAGGTTAGTTGCTCTTAGCAGGTAATATATATATATAAATAAGAACTTGACATCCAGTTCTTCTTGCATCTAATTTCATACTTTCTTCTTCCTTACAAAGCTAGACCCGCGTTTTCTCCTTCCATCTAAAACCACTCTTTCTTCTTGCATACAAAAGGCCGGCCGAGCTTCAGTGCACGCAGGTCGCGTTCTTACGCCATACAGTTTGTGGTGGGGCGCGCTTTGTATGCAAGAAGAATATTGGCGGCAAGGAGTATTGGGGGCTAGGAGCATTGTGAGCAAGGAGTATTGTATGCAAGGAGTTGTACTCCCTTTTTGGGTTTAGTAAATAATTTTTTTCATGGTGTAGTACCGCCAAAGAGCTTTTAAACAAGATGTTGCGAAACCTGATCAGATAACTGGTTTTTGAGTTATGGGACGTTGAAGTAAAACTTTTGAAAAATTCATAGCGGCTACCATTTCGAAGTTAGAGAGTCCAGCAAAAAACTGTTTCCCTTCAATTATGGTCTTCTTTCATATTCCCTACTCATATTTTCAAAATTCCGCTTCTGAAAAAAATACTACCAAAAAAACATGTCCAACTTCCGGTTTCGGATTTTTTTGAAAAGCTTATGTTGTCGATGAATTTTCGATATACCCCTTCATTTAAAATGTCATCAAAATCGGTTCACTAGTTTTTGCGTTAGAGGCGTCACATACATACATACATACATACATACATACATACATACATACATACATACATACATACATACATACATACATACATACATACATACATACCTACCTACCTACCTACCTACCTACCTACCTACCTACCTACCTACCTACCTACCTACCTACCTACCTACCTACCTACCTACCTACCTACCTACCTACCTACCTACCTACCTACCTACCTACCTACCTACCTACCTACCTACCTACCTACCTACCTACCTACCTACCTACCTACCTACCTACCTACCTACCTACCTACCTACCTACCTACCTACCTACCTACCTACCTACCTACCTACCTACCTACCTACCTACCTACTTTTTTTTTTTTTTTTTTTTTTCGTAGGTGGAAAAGCTCATGCTGACCCGGCGCTTTTCTTCGTCCGGGTACTGTCGGACTCGACTGGATGTCCAGTCGCCTACCGACTAAAAACCACCTATTTCACTCCCAACGCCCGGTACTGCTATTCGCTTACCATCGGTCGTTGTGTGCTGTCGCATTCCATGTACCCCTTTCTATAGTCCTTGCCATTCTCTTTCTTCTTCCTCTTTCTTCCTCATAATGTGCGTTATATATGTGTGGACTATGTTCCACGTTTCTTTACTTCTAGTCATTACCTGCGTCAAATTTCCTGTGCTGATTTCAGCTCCTAATTCGGCTTCCGCTGTCCTTCTGAACACTTCCCATCTTGCGCACTCCGCGAGTGTATGCTCCGGCGAGTCCGTCATGGTGCAGTAGTGGCAATTGTCGTTCTCTGTTTTTCCTATCCTTTTGGTATATGTCATAAATGAACCATGTCCTGTCAGCATCTGGGTTAGAAAATAGTCTAAGCGCCTATGCTTACAACCTAACCAAGCCCCCACATGTGGGATCAGCTTCTTTGTCCATTGCGCCACTTCGTTAGTCTCATCCCATTGCTGCTGCCACCTTTGTATCGTGTTCTGCCGTTCCTCCTCTTTGGCCCTATTTGTTGCGCCATCCGCCCTCAGGTATAGCCGCCGTCTTTCCCCAATCAACAGTGCCAACGGGACCGTTCCAGTTATAACTTGAAGCGCCCTTGGCCGATGTCGTCCTATAGGCGCTCGCCACCCTTAGTAGCATCTTCCTTTGTACTCTATCTAGCATGTTGCCGTAGGCTTTGATTAAGCTAACTTCATGCCATATTGGTGCCCCATAGAGGATTGTGGACTGTACGACACTATGTAGTACCTCTCTTTTCTTGCTACTTGGTCCGTCAATGTTCGGCATAAGTCTGCTAAGCGCCGTCACCCTTTTCTCCGCTTTTTCGACAGCCATTTTTATGTGTGCGCCCCACCAACCCCTTTCGCTAATCATTATGCCCAAATATCTTATCGCCTTTTTTGGTGTTATATCTGTATGTAGACATCTAAATTGCACTATTTGCTTGTTCCTTGGTCTTTTGATGATCACTGCCTCAGTCTTGTTGGGTGCTAACTCCAACTCCTGCTCTTCAATCCAGCTAGCCGCCATTTCTAGTGCATCATTTCCCCTCCTCATAAGTGTTTGGGCGTCTCGCCCCGTCACCACCAGCGCCAGGTCGTCCGCGAAGCCCACTGCGCTTACCCCCGTTGGCCAATTCTGCGTTAGGACCCGGTTATAGAACACGTTCCAAAGTGTTGGCCCCAGTACTGACCCCTGCGGCACTCCCGCCGACACTCTCACCTTTTCCCGTATTCCCCTCACTTTTAAAAATCTCCCGGACAGATAGCTGTCAATCGTCTGCACTAGATATTCAGATATTTCCAGACGCCTAAGTTCCCTGATTATGCGCTGCCACGAGGCAGTGTTGAAGGCATTTTTTACATCCAGGGTCACCAGAGCTCCCCATTTCTCCTGGCCTTGTGCTTTCCGCATCACTACTTCGACCGCTTGCAGCGTGCTTCGACCTTTCCTGAACCCAAATTGGTACTCTGCTAGCCCTCCCTTTTCGTTCAGCTCCTTTTCTAACCTGTCTTTCAGCATACTTTCGTAAACCTTGCTTGCCGTGTTTAGTAAGCATATAGGTCTAAATTTTTGTTCGTCCATTGGTCCCTTAGGTATGAGTACCAGTCTGGCTATCTTCCACTCTTCCGGGAAGCATTTTCTCCGAAGAAGGTTGTTAATTATGCTTAACAGCCACTGGGTCGCCGTTCTGCCCACCATCTGCATTATCGCCGGGGTTATCTTATCCAGCCCCGGGGCTCTTCCCGCCTTCATTTTCTTCAGGGCCTGTCCTAGCTCTTCTTCTGTGAAAGGATCAACGTCGACATCTCTTCTAAAGGTGGACCTCCTTTCTCGTCTATTGGGGAATAGTTGGTTTACTATCTCCATTGTTTTATCAGCAGTTAGTTGGTAGGGGACGTACGCCCTAAACTTCTTCATGACCAAGTCATATCCGGCCCCCCATACATCGTCGTTAAGTCTATTGCATAATTCTTCCCAGTGCTCTGTCTTGGCTGTATTTATCATATGCTGTAATTCTTTCCTGGTGGTTTTATATATTCTGCGTAACTCTTCCATTTCTTCCGCGTTGTTTCGTTGTTCATTGGTTTTGCGGGTGAGGCTCCTGCGCACAGTATTGCACCGTTTCCTTTTCTCTGCAATTTCGTCGGTCCACCAATAAGGCATTGTCCTCTCTCTGATATTACTACGTTCTATGCTGCCCTCATATGCTTCTTTCATTATTTTGTCATACTGCCTCGCGGCTGCTGTTCCTACGCCGTCCCTTTCCTCTTCCCTCTCGATCCCCCAATGCAACAGCTCGTTGAAAACATCCCAGTTGACCTTGTCGGCTCGACCTCCTGTCATACTCGGGGTCTTGCCCACTATTTCATAATAGATGTACCTGTGTTCCGTGCCCGGCTCTTCGTCCATAATTCGCCAACCTCTGACTTTTGCGCTCGTCCCCTGGGTCGCGCATGTCACGTCTATGTATGAACTGCTATTGCCTCTGACGAACGTGGGCCTGTCCCCCGTGTTTAGTACATTCATGTTATTCGTCGCCAGCCACTCGCTGAAATACTGGCCCCTTCTGTCAGTCGTTGGCGAACCCCACTCTGCAGACTTCGCATTTATGTCGCCCATGAACACCCACTCTTCCGTTGAAGACTTTATTATTAACATCATTTCGTTAACTTTATGCTTATACACTTCCCACCCTATGTTCGGTGAAATGTAGCAACACATAAGCTTAACCGTTTCTAATTGTATAACGAGGAAGCCAACCTGAGGCTTTATTTTTACTATTCTAATGTTCCTATTTCTAATATATACAGCTATATACAACCCCTTGTCACATACCCAACCCCTCCCCGTCGTAATGTTCCTATTTGGCTCTCCTACCGTTATGATATCCACATCATGTTCCGCAGCCGTCGCAAACGCTAGGTCGTGTGCAGTCCTGTTCCTGCCCAGGTTGGTCTGCAGGATTTTTATTCCCCCTTTAGGCGCCATTTTTACTCGTTACCGCCCCCCCCTTTGCCCCTTTATATACAAGGTTTCTAAATACCGGGCATCTGGTCTGGTCCGACCTATGTCCCTCTGTCTTACATGTGTTGCAATATGCTCCACCTTTACATTCACTGGCCCTGTGCCCCTCTTCCCCACAGTTAATACACCTTTCACTGTTGTCTTCTCCTGTGCACTCTGCCCTTTGGTGGCCAAATTGCAAGCACCTGTAGCACCTTACAACATTTACCCTCTTCCTAACCCTACACATAACCCAGCCTACTTTGATCCTGCCTCTTCTGGCAAGCTCCGCCGCCGTGTCTTTTCTTACCAGTACCGTTGCCGCCTGGTTTCCGTTCCTCATTGGGCGTAACGACTTGAAGCTTATGTCCGTTTGTTGGAGACCACTTACGTTGCGACAGAGTTCTCTCATTAGTTCCTCCTCACCGATAGATGCATCGATATCTGCGACATGCAGCAGCTCATCATTGCTACGCAGCGTTACCTTGGCGTTTTCTGTATTCCTTTGTATCTCCTCCCTTAGGGCTATTGTCTTCTCCCTACCCCCCGCGACTTCTAGCATAAGGTCTCCTCTATTGGTCTTTTTGACCGCCTTTATCCTTACTCCCAGCTGGTCGATGTCGACACTATTTTTTACCTTCTTGAGGAGTTCTGCGTAGGTTTTCCCTTCTGCGGCAACTATAATTTTATCCGAGCTGGGCTCATTGTTTTGTCTTTTCTTCTGGTTGCTCCTTGTTTCGGGATTGTTTACCTCCGTTTTGCTGGGTACATTCGGTACATGTATACTAATATTGTTGTTGCTGTTCCTAAGCGCGATCTCCGCTAGTTTGCGTTGTACTTCTATATCTACTCCACTTATTCTAGGCATGCTGATTTCGTTGACTCCTTTTTCATCCGCTATTTTATCCAGATGTCTTATTGCTATCAGGATTTCTTGTTGGGTGGCTCCTCCTACCGCTGCTTTGACTATATATTGCTCCCTGGCGACTGAGACTCCGCCTTTTATGCTTTTCGTAATCTGGCTGATAGTTAATGGTTCGTTTATCGTGGCTTCCTCCTGCATTAGCTCTGGGAATCTTTCTTTAAACTGTTTTAGTATTCCCTGGTTCATTTCCCGTTCCTCTTCGTTAGCTATGACCGCCAAGATGCCTAATCCCTTGTTTATAGGGTTTCCTATTTCCAGCCTTGTCTTCGTATAGGCTCCTTCTGGCCATCTTTCCTTTAGAAGCTCGTCCACTTCCTCTTGCGCGTTCACTATTTGTATTGCGTCGACAACCATCTTTAATTGTATTTCGTCCTCCACTCCGGCTTTTATGCTGTCCTCCGCATTTGTCTGTTCTGTCTGTGTGCCTCTAGTTACTGTCACGGGTGCAGATTGCGTCCCCATTTCACTCTTCTCTACTTGGGCTCCCCCATATGGTTCAGCTCCCAGCGTCTCCATCAGCTCCCACATATCTTTCGTCATCAATTGACTAGTCAGGCTTCTCATTGCACTGACCCCTTCTTTGATCTCTCTCTTAGTGTTGTTGTTTTCTTTTATCAGATTACTTAGGTTTCTAGCTTCTGCATCCATTTTCTTCGTGAGTTTTCTAATTTTTTCCGCTAGCCGAATTCTGTGACTTATTTCTGGATTTGGCTGCTTCGGAGAAGCCCCCAGTCTTTTCCTTTTAATGGATCTCCTCGTCTCGTCGTCCCAGGTGAGATCGATACACCCAATATTCGGCGTGGCTGGAGATTTTCCACCAGGTTGCGGAGGGGAGGTGACGACTATCAGTCTGTCCTTCCATTTTTTACTGCTGTCAGTGTCCGTATTTTTAGATCCCCTTTGTTCGCCTTCATTAGTGTGGCCCTCACTGTTGGGCTGAGTTGTTTGGCTAGTTCTCTCTGTTAGTTCTCTTTCATTTTTCTTTTCTACTTTATCGTTTCCATTTCCGCTATTGCTATTTCCAGTTTTGCTTTTATTCATACTCTCTCCCTTTGTATCCCTATCTTTGGAGGGCTGTTCAGGTGGGGTGTACCCACGATGAAGGGATCTCCATCACCGCCAGCGAGTTCCCCCACTGCACCGTCATATGTCACCATTGAGAGGACCATGTCAACTCTCTGGGGCTCCAGTCCCTTACACGTTTGAAAAACTTTCCGGGATCCCGCGCCTCCGACGACGCGGGCACCCCCCAAAGCGCTTGCCAGGCCGGGGGCCCATGGAAGCTTGGCTCCGCTGTCTGCGAAGTTACACCCCATGGCGCCAGCTCCCTGCGTCAAAACCAGAAGAAACCAGATCAAAACCTTGTCCATCGCCGGTCGGTGTGTGGAGCAGAAAGGGTTAGAGGCCCCTAGCCCTCGGTTAACCTAATAGCATCGGGGCCTGAAGATAACAAGAGTCGGTAGCCAAGGGAGGCACCTAATAGAAAAGATAATAGTAAGAGAAGAAGGACCTGCTCCCAAGACTAGTTGAAGTAAAGAGCAGGTGTAATATAGGTGCTATCCTGTTTGGTCCGCGGGAGGCTTTTAACCCTCCTACCCTCCGGTCAAGCCGGTTTGGGCATTCCCCTATCCGCCACCTGGGGACGCGCCCGATAGGGGTTACAGGTGTCCCCCACGGGTACCTACCTACCTGCCTGCCTACCTCCCTGCCTACCTCCCTGCCTGCCTGCCTGCCTGCCTGCCTGCCTGCCTCCCTGCCTGCCTGCCTGCCTGCCTGCCTGCCTCCCTACCTACCTACCTACCTACCTGCCTGCCTGCCTGCCTGCCTGCCTGCCTGCCTGCCTGCCTGCCTGCCTGCCTCCCTGCCTGCCTGCCTGCCTGCCTGCCTACCTACCTACCTACCTACCTACCTACCTTACCTACCTTACCTACCTATCTACCTACCTACCTACCTACCTCCCTGCCTGCCTGCCTGCCTGCCTGCCTGCCTCCCTGCCTGCCTGCCTGCCTGCCTGCCTGCCTGCCTACCTACCTACCTACCTACCTACCTACCTACCTGCCTCCCTGCCTGCCTGCCTGCCTACCTACCTACCTACCTACCTACCTACCTATAGGAAAGAATGGGTGTGCTTTAGCATCTCATTGTCTGGATTTAAATCATGTAATGGATTTCAGTAAAGTTAAGATCTTAGATACAGAAGACAATTACAAAAAAAGGACTTTGTTGAAAATGATGCATATTAACAAACAACCCCTAAATTTAAATTTCAAGACTGATGTAGACAATCCAAGTAATATTTATTCGTACATTGTTAATTTCAATTTTAATGATGATCTAAACTCTTCAAGTATGTTTTTGTAGAAGGAATTTAATATTATTGTTGGAGGGTCGTCAATTCTCCCGCTATTTTCCCGTTTCCTATTTCGGTTTTCCTAACCTTAAAGTTCAAGATCACATGTGAATTTTACTGCTGTCTTAAATGTTTCTGTTTACTAATTAAGTTGTTAATTGTGATGCATGGTTACCAGCATGCAGTGTTTGTGTTTTTCAAATCATACAACTTTATGTAACTCATGTTGTAAGTTATGGAACTGAGTTTATATAATTATTATCTTCATATTGTCATTTGTTTTGTAGAAAGCCCTGAGGATGGAATAAAATAATTCCGAAAGCTTGGTATTAACAAAGAGTGTTTTACTTCTAATTAACCGACAATTCCCAATACTTAGTTTTATTTTTTTCGCCTTAAATTATGATCATAGAATTTTACATTTTTGCCATAAAGGTTTGAAATTGAATTTCCCCGAAATGTTAGAAATTAATAAAACGTGTAAACTTAATAATAATCTCGTTCTCAACGAAATTACTTGTTTTAATAACAACTTCGTATTTTTAAACTTAAACTACTAACCTTCTTTTTGCTATTTTTTATATATTTTATTTGTTACCTCCTTTTGATCTTTTATGATTTATTATTGATTTTTTGCCTTTTAATGATTTGTTGAGGTTAAATTTTCAATTTATTTTTCATAATCTTAATTTAATTATACTTAAGCTAGGTCTCTGTAATTTTACAGTTTTCTGTTATTTTTACCGCTACGTTTAAATTTTTGAACTGTTTGATAAGTTTTTTGTTTTTATATGAAGCCATTTTGTCTTCACTTTTCCACAGACATGTTCCAAGTTTTTTGATTCTTGTAATTCGTTGCAATTTTTACTTTTGATGGGTCTTTGACCCTTCCTTTTTATCCTAATTATGTAAAATTTTGTTTACAATTATGGTTTATTCATAATCTTTAGATTCAACCGTTTTCATTTTATTTTTTAATCTTTATTACTTAATCAACATGTATAATTTTACAATTTATTGTTAACTTAACTTTATTTAACTATTTGGTAATTTTTTTACTTTTCCTTTGTACCATTTGGTTTTACTTGTGTTTCTTTAAGAATCGGATGATGTCCTAATTAGGACGAAACGATCGTCCTTATTATTATTATATCATTTTCCATCTTTGATTGTTTTATTTATTTCGACTACGTCCTTTTTCTTTTGAGCTTAGTATGACTTGCTATAATTTTAAAAGGCGTATATTTAGTTGTGGAATGAATAGTGTTATTATATCCAATAATGGCATATAATATTAATTGCTGTGGAGAGTCTCTGGGATATAAACTTTGCAGTATCCTGGAATTTTCAATGAGGGTAGAATGAACTCTTTCAATCATGCCATTAGAGCGATGATTGTTTGGGGTTGTAATATGACAGTTTATCTTGTGAAAATTTAAAAGTTCTGTAATCAGTTGATTAACAAGCTCTGTACCTCCGTCAAACGTTACTTTATCTGGGGCTCCATATTGAGAAATAAATTTAATTAAATTTTGAGTAGTTTCTATTGCATTTTTAGAGGAAATGTGGTATGCTTGTGAAAATTTTGAAAAACTATCTATTATCGTTAAAAATATATTGTTTCTAATTTGGAAAGTAAGTGTTCAAAGGGTCTGTTAGGAGTTTCTGTGATATTTATAGGGACATCATTCGGGTGCCTATCATATTTTGTTCTTTTACAGATTATGCATTGGTTCATAAATTTGGTGATCATTTGTTCCATATTTTTCCTATAATAATTCCGTTTAATTGATAAAAATGTAGTTTGTATACCACGATGATTTGTTTTCCCATTATGATAATTCGATATTATTTCAAGTTGGTCGTTAACATTAATTATATGTTTGACTCGATTGTGACATTTTATTATTTTTATTTGATTAAACGTTTCTAACTTAACTTTACAGAAGAGGTTGTATATTTGGTCATTTGGGAATAAGCAGTAATATTTGGTACCTGGTTTGCAATGTTCTTTAATGAATTTCTCTATATCTGTTAATTTAGAAGTGTTTCGAAGGAAAATGGTATAAATTTTGTTGTCACCTATTTGTCTAATAATTGGTTTCTTTGCTTCCATCTCTAAGTCGGCTGCAGACGCAAGCGGGCCCGCTTAATAATAATAGCCCCTTCCTCCCCCCCCGCACAAGCATTGCGCTTCTGGGGCCTGGCAACAGGATATGGGTAGTGTAGAGATTATTATTATTATTATTATTATTTGCTTGGGTAGCATTTAGTACTTCTATAAATACCTGGTATTTCTTAGAATCCATTGGATCTTCGGAAATTGGGATCGTATCTACAGATTCTCCTTGGGAATGTTGAGTAACAGTTTCTATTAGATCCTGTCGAGGTAAATTTTCTAGTTCTGTAATAATTTCGTTAGTTGGGGGTCCATTTTTCGAATGTATTATCTGGTCAATGTTATCGTTTCTTAAGGGGTCGTTATTTATATCGTCGCTGTTTATTACGTCATTGATAATATATTCCATAGTTGTATCGAAATTTACTATCATGGATTGGGTATCTATAGGGTTAATCGTGATTCGCGAAAGTGCATCTGCGTTTGAGTTTAACGTACCTTTTTTATACATAACATCGTAATCAAACTCTTCTAATCTTAGTCTCCATCGAGTTAATTTTGAATTGGGTTCCTTTAATGAATGTAGTCATTGTAGTGGTTTATGATCGTTAAAATTAAAAATTTACATCCGTATAAATATGGTCTGAAATATTTTGCCCAAACTATTGCCAAAAGTTCTTTTTCTATTGTTGAGTAATTTTGTTCACTTTCGTTTAGTGTACATGAAGCGTATGATATAGGCAAATCTTTGCCAATAGGGTCTTGGGACAAAATTGCACCAATGGCGAAATTTGAAGCGTCTGTTGTGAGATTGAATTCTTTGAAAAAGTCGGGGAATTGTAGAATTGGTTGATCAGTTAAATATTTTTGATTTTGATTTTTCAAAGCTATCTATGAATTCTGGAGACTGAATGACTTCTGATCCTTTTTTAAAACATTTTGTCATCGGTTTCGTTAGGTTTGCAAAATTCTTTAGAAATTTTCTGTAGTAGCCTAAAAGTCCTAAGAAGCCTTTGATTTCCTTTTGTGTTTTTGGTATGGGGAAGTTTTTTATAGCATGAATTTTGTCAGGGTTTGGCAATACTCCTTCTGGTGTAATCACAAGACCTCAATAGGCAACTTCTCTTTTTAAAAATTCTGATTTGTTAAGTTGAATTTTGATTCTCGTAATCTCTGAAATACAAGTTTTAGTTTGTGAATGTGTTCTTGTAGGGAAGTGGAGAAGATTATGATATCATCTAAATAAACTAAACAATGTTCATTTTGAATTCCGCGAAGGATGTTGTCCATAACTCTTTGGAAAGTGGAAGGGGCATTTTTCAAACCAAAAGGCATTCTGGTGAACTCATAATGACCGTTTTCTGTGTTGAAATCTGTTTTTGGTACATCATTTTCATCTAATTGAACTTGATGAAACCCGGATGCGAGATCCAGAGTTGAGAAGTATTGACATTTCCCTAACTTATCTAATAGATCAGTAATATTGGGGAGGGGATATTTATCGTCTATTGTTTTCTCATTGAGCTTCCGATAATCAATTACTATCCTGAATTTTTGTTTACCTGATGCGTCAACTTTTTTTGGAACTACCCAAATAGGACTACTCCATGGAGAGTCAGATGGTTTAATAATTTTTGTTTCTAACATTTTATTAATTTGTTTTCGTACTTCTTCTTTGTATATTTGAGGGTATCTATAAGTTTTTGTAAATATAGGGTTGTTATCATGAGTTTTAATTTGGTGTTTTATTTGATTAGTGAACGTTAGCGGAAGTTCTTCACAAAAGAATGTCTTTATATTCTTCGCATAGATTTGTGATCAACGTGCGTTCTTCATCGTTTAGATGTTCAAGTCTTAGATTGCTTAAATTTTGTTTTAAAATTTTATTTGTTTCTTTTGGATTTCGATATTCATGAAATTGTTACATGTTTACACTAGTTACACAATATTTTAAGTAAATTTTACTTATGTCTGCGTGTAATTTTATAAACATTTTTTACAGTGTACCTACATAGGTCTCTACAGGGTATACTGTTAAGTTTTAACAGTCGCTTATTCTACCTTTAGAGGTGTTATTTATATGCAACCCCAAGGTATTTTAGAACTACCTCTTAATAAGGTAGGTAGAATTGAGCTATTCTACCTTTGTGCACTGAATATACCTTAATGTAAGGTAGATACATATACCGTTCAAGGTAGAACTATATCCGTCCAGGAAGCAGCGCAGAGGTAGATTACTTCACCCCTACTGATATTAATGATCCTTAATAAGAGGTAAAAATTTACTTGTAAAGGTATAATGATTTCGGTCCAGAAAGCGGAGTAGAGGTAGATTGTTACACCTTTACTGATATTAATGATCCTTAATGAAAGGTCAAAAAATACTTCTAATATACCTTAAGGTACAATAATTTAACCACTCCAGAAGTAGAATGGAAATCCTAAAGGTATAATTATTTCAGTCCATGACAGCGGAGTCGAGGTAGATTGTTACACCTTAACTCAGCGGTTCCCAAACTTTTTTAGTTCGCGGTGCACTTACAAGTTCGGTATTTGTCCATGGCGCCCTACTTACCATTTGTAAATATTTGTTTAATAACGTACATTAGGTACAGGTACCGAAATGAATCTTCTTCTTCCTTCCTGTGGTTCCAATGGAACAAAGGGCGGCTTGCGACGTTTCCTTGGCTGTTTGAGTAAGTACAAGGTAGCCGACCTTGCACTTCTTATCGCGTTAAACTTAAACACTTAAACTTACACTTTATACAGGGTGTTAATACTAAGTCGTTACACCCGAAAATGGTAGTTAGAACTCATTAAAACAAACAACTTTTTTTAGTTCCAATATTTGATTTGGGGCCTCTATTCGTAGTTATTGGATTTGCTTTGTTTTTTTAACAATCGTAATAACTCCTTCATTTCAGGGAATATTTAAAAAAACGAAAGGTTTTCAAAATGAGCTTACGTCTCTCTACAACATTTGTATTTACAGTTATTTTATATTTTATCAAATAACAAAATGGCGGCCGATAAAAAATTTCAAATCTCAATATTTTGTTAACCACCCCATAGATTTTTGAAAATAATTTTTGTTTTAAATCGTCAAACTATCTATTACAACATGTGTCTAAAACATTTTCTTCTATCTACGCAGAAAAGAGGTCGTTTATTAGACATACGTCATCTGCAAATTCTAACTCTTCCAGGAACTGTCCAAATCGCCATGTTAGTCCATTTTTGGTTTTCATTGTCTTCTTCGTTAACCAATCTGTTACAATCAGGAATAGTAGTGGCGATAAAATGCAGCCTTGTCTGACTCCTGTTTCAACGGTAAACGTTTCTGTTATTGTATGGTTGTGGCGCAACCTAGCCCCATAATCCTTGTAAAGTAATTTGATGATCCTTATTATCTTGTCTGGTATACCAAAGTCCTCTAATATCTTCCACATCTGTAACCTTATTATCCTGTCGAATGCCTTTTCGAAATCTATAAAACATAGATGTAGTTCTTTATTCCATTCTATACTTTCTTCGATAATTATTCTGAGGGTACATATATGGTCAGTACACGAGCGGCAGGGTCTGAATCCTGCTTGGTTTGGTCGCAAGTGACTGTCAACTTCATCTTTCATTCTTTGTAATATTATCGTAGTCTTATCTTTCTTATCCATCTTACTAGTTGAATTAAGTAATGTTATTGCTCTCCAATTGTTACATTGCGTCTTGTCCCCTTTCTTTGCAAGTTTTATAATTAATCCTGCGTTCCATTCTTTTGGTATTTGTTCTTCACTCCAGATTTTGTTTAATAAGCAGTGTAATATTTTAGTAGTTGTCTCTTCTCCCACTTTAATTAATTCACCCGGTATATTATCTAGCCCTGCTGCTTTATCGTTCTTTACCATTTTGATATCATTTCTTATCTCTGCTTCTGTAATTTCTGAAATGTCAATGTTGAGTTCAATCTTTTCTACTTCAGCGTCTTCACTTCTTATGTCCTCTATGGTTATTTCTTGGTTTGTGTAAATCTCTTTAAAATATTCAATCCATCTATTAACAATTTCTGAATCATTGGTAAGTAATTTACCTTTTTTATCTCTTATTTGTGTAGATGGGAAGCTTTTCCTACCTGACAGCTTGCGTGTAATTTCGTATAAAGTTTTCATATCGTTGAGACTTGCTGCTTGTTCTGCTTTATTTAGTAGTTCTTCCTGGAATGTTCTTATGTCTTTTCTTGCACTTCTTTTTATCTGTTTGTCTTTTTCCCAATATGCTCTATCCAGTTCTTCTTTATCTTCCCCATCTGTTGCTAGTATTTTTTGTTTAATGGTTCTTCTTTCTTCTATTTTGGTCCAGGTGTCTTTTGACATCCATTCCTTTCTTCTCTCCCTGTACACGCCTACTGTTTCGTTCGTTGATTCCTTCATGATGTCCTTATATCTTTCCCATAGCCTTTCAATGGACATCTGTTCTATATCTTGTATGCTCTCATATTTATTTTTAATTTTTGCTTGGAACTGTTTCTTTAGTTCATTATCTTGTATAAGCCACTTTGTATTATAATTAATTCTTTTCCATTCTTTCCTGTCATTTTTCCTTAACTTAATTCGAAGTTTTGTTCTAACTAACGCATGGTCTGATCCAATCACATCCAACAAAAAATTTCTAAATTTCCTATCAATTGCCACATGATCTATCTGCTTCTCGTACCTACCTCCGGGAGAGGTCCATGTTACCTTGTGGATCGTTTTGTGTTTAAATAGGCTGCCGCCTATAATTAAGTTGTTAGTAGCGCACAAATTTACGAAAAGTTCACCATTTTTGTTCATGTTCCCCACTCTTTCTTTGTCCATTGCTTCTTCTCTACCAATATTCTCTTTTCCAATTTTTGCATTGATATCACCCATTAGGATCTTTATGTCTCTTTTGTATTTTTTCCTTACATTCTCGTATACTTTTTGTAGCTCGTCGTAATGTAAAATATGTCCTTTTGTTCTTGTGTGGTAATAGCTTTGTTCGCGGAGACGATCCGGGACTAGTTCGTAATCTGTACGAGGTAATTTATCCCAAACCCTTATGCGCATGTGCGATTCGAAACCGATCAGGAATTGACATATATCCGCGAACGTGTTTACTTGTCCAGAACATCCGCGAAGTGTTCAAGATCTTCGACACTTGAACTAAAATGATCACTCATCTAAAAATCCGTTATATTATTAATAAAATTGCTACAAAAGGAAATACTATTACAGGATATTTTAAAAATCAGTATAAATAATAATATTGATAATTAATTACACGCATATTATCGCGTTTAAAACCTACCTTTATGAACTTTGTGCAGCAGATGAAACGATATATGAAACTGTAAAACGTATTCGTAGTAAAACCTAAGCACGCGAATTTAAAGTCAATTTCTAAGTAAATTTTACATTGCGATTGCGCGGACAAATAATTCATGCTATAATCCTGGGATCGTTTTGACTGGTTCTGGATCGGTCATGAACTTGTTCCGCCGTCACCGCGAACAAATAATTTCTGGTCGTAATCCAGGATTATTCGCTCCGCGAACACCAACAATCACGGAGCACTTGCGCAATTGTCAAGAACTAGTCCCGGATCGTCTCCGCGAACAAAGCTATAGTTTGTACATAGACCATTACAATAATCATATTGAAGAATCTCGCCTTGAATCTTGCCCACATAATTCTTTCGGAGATTCCTTGCCATTCTATGAGGGCTTTCCTTGCTTCATTGTCCATGATCAAAGCCACTCCCTCTTCATGTTTTGCATTCTCTGCTATTTTTCCTGAATAGATGATTGTTGCATCCTTTATTAACTTTGCTTCCCCACATCCTGTCCATCTAGTTTCCGATAGACCTATTATTCTTAACTGATATTTGTACATTTCATTCACTATTGTGCGTTTTACTAATCTCGTACATTGTACGAACATTCCAGCATCCTATGTATTGTATTGCTCTTAGATCTAATTCGTTTTCTTTTGTTACTTTATTGTTGGTTCTTATCTGTTCTCTTTTTCTGTTGCTTCTGCCGTTTAACATTGCGGTCGTCATCGTGGTATCCGTTCAGCTTATCCTTATCTAGTTTTTTGACATCTTATGTGACTGTTCGTTGTTATCCTTCCTTTTCACTTCTGGTGAGCGTTCACTCACAGTTCTTCCTTTTTTGCTTTGGATTTCCTTGTTTTTGTCTGCTGTTGTTTTCATTAACTGGTCTACTGTGAAACTTACCCCCTCCACTATGATCTTGTTATATCTTACAAATGCCCTCTGCCCTGCTTCTCTTTCTTTTTTCATTTGACTGATTAGTATTTTTCTCTGCTTCTGAACTACCGCAGAGTAGTCTTCGTTGATCCATATCGGCTTACATTTGAGTTTTTTCGCTGCTTTCAGTATTTCTAATTTCTTGGATAGTTTTGCCAGTTCCATTAAAACAGGTCTGTTTTTGTTTTGTTCATTATCTCGTTTGTATCCTAAACCTGTAATCTCCTGAATTTCATTCTCAATGTTTATTTGTATTTCCAAATCTCTGAGTAGGGCTCTTACTTTCTCTTTCAATTCTAATTTGTGTTCCTTTTCTGATTCTGTTAAACCCTGTATTATTATTCTTTTCTTCTTAACCTCTCTCTCTCTCTCTCTCGAGTATTTCAATTTTCATTTCGTTTTTTTTTTAAGTATTTGAATTTTATTTGTTTATAAATATATTATTATAATATTAGTAACATAAACAGACATAAATGTTAACAAACTGTATCATCTAAAATTTAAACATGCATTCTGAAATTTGGACATGTACATATTATCTATCATACGACCTTTCTTGTCTTCCCTCCAGCTGGCTGTTAGCGCGCCGTAGATATTCTATGTCCAATATTTTCCTACTTATTACCGTGTATAAACGGTTCACTTTCTTTTTATCCCGTTAGGCGTGTTATCTCGCCTTGTTTTTCCGTTATTATTTAATTTATTTAAATTAATTAATACCACTCGACCCCTGCTCACAGTTTTAATTGTATTTATATACTTTACATGCAATTTTTGAATATTTAACTAGCGCGATGTTTAAAGCGACCGACCGGTTCCGCGTATCCAACTCAACTCCCAAATGAATACTTTAGTTAAATGTCACATATATTTATTTTAACTGACAGGAAAGCATGGAAATACAAAAATTATTGAAAAAACCTTAAATAACCATTTCATGACTAACTTAGTCAATGTTAGGGATGAGCTTGCTGTTCACTACACAGTTTTTCAAAACGCGGAATAAGGCTTGATACAGCCCAAAATCTAGATAGCTATCATCGTATTTACGATATTTCCGCTTCTTTCCTCCCACGCCACTTGTCGATGCTTGGTCACTCGAACTTGAACTGTCGCGGTCGGTTTGCTTGTTTAATAAAAATCTTTCCATCTTACGAAATATCAGTAACAACACGATTTTTTTCCAATAATGGTCGAGCGGTAACGGGTAAGCGACCCCCCTCATGTGCATAAGTTTCGTACTGACCACACTGGCGATCATGGAAACGACCTGAGCTTGGGCGCTGCGGGGAGAAGTGCCGTGTACCGCTCCACCGCGCCGGTACAGGCAAATGCGGCGGGTGTCGAATTTTCATTCTGTGCGCGGGAATATATTTTTGGTTTTCTGAGTAGGAAGAACAGGGGCGCCTCGCGGCAAGGGTAAACTGTCTTTATTTTAGCAGATATAACAAAAATGTATTAGAAAAAGTTGTTTGGAATTAAAAGTTATTGAAGATTTTCAACTTTTATACAAATCATATACACCTTATATGCACTCAATCCGTGGACACACTGTATATTGTCACGTTATAAATTAGTGACTGTCTGGATTGAAACACATCATTCATTAACAAGATTATATTTAGCAAAGATTACAAGTTTAATAATTTGCACCATTAAGGTGAGCTTACACAATTGTAGCAATCAGAGTCCAGTAGATCATGATGGTAGAGCAAGATGGTGTTCTGTGGTTGTCTGAGTCCAGTAGATCGGGTTGATAGAGTGAGATGATGTTCTTTGGTTTTCTTGTTACGGGTTCAACCCTAGCACGGGTTAAACCCTGGTCAGGCCTGGCTTGGCTTGGTGGCTTGAGTGTGATGACTTGAACGTGATGTCTTGACTTCTTGGCTGGTAGTTGCACACTGAACTAGTATGAAAGCTCGTTGTGCTTTTATACTAGTTTGAGCTTCCAAATATGGACATAATGGACTTAACCTTTGGTTGTTCTACATTCACCAGCTTTCTCATGAAACCTTGTGAGTCACCAGATTTGCATTGTGAAAGTATAATGTCAAGTCTAATGTCAAAGTGTTACAATAAACTGGCAGGTGATACCAGCATGCTAGCACGTGATGGTGGCATGTTTAGTTAACATTGATTTTATAAAGCTTATTCCAGGAATTCGTAATAAGTATTCAAAGCACTTCATGACAATATTAAGGTACAATAATTTAACCACTCCAGAAGTAGAATGAAAATCCTAAAGGTATAATTATTTCGGTCCAGAAAGCGGGATCGAGGTAGATTGTTATACCTTTACTGATGTTAATGATCCTCAATGAAAGCTAAAAAAATACTTCTAAAGGTATATTAATATATCTTAAGGTACAATAATTTAACCACTGGAGAAGTAGAATGGAAATCCTAAAGGTATAATCATTCCAGTCCAGAAAGCGGAATCGAGGTAGATTATTACACCTTTACTGATCTTAATAATCCTTAATGAAACGTATAAAATAGATATTTACGATATGGAATATACGCTATAGCAAAATTTCCATCAAGTACCGTATTACGATGGAAATATCGTACGTTTTATCTACTTTCATAATTAATAGAAATTTAATATTTTTGTATTTATAATTAAATTTTTAAATTTCGTCTTTGAAAAACAATAGGGAGGCGAAAACAGTAAACAACTTCGCACTAGTGCTTTATTACCGCACTAGTTTTAAAGGTATAAAATCTTTATTTCCATTACAATACTCATAATAACTTATTTAATATGAGAGCAATTTGAGATTTGTGTTGCCTCAATGGTTCTTCCATTTGACAAACGTTATTTCCTAAAAAACTGAGGCATTTTTATTGAATTTAGGATACTCTATATAAATAGGAATCAGCCAGCGTAACCTTGGCATTTTCTAGGCAAACGTAGTACCCTGTGTGCGGCTTAAACCAGTCATCCCTGCGTTCCGTAGCAGGAACTATGGCCAACAGTCCTGGTTCCTGTAATGAAAAAACACGATTATCTGTATATGGTATGAAATTTTTCAATTTTTTTACTTACACTTTTTATGAGATCAAGAGGATCTTCTTTAAAAAGTAATGGTAGCAATATTAAGCTAACTTCATTATCTGCAATAATGCAAATATTTTAATAAAATATTAAATAACATCAAATTGCATGTTGTACAATACTTACCATTGTCAAGAAGGTCTAAACTATTTCCTAAGTCAATGTTTTTTACTTTTTCTTGGTACTTGCTTTCTCGCAAAAGTGTTAAAATTTTACCTTTTCTCTCAACGGTAAAAAGTTGGCAATTTCGTCCTTGATATTTTTTTGGAAATACCTTTCGCAGTCTTTGATTAACTAAAACAAAAAAATGTAAGTATAAAATGCAACTTTTTTTATTTTGTAGTAGGTTGTTTTGTAGCTACCTCAGAATGCCACTTTAAGCACGGAAACGCTTCCAATACCTCCGCAATCGGTTTAGTGTTATACATTTGTTGGCGGTATATTTTAGTTCGAACCATCCGATCGTTCACCAGGTCGCCATTAATTACCTCTTGCAAACATTCGCTGCGACTATCTCTTAGATGGTATTCGACGCTACCTTCGTCTTCTCCTTCCAAATCGCAGATGCTTGTTTGTAAGCGCTCTTTTTTTTAAGTTTCTTCATCCCTTGCTTTGGCCATTCGAATAGTTGTATGTTGCTTCCTTATTTCTAAGATAACATCATCTGTGTCAATTTTTTGGCGTTCGGATTTGAATTTGGTTATTAGAGTCCTGTGCCAAGATTCCTACAAAAACAAATTACTGACAGTTTGAAAAAATATAATTCACTGACTTACAAATTTTCTTATGTTTGAATGGGGTGAAAGGGTTCTGTCTCCTAGTCCTGGGTATTTGTATACTAATAATGCGCAAACGTCATTGTACTTCCTGCTTGTGAGCCACCAGGCAACACCCATCTGTAGAAAAGACGTAAATTAGTCATCTAGATCATGCGTCTATAGACGGTAAAATAGACTTGCAATAGACTGAAGCTAGACGGAGAAATGTCCGCGCGATAGATGTTTATTTTTGATGCAATATAACTCAAAATTAGACATCGTTTATAAACTTCTTTTAGACAGGTTTTTTTGCTGTATATATTTGATCTAGTAGCAACGCAACAGAGGTTTGAGGAAGCAATGTCCTTAAATCCAGAGGATTAATATAAAATTAAACAAACACAAAAATTGAAATAGCACATGATGAAAATGGCTGAAGATAAGAAAAATTACAAAAAGTTTGAAAAATTTGAAAATGATAACGGTAACAAATTGAACTAGAAATCTACAAGGTTAAAATAGAAATCTACTAAAAATTACAGGAAATGTAAAATTAAAAATACAAGGTTATTGTTGAAATTGGTTATTTCATTCAAGACATAACCTGGATTATTTTTGCAAGTTTTATTAATTTCTAAGGTTTCCAAAAAATTTAATCTTAGGCGTTTCTTACAAACGTGTAAAATTTTAATATCAGAATTAATATTAAATTGATGGTTGGAGGATAAAATGTGAGTAGCAAATGAGGACTTGGTAGTAATGTTAGGGTCTCTAATGATGTTACCTTTAATTATAGTCTGTTTTTTAACTAGGAGGAGCGATTCAAATTTGTTACGTCAAAATCTACACCTGTGATTGGCTGCGGCCAGGCCGGTTTCACACCGATAAGTAATTTGTATAAATTTTGACGTTTGACGTGATTTGATAATTATTTCTCTAGGCGCTGACAGTGATAATTCAGGCAAAATACAATAAATTAGTTTTCATTTCAGCTGTAAATTTTAAACATGATCAAAATTCAAATTTACTGTCAAAACTATGGAAGTCTTCTTTTTTAGTGACATTTCTAGTGTGAATCTGGCTTTTGTATTCACTCTTCCTAGTTAAAAAACAGAGTATAGTTTTAGGTGTTCAGAAGCTCTGGTCTTGATAGACCTGCCACTTTGTCCGATGTAGTGGCAGGGGCATGAATTACAATTCAGTTGATAGATCCCTGATTTATTAAAGGGTTCAATAAAATCTTTGTTATGGACAAGGAAGTTTTGAAGTTTAAAATTTACAGAAAAAGAGATTTTAATGTTATGTGATCTGAAAAGATTGGGCAATTTGAGAAAAGATGGTTGATAATATCTGAAGGGTAGTTATTATTGTAGGCTATTTGATGGTTCGTGTTAAGTTCAATATCAAAATCTTTCGCTGAGTAAGTGCTAGTATACGGTATAATAAACCGGACGTTGAGGCTTAGGGCCGGTTCTACAATGTTAAGATATCCAGGGAATAGATCTATTCTAAGTATAATTTGAGAAACTTGGTTCTACAAGTGTATTTAACTAGGGAATATATGAAATGTTGGTAGGAGAAGGTTGTCATAAATGGACCAATTATTGCTTTTTATTTTTTTGTGACTAAACAAAAATATTTTAAATGATTTAAGATCCATTGGAACACAAAATGGGTTAGGAATTAAATAAAACGAAGGTTTAAAAACACGTAGTCATAATTCACAGATTTAATTGATGTAAATTTAAATAATTAAATTAGCATTAACGTTTTCGCCCTTAAAAGGGCATCTTCAGATGCTAAAATTGTATAACAAAATAAGCCTTAGGTCTAAATACAATAATAATAACTTACCATATGGTAGATGTAAAATTAATGAAATGGAATAAAAATTAAAATTTTAAGTAACATGAAGTGTTAAATAAAAAGATTAACAAAAAGGAATAAGGGTTTGAGGAACCAATGTCCTTAAATCCAGAGGATTATTGAAAAATTTAACAAACACAAAAATTGAAGCAGCACATCATGAAAATGGCTGAAGATAAGAAAAATTACAAAAAGTTTGAAAAATTTGAAAATGGCAACGGTAACAAATTGAACTAGAAATCTACAAGGTTAAAATAGAAATCTACTAAAATTACAGGAAATTGAAAAATTATTTTAAGTTTAAAAATACAGGGTTAGTATTGAAATTAGTTATTTCATTCAAGACATAACCTGGATTATTTTTGCAAGTTTTATTAATTTCTAAGATTTCCAGAAAATTTAATTTCAGGCCTTTATTACAAACATGTAAAATTTTAATATCAGAATTGATGATATATATTATATATTACATGCTTTTGACAATGGCACATTGATGCCGAAATACGTATAAAGCAAATAAATCTTATTATTTCCTGTTAAAATCGATATTTTATTTAATATTTATTATTTATATAATCATGGATTTTAACAAAGTAACGCTTGAGAATGTCAATAAATTGATGTTAAATTGATGGTTGGAGGATAGAATATGAGTAGCAAATAAGGATTTGGTAATAATGTTCGAGTCTCTAATGATGTTATTATCTTTAATTAGGTTTTGGTGTTCAGAAGCTCTGGTCTTGATAAACCTGCCACTTTGTCCGATGTAGTGGCAGGGACATGAATTACAATTCAGTTGATAGATCCCAGATTTATTAAGGGGTTCAATAAAATCTTTGTTATGGACAAGGAAGTTTTGAAGTTTAAAATTTACAGAAAAAGAGATTTTAATGTTATGTGATCTGAAAAGATTGGCCAATTTATAAGAAATTGAACTAAAATAAGGTAAAGTGAAATATTTAACTGGGGGGTTGTCATTAATAACTAAATGAGTGGAGTTATTGATAAACGGTTTATGTTTGATTTTTGAGAATAGTTGGTTGATAATATCTGAAGGATAGTTATTATTGTAGGCTACTTGATGGATCGTGTTGAGTTCAATATCGAAATCTTTCGGACTGAGGGGGACTAAGGACAGACGATTAAAGAAGAATCTGAAAGCTGCCAGTTTGTGACAGATGGAGTGATTAGAGTGTACCATTTAGTAGATCTGATGTTAATTCTATACAGTTCCAGCAGCATGTTTGCGAGATCAACACCGCCCATGAACGAGTTATATTCCTTTACAATATTTGGCCTATCCACATTTACCGATTGTTTGTCCTTTGTACTCCATCGTTTACATGTATCTTTTGGTTCAATTGCAACATACAATGATAAAAAATTTATGGCTTTGCGATCAAACCATCTTACTAAGACTATATTTTTATCTTTTTCAACAGCAACATCAAAACTTCCTCGACCCTTCTTTTTTAGAACCATTTCAGATGATAAGGGACATGTTGCCATTCTGTCACTTCTTATTGTACCTAAACAATAAATTTCTCGTTCTTTTAGAGCCACAGATAGCTGCAGAGACGAAAACCAGTTATCAAAATATACTTTGAACCGCTGACCATCTGGAATACTTTTTTTAGGAACATTACTATGTCTCCTGAAAATCCCAATCCAACTTCTTCACAAGTTCCCTTTCCGGTATAAATGGCAAAATCATACATGATGTCCGATGCACCAGCTGTAACATAATTAAACACAACACAACACACAATGCAATTTCTCCAATAATACTCTCCTGAGGGTCTCTGGGTCGCTATATTTAACTATAAAATCTTTTTAACTATCTGTTTGTTCAATAAAAGAAAATTTGGTTTTTATGTAAAACACGTATTTATCTTTAAATTCAAATTAAATCTATTTACAAATATTGCAATCCTTTATTCAACAGTCCTAACATCCCTACTTGAATACTTAAATTTATAAATTCTACCTCGTTTTATTTCCTATTCCTCTGCATCATCCTGTACATTTTTCTTTCACTTGGGTCAATTCTGCGCCGATCTTGCGCACTGGCTTTTTCTGTTACTTCTTTGATATGTCATGACTATTCTGCTACTGACCATCGATTTATTTATTGATTGTTCATTTATTAATGCAAATTATTCTTGAATTCAACCACTACACAAGTAAGTTGAACCTTCACTTTTCTTCTATCCTTCACAATTCACTTAATTTGTTTTTGACATTAGCATATTTTTTTTTATAACCTTCAAAACTTGGCACTTTTAAGGTTAGTAACCCCAATTCTTTCAAAATCTTAATAGAGGTCGGGCTCGTGACGTCAGCGATTTCGCCTGGTGGAGCAACAAACTTGACCTTGAGCATTAGTTGTACTTGGTTAAACGGTTTAAACGAACGTACGTTTTTTTAAATTATAAACAGCACTGTTTTTGTAGTTTATATAATAGTAAATGCGGTTTTGAAATAAAAAATAACTAGGTTTTTTTGTTTGTGAAGGAATTAAAAATCCAAGCCTAATTGGATTGCTGTGTTGTTTAGTAGATATTAATCCAGTGTGTGGTGTGTGCTGCAATACAGGTTTTAGGTAGGTAGCTCATTAACATTCTCCAGTTTACTATAAACCATAATAAATAACAATTGCAAATAATTGTAGCTATGCCCCAGTTTTGTGCTGTGATCAATTGCTCCAACAACAGTGCTTCGCAGAAATTATCCTTTTTTCGTTTTCCATCTGAAAGAGATAACAACGGAAACACAGTAGCACTACGTCAAAAACGAAGACAAGAATGGATTAGCAAACTTCGGCGAGCTGACTTAACAGAACTAAAAATAAAACATTCTAGAATTTGTGCAAAACATTTTATATCTGGTTAGTACCTATCTAATTTAATAGAATTTTTGGATTAAGTTGTGGTAGAAATAAATAAATTAGTATATTAAAAATATAATGAAGTTGTACCTTATATTATTATCGTCATATGTTTTAGGAAAACCTGCTGCGCTCAAAGACATAGACAATCCGGATTGGGTTCCTTCAGTTAATTTGGGATATAGAACGAAAAGTAGTTTGGTAAATGTTGAACGCCATAATCGAATTCAACAAAGAAGATCAAAAAAAGAAGTAAGCCTATTTGTCAATTTAATCTATTATTATCTAGAAGGTTGCAACAACACCTACCCAACGATCTGCCGACCAGATTTTCATATGCATGTCTTATGTTAGTTCTAGTTTAAGAGTAGTATGTAAGTATATTATCCTAATTCACACAACGGACATAATCCATTTGTTACAGGAGTTTGCCACTGGGCAATCTTCTACATGTTGTGTAAATTGTCATATCATTTGCTAAATGTATTACATTGTATAGATTGCAAATTAAATAGGATGCTTAAATAATAAAAAAAAATTAATTTATTATTAACTTTCTACCTCATTTGTTGTTTATAAATAGGAGATGGATATCACAGAAAATGATAGTCACCTGGAAGTACAACCAGAACCTGAACCGCAGCAGCAACAAAACTACGAAATGGCTTTAAGAAATGCAAACGAACGAATTTATCAATTAGAAGCCAAGTTATCACAATTCCTATTTGATGAAAATACATTCAATAACAACAACAATAAAGTTCTTTTTTATACTGGATTGAAATCATGGGAACTACTGAAAATTGTTTTTGAGGAAATTGAAACATTTATTCCAGAAAGACCTTCCTTAACAAAATTTCAACAACTTATTTTAACTTTAATGAAGTTGAGATTAAATTTATTATTTACCGATTTAGGATATAGGTTTAATGTCGACAGAAGAACAGTTAGCCGATCTTTTTATAGTTGTGTAAATATTCTTTATAGTAATTTAAAATGGTTAGTACATTGGCCATCTGAAACGGAACTGAAAGCTAAAATGCCAAAATGCTTTCAGCAAGTGTTTGGAGACAAGGTGACCGTTATAATAGACTGTTTTGAGGTTTTTAGTGAAAAATCTTCCAATCCGGCAACTTTATCCTCTACATTTTCCCACTATAAACATCACCATACAGTAAAATTTCTAATTGGTATAACCCCCCAAGGCGTTATTTCTTTTATATCGCCAGCTTTTGGAGGAAAATGTAGCGATAAATACATTACAACAGAATGTGGCATACTTGAGAAGTTAAGAGTAGGTTCTTTAGTAATGGCAGACAGGGGCTTTTTAATAAATGAAGTAGTTACTGCGTGTGGTGCAAGTTTAATAACCCCTGAATATATGAAAGGAAGAAAACAACTGCATCCAAAAGCCATTCAAGAAACACGAAAGTTGGCTAATGTGCGGATACATGTTGAAAGGGTGATAGGGCAGTTAAAACAAAAGTATACGATCTTGGACGAGGTTATGCCTATAACATTATTAAAAAATAAAAATTCAGAGAATCTTGCATTCGTTGATAAAGTAGTTACAGTTTGTTCTGCTTTATGTAATTTGAATCCTTCAGTTGTACCGTATTTTTAGATTTGCTGCAGACAATGTTTTCCATATTTTTTTTATTATGTGAAATATATATTGTTAAAATAAACACAGTAAATTACGTATACGTTAAATATCTATTTTATTTGGTACAACTAGAACCCATTGGAGAAAAATTAATGTTATATTCATTGTATGAGAACAAGTATTAAATTGTGCTAGTTTTAAAGCTGCATATTTTCACATGCAGGGCACAACCATGGTCCTTCAGGGACTGCAACCATATTTAAACATTTAAAATGGTACCATACCGTGGTGCACAGTTGGTTGTCGCATGCTACCATCGGAGTATTATCATCTGGTGATTGGCATACACACCATAAAACTCCACTATCAGCAGAACCTGATGCCTGAGGTTCCTCAGTATCAGATGGTGTTGGTAGCTGACGATCTATTAACGGTATTTGCTGCCGTTTCTCCTCATCAAGCCTGGAAAAATACTTCGCTAGCAGTTCTGGCAAAATAACTCCTTTAAAAAAAGTCCTGGCAATTAAACTTTCTTTTTTCCAAAAGTCTTTTTTAAATTCGATTCTTTGGGTGAGCATACTATGTTTGCTCCACACCACAAAGTCCCCATATAAACGTTCAGTTACTGCCAGCTGCATTTGTACCTGATAGAAATACGCATGTTTCTCTTCTAAATGTATCTTGCCATTAGTACTTTCTAAACATGTATTTTTTAGCTTTGCCATTTCTTCAACATCTTGATCTTTCACACAGAAAGGGCACTTCACTTCCACACATCCTTGGCCATGGCAACTACAACATACTAACGCATCGGGAGATGCACCAAAATACGTGTATTTTGGATTAATTAACAAACCTACAAATTTTATTTCAAAATTGGCATGGTTGACTTTCATTTCTTCGGAATATTGTTTGAGGGCATGCTTTTCATGAATGCAGCCATAGGTAGTGGCCTCTGAACGAAATCGATATTTACTCGGATAGCAAATTTGTTTTATTAACGAAATAGATGGATTCTCAATCTTAGTGCGACAAGCCCGCTTAAACAAGGATGCTGTGATTCTTCCGGATCGATGGCCAAACCACAAATGTGAAGTAGCCTGACCTTGCGTCTGATCCGCAATATAATCGCACTCTTCTTGCGACATCTGAAAATCCACCGTTTTCCCTATTTTTATTAAATTATCTAACGTCTCCGTTATTAGATCTGGATCGTACAACGCCGTTAAAAACTGATCCTCTATTTCTTGCACTTTTTTGGATTCTGCAAAACAGTATGGTTCAACTACATCCAAAATAGCAGAACTGTGCTTCATCTCTGTGAGTTTTTTCAGAAATCTTTGTTTTTGCTCATCTGTTGGCTCTGGAACAAACGGTTGTTCTTGCACGGATGCCTCTAAAAAGTCTTGATTTATATGCAGTGCTTCATACTTCCTCTTGCCAGAAGAATACTCGAGCTTTACAATTTTGTTTTGTACCCCAACATTTTGGGTAGGTGGCACCCAGTAGGCTTTGACACCTGTAAAGTAAAGCCTGTTGCAATTATTTATTATTTGATCTTAATACCATTTTCAAAGAAATAATGCAATGACTAACATTAAAAGTAACTAATAAATTTAATACCTGTCACCGATTCTGGTTCATTCCACACCGTAGCTTCGATGGCAAACAGCAAACCTGCTACATGCGAACATGCTTCTCCAATACCCGCTACACAATTACAATGGGCAGCTACAATTTTCCCTTCTACTTCGCAGATAGCCCATGGTTTCA
The DNA here is from genome assembly GCA_963082805.1 of Hemicrepidius hirtus. Classification (NCBI taxonomy): domain Eukaryota; kingdom Metazoa; phylum Arthropoda; class Insecta; order Coleoptera; family Elateridae; genus Hemicrepidius; species Hemicrepidius hirtus. The sequence goes on from OY720168.1 coordinate 8,901,062, forward strand.
GAGGTGGTTCGTTGAGCCGTTGCGAGTGTAGAACCTGCAATTTTCATAAATATTACTCGTCATGCAAGATTTAAGCTTGTAGCATTTAGCAATAGAACTAAAACATAAAAATTTAAATAACAATCTTTACTAGTAGCACTTACCCGTCCAATTACTAACGTGTGTTTATCGTATCGCTTTACGGCTACTTGCCGAACCCATCCGCAAGCAAAACGTCCATACGCTTCTGCAGACTTAATTGCTTTCAGTTCTTCATCTGTGTATGGATTTCTGGCATATTTGAGATAGTTAATTATATCAAAGAAGCTGATTTTCGGAAAATCGCTGATTTGGGTGGAACATGTTTTTATATTATGTAAATATGGGTCTTTGTTTCCCACTAACTCCATTTTCTTCGCATACCTGACCTGCACATCAGGTTGTAGCTGCTGGAAATATTCACTAACAAATGCACAATCCATTTTCACACACATAAAAACGCAAAATTGAAACCAACCGTTCCCAACAACACGCAACAGTATAGTGAAAGAGGTTATGTTATCGGTTTGTTGATCCACCAGGCGTTTCGAGTGGTCACGTGCTGCCCGAGCTCTATAATGGTTATACTTCAACTAATTTTTGCTAAGTGACGCTAAATTCCTGGAACTCCTATTTAATACCTCGGTATCGTTGCTATAGAAACTGTCAACAAATTTCCCTTTCTCTTCAAAATATTATAAAACAATCTCGCATCGAAATTATTTCATTTTTAATTACTTTTCAAACACTAATTACTTCATGGCGCGTTAATTGTTCTCAAAACTTTTATCATATTCGAATTCTTCATGATTTTTCCTTTAAATTGATATGCTATTTGGCTATATCGTGTATTTCAACTTTTGTACTTCTTACTCCTGTATTCTTTAAAATTTCAAATTTTTGCAACTTCTTTTCTTCACACTGCCTTTTTCTTGTATCAATTATCTTCTTTAGACCCTAAGCTTTCCCCTATTATCTATCTTTACTCTGTAATTTATCTTTTTACATTCTAATTCTCTAAATTTAACTTTCAAATTTCATTATCGTAGGATTTCAATGACAAACTCAATGTTTTCTTATTTCAGGTAATTTTTAGCTGAAGGCACCTCAAAACACTTACCAAATCTAGCTAAATCAACTTACAATTAAATATTTACACCTGTATTTACAATTTCTATAAACCGAATCAAGAAAAACATAAATTTACAACATCGGACCAGTTATCGTAAAACTGTATCACCCATTAACATCAACAAATTAACACATAGAAATAATATTGCTGCAAATCTAGCTATGAAATCAACTTTATCATATCCTTTTTATAATATTTTAACTTTTTACCTAGTTAATAAATTGTTTACTAACCATTTATAAATGAAAATCAGCTTCCGAAGCTTATAACTAACATATTCACATATAATTTGTAGATTAACTTTGAATTTAAATATTAATAATTGACTCTAGTATGAAATATCAAACTCAAACAATTTTATACCAATCTTACTATAACAAATCAACCGAAATACCCTTGTGAGAGTCTTCTTTGTACCTTTGTACAAACGAAATTAAATTTATATCATGAATTCGTTCAGCTAACCTGTGCTAAACCAAAATAGTACCAAGTAAATGCCAGTATCTTTACCAAGCTTTAATTAAATAATCATTTGATGTGACATAACACAGCAATATATTAAAATACTTGGTAACCAAAAACGTGGTTTCAAATTTTGAAGACACTCAACAACTTCTCACTTGCACGAATTTGCAGGAAGTAACCGAGTAACCCAGAGTGAATACTAAGCTAGAAAAGTGTACGCGCAAACGTTAGGAGATAAGAAACCCCAAAACGACTTAGGTGGCCTAACTCACAGGGTTGAAACACGGCAAATCCTAAATAAAGACCATAGACTTAGCAAAAGTAGACAACCATAGTAATGAATAAAATATAGAAATCTCCGATGGGAAAAAGAAACGTTACAAAGCTACCACCCTTGAAAGGAATTATTTGTTCATCAACTGAATTTTTTCTTCGGAAGGCAGTTTACTCATTTTTCTATTATAATATGGAGCAAGGGTCGTACCTTGAACAGCTTATCATGATCAGGATCTCCAGCTGGCTTCTGCTCATCGTTATTTACAATATGCAAATACCTACGTAATATTTCAAACCTATTTCTGCTCATAGTATAGGCAACAGGTGGATACCTGAATTCTGCAGACCAATACAATCTAGTGCTGGGCATACAAACAATTCCCATCTGTAGTAATATTCCGATAAATTGTTCAAACTCTTGAACTGTACATTTCAAAACGACACCATCTTTCTGATGAGCATATAGGTTACTTTGTTCTGCAACAACCTGAAATATGTTATCACTAAAAAACATTTTGAAGTATTCGAAAGGTGTCGCAATGGCTTCTGGGGTTGGTGGCATAGATCCCTTCCATGTAGTATTGGGAGGCTCAAATGCCATCTTCTTGAACGTCCACTGTCTCTGTGTTCTAACTGGTCTACTTTTTTTGTTCGAGGTTGAAGTTGAGGGGATGCTTGGGTCAACGCTAACTGAATTAGTTTCATCTTCCCTGAAACAATACATTTCTTATTTATAACACAAACCTAAATCTTTCATTCTTTACTTACACATCATCCACAATCTCATCGTTACTATTTTCCTTGCCTCTAACAAGTTCTATTTCATCATCTATATCCGATAAGTTTGTTTCCTGTTCGACATCCGATACATTTCCATCAAAAAGCTCATCTATTAATTCTTCTAGTTCTGCATCAGTCAAAGCATCTTTATCTTTTAGATAAGGCCTCATTTTCAAAAATGTAATAAGCTGTAAATACAAACACAAATTAAACGTTGATTATAGGCTGAACAACCCAATGTTGCTTTACAGCAACACCATATTCAAAGTGTCAGATCTGATTTGACTAAATTTTTTTCAAAAATTCTATACAACAGCTTGTACTTACCACTTATATGTCACGAATCCTTTCAAATAACAGCCTCATTTACGAAAATTAACCCGAAATCAATTATACAAATACTCAACCGCACACCTGTTGTCATAACCGTTCAGCTGATTGAATAAAATAAACAATAGTTTCATAAAAGTACGACTTACATCACCTACCACTATATTTTTACAATAAGGATATTATGTGTAACAATATACCGTCTGGTATTTTAAGTTGCCTAAGCTGAAAAATTTTATTTAGCCATATGAAATACTAGTTGCTTGAAAGCAACAGTGGGTATGAAAGGGTTAATAGATATTTTCTTACACATGTATTTTACAGAATACACTGTCCGATTCACACAAGTAACAGACAAATGCTATTTGGTATACCGGTATCATTTTAAAGAACCTGTTGCCGAATGGACGCAAAAGGGACAGTATCGCTATTATTACGAAAATGGATATAGCAGGAAATCACGAGATTATTAATTATTCCTGATAAAGGATTAAAAGCTACTTCAGCTAGGTGATGGGCTCAAATGACGAAACTGCTGTCCCATTTGATATTGGCCGTATTCTTAAAATAAATCACGATCCTGAGCGAGGTATTATAATTAAAGTAAGAACTTTCTATCGACCCGAGGATACAGTAGGTGCAGTATTTTGTTCTTACAAGAGAGACTTGAACTATGTACAGTCAGCGACAAATGTTTTCACCAGTATGATACCACTGAACACGTTTTTCTGAGAAATATAAGAGGTACCATAACGTCGTTCGTATTGTTTTATATAGGTATGTTGGTAACACTGTTACCAAGATGAAATGAAATATAGAAATGTGTTATATTTCTCAGTAAAGCGGGTTACAGTGGTACAAGACTGGTGAAAACATTTGTCGCTGACTGTACATTGGTCCCTTGATGGTAGATATTCTCTTACGCATGTATTTTACAGAATACACAACCGCATTAATAGCGCAACAAACGGTAACGGTTTCACGCTCAAAAACTTCACGCCACAATTTAAAAAAGTGGCCTACTGTATGTCTTTTGAACGCTGTTGATCTACTAAGACTCGTTGGTTCTGGAGTTCTTAGAGCCAGGTTATTATTGCGCAACATGAATCCTCGCAACCAGTCATAGGTTGCCATTTTTTTCTGTCTCCAGATTTCTGATATTGATATTATTTTTAACCGCAAATAAGTAAGCTAATTCACGCGATTCCTTTGGAGTTAACCCGCAGTTCATATTGCAAGCGGTTAGTAAATGGTCTGCTAATAATTTTTCTTGTGCATCTGAAAATATTTGCCTGCTTTTGAAGTTTGGGACAAACTTAGTTCTGTCGCCTGATGTTTCATATTTGAGTTTATATCGTCTCAATGTCATTTTATCTATATTATACTTTTTAGCTGTAGTGCGAAGTTTTTCTCCATTAAGGACTTCATCAACTGCTTTTCTCATTCGGTCAGGAGAAACTGACATCCTATCAGTTTTTTTGGTCCACCGAAACGGCATTGCCTTGAAAAAAATCCAAGATTCTCATTACCGTTGTACGCTCATCGTTACTAAATTTTGGCCAGGGAGGTTTGATACATGTATTAATCCTCCCCACATCACATGTATCATAGCTCCCCGACAGGCAAAAATGAATAAAATTTTAAATTAAAACTGTCCAACCTAACTTACACACATTGTCGAGCTATGAAAATGAAGCTAAATGTTCACATTTGAACACGTAAGGTTAATGCCAATAGACACTTCAGAAACAATGTTGAATTACACAATTCCTCTTACCTTGTGAAAATTATAAAAATATCCACAAAAACAGATATTGCGAAATAAAAACTGAATGGAGAAACAGACAACCTTCAGAAGCTATTGCATGCGTGTAACTGGCGGTGAGCCTACGATGTTTTGTCGGGAAGCCTTCATTTAAAATTTGTCGCTTAAGGTGTACATAGGATGTTTTGTTAGGAACAGATCTGTGATGCTTTAAAACGAATAAAGCGTAAGTTACCACAAACTTTTAGCGTTTTATTCAAAAGAAAATACAAAAATTAAATTTATAAAGGAGTGTAATTAAAAAATATAAGTTAACGATAAACAAAAACATTTAATAATTTTCTGTATCTTTTTCGTCTTCCTCGTCAGTCTCTGCTAATGTATCTGGAATATCATTGCTCGTACCAAACGTTTTATATTCCTCTAGAAATCGGTTTCGGAGAAACAAGCGGGAGTTCAGCCACTCCCAGAGCCTCATCGGTGAAGAGCTCCATAGGTGGATCTACTTCTTGGTCGGTTCTTGAAGTTATTGTTACTGGGGTTGGTTCTATTTCTTCCATGGCGGAATCTAGTTCTCGGAGTAGGTCAAAATCTTCGTTACTCTGACTGGACATGATGTGGACTGTTTGAGAGACTTGAACTGACTAGTCCAGAGACAGGTTAATGTCTGCTTATATAGCAGTATAAAGGAGAAGGGATTTGTAGGGAGGGAATAATTTTTAAGGAAGGGGAAAACGAAGGAGAGAAGGGATAACGAAAAGAGAACAAGCGGAGAGCAATTTAGAACGAGGAATGGATGGTTATGCGGGGACAGGAGAGGGTTTTAAACCGGTACCGGCATCGTCGGATTTCTCCACCACGTACAACTCGTTACCTTACCTCCTGGCGAAGAGGTAGGGGCCAATCATTAAAATTCGGGCCCACACTGGCCATCCTTGACTCGAGTTCGGCAAGAGAACCTGGTTCACGATTGGTGGGGGAACTGGGAAGGGATAAAGTGGTCGAGATTTGGTCGCCAAATAGCGTGGCCGCGGTTGGAACGCCGGGCGGCGACGAAACGGGCAGGATAGGGGTCTTAATAGAGGGCATGGAAGGGGGCGGAAGGGATCGATGCAGCGGGGACAGAGGTAGAATTAGGTAGCGGTGGACCTAGTTGTTGTCGGAAATAATTGTCCAAAATTGCTGGCACCTCTAATCCGGTTGGGGTATTGGAAGGACGTGCTGCAGGGAGTGGGATGTGGGTTTTGGGAAAAATGGGTGGCCGGGGAGCTGGAGTGGCCATACGCCAAGGTCTGGTGGTTCTCCGCTGCGTAGCTACCAGATCGGCCAACTGCGGTATCTCCTGGACCTGAATGCGGTGCAGCGGGATGGAGATGCGGACGCTGGACGCTGGTTCGGATGATGGAGCTATGGGCCGCTTCTTCCCTCCGCGCTGTTGATCTGCAAGGTGGGCGACCATTTTCTTAACCTGGCCCATTCGGGCGGTTTGCTGTTTCCTCTGGGTAGGCTCTACCTTTACTGAGGGTGGATGTTATATGCGGTTTTTCATTCTGAAACATAATTAGTGACGGGGAACGGGTGTCAAATCTTTTATATGGACACATGAAATTTTATTTCTCGCTTCATCTTTCAACTGGTAAACGACCGGAGAAATGACTTTAGTTATGGTGTAGGGGCCGGAGTATTTTGGCGCGAGCTTGGCTGCGAAACCTTGTGCGGCGGAAGAAAGGTGGTATTCCTTTTTCATGACTTGATCCCCTACGTGGCATCTCCAGTCTCTACGGCGGAGATTATAGTGATGCTGCTGGGTGGTAAATGCTTTATCGGTGATGATGGTACGGGAAGCTCCGAATCGAGTGGGAACTTCCTCCAACGGATCCTTGGTGACAGTTTGTGCAGAAGTTTTACGGATTGTTCCACATGTCACCCACTTGGTGAATCGATCTTGCAAGACAGCTGGATAATAGTTGCCCGTCGAAGACCTTGGTCCTGGACCCACCAAATTGGTGCTGACGGCTTGCCATGGCTGGTGATTTGCGGACGGCTGCATCTGACCTGGTGTTTGCTTTTGAAAGGTTTTAAACCTCTGGCACTGCAAGCAACTTCGAACATACTTAGCTACTTCGCGAAACATTCCAGGCCAATAATACAGGTTAGCTACACGGGCGATGGTCTTGTTGATCCCTAGGTGTCCTGCAGTTGGATGATCGTGATGTTCCTCCAAAACTTGAGGTCGCAGTGGCTTTGGAACGCACAGTTTCCAGGTGTTGTGGAACTCATCATCCTTCAGGTTCTTGATGAAATGGCGTTACAGCTTTCCTTCCTTAATGATATAATTCTGGAAGTCAGCTGGGTGTTGGGTCACTTCATCGAGCTTCTTTCGGTACCAGTTGCATTCTGGTCAATCCATTACAAATCTATTTTGGGAGGGATCCTCCGTTGGTGTAACAGCGGTGGGCAGTTTAGCCAAAGCTGGAAAACTGTTCTGGACGAGTCCCACGGACATGGGAGTCTCCTTTGGCATAGACACGATGACATTCTCTAGGAATATATTACCGGTCTTCAGGTTGACATGGAAATCCATACTCTGGAGAAAATCCATTCCTAGTAACAAATCGGTGGCCATATTCTCTACGTAGTTCGGTCGGGCTACCTCGGTTCGTGTTTCAGGCTGTCTTGCGGTTGTCAGAGTCGTCTCTCTTGATGACGGGGTGCGAACGTTGAAGTACCTAGGCGTTCTAACTGGATGTCTTCATATTCCTTCACTGCAGCAATTAGTTGTGGTACGGTGCTGCAGGTAGCCCTATGGATGAACAAACGATATTCTGGCAACAGGTTCTGATGCAGCCAATACAACCCTTGTTGCGGGGACATGGCTCCATGTCGTCTTATTAACGTTTGCAGGTCGATGATGAAGTCTAGCGTCTTTTCCCTCGGGCGTTGGCGTCTCTGGCTTATTTGCGCCTCTAGCTGGATGTGGTAATCGGTGGGAAGGTAGAACGCTCGAAAGTCTCGAAGAAAGTCGGACCAGCACGTTCAGTTGCGACAATTGTTTCTATACCAGGCTAATGCTGTTCCGGTTAAAAGTTCCGGCAAGACTGGCAGTAATGCTTCTGTAATTAAATTATACCTAAGACAAACTTCGTTTAAGCGTTCTAGGAATGCTACAGGATCGGTGCGTCCATTAAAGCTGACATGCCATTCATGGACTCTTAGTAAATCGGTCCTAAGTGCTGAAGCGGGTACAGAATTCTGCGGAGGTAGGGAAGAGGGTGGTAACGGGCCAACCGACGGGAATACAGGGAGGTTGATATTGTTACTAGGAGCTGGAATACAATTAATGGAAGGGATAGTGGTATGCGGCACCTGGGTCCAGGTGGTGGTTGCATTTCCCCAGGTAGAAGGGTGTTGCATTTGCAAGACGGAGTAACCAGTCTGGTACGGATAAGGAAGTCGGCGGCTGCGGGGATGTGTCGGTACGGGACGGAACTGGGATGTTGGTGGGTAGGTTGGTTGGTTTGGAGAGGCTTCGGTACGGAGCGGCCGTTGTGACCAGGTGGGTGGTAACGTGGCGGACAAGTATGAAGAAGCTTCGGTATGCAGGGGCGGTTGGTTTTTGGACCTAGGGGATGTGTGTCCATCGCGTAGGAACTGTGATAGTTTGTAACGTTCCCCCTTGAACGTACAGTATTTGTTTTTGCACTAGGGTAGCTTAGCGAGAAAATCCAAGGTCCTTAATGAAAGGGGTTAAATAAAGAGCTGAAGATAAACCTTATTAACAATTTATTCAGGAACAATATTCTAAAGAGTATTTACAATTTATGTACATGAAAATAAAGCATTAATAATTTAATTATAAAATTCAGGTTAAATAATAATATTTTTACAAGAATGAGTAAGTTAATATTTTCGGGTGTGAATCGGTCTTTGAAGTGTAAACGGACTTTAAATCCAGTGCGCACCCTGGGCGTAATCAGATCCGCGCAGGACGAACGAAGCGGTAATGGCCACGAAGAATTTTCAGTGGCGAAACGGGTGTAGTGGAATTAAATGCAAAAGAAAGTGATTTCCAAGTGCTACGGTGGGCTCGACCCCTTCAGGAGTCTCCTGGTATAAAGGGTAAGTGATATCAACTATTGATTTAATACGGAATTTAATTCCAGTGATAAACAAAGGATATTCGGTCAGGGACGTACAAAATCTGTTGATAAGCAATCAATTTACTGTGAAGATTGAATTGCTTATGAAAACAAAACAATTAATTCTTATTTGAAGATTGATTACGGTAGTGGTTAAATCAAGTGAACTCGGGGATGTACAAAATATTCTGGTATGTAATTAATTTTATACAGGGGTTTTAACTGGCAAAAACAAATTGATTGTCTAAGTCACTAGATTCGAGGGTTAATAGGATAACAGTAGTAGATCATCATTTGCACGTGATCGTACTACTGGAATCAAATTAACACAGAAATCCAATGAAATACGGGTACACAAGAATGCAACTTTCAGCACAGATGCAACTCTGGTTAATTATTTAGAATAGGTAAAGTGCTATGTTCCGATCCTAGGATCATACACATGCAGCGTTTACAAATTCTCGGAGAGACAAGGCGGGTTAATTAGACAATCAATCGAACAGGGGAATTAAATAAAAATTAAATATACCAGATATTGTTTTGTACACCACAGATCACTACAATTATTAGCCACTACACTCGTTGCTTTAAAAGCTAAAATATTCAAGTAAATTTTGAATCCGGGTCTCGGAATAAATCAAAATTAAAACGGTTTGAACGGAGTCAACTTATTTAGAAAAGTTCCAAATAATTCTCGGAAAATAAGTTAGTTTCGGAAAATAATTGACAATAAGTAAGCAAAAGTGAGCTGTCCTCTGAATTTATAGGAGAGCTCAAGGCTCCCCACTCGGGGCGAAACTGGGCCGACTGAAACTCGGTCATGGCGGGAGTATCGGGGAGATTACGGAGTTAAACGAGGACTACTGACCCTTAGCAAAGACAGAAGCCACGTATCTGCTTCTTTAATCTTTGCTACTGGTCAGACGCCTCGTTACAAGTTGACGACGTAGCTTCGCCACAGATCCTTCAGGATTTAATCCAAACTTCTCGCTTTCTTCGATCAGCTGGTTCTTCAGACGGTATATCCAACCCACGCGGTTGTCTGCCACTTCTAGGCCTACGGTCTCGTCTTCTTGCTCGTCGGAGGACTGTTCTTGACTTTGCCCGGTCGGATCTTGCTTGCTGTCGGTGTTTGCCATTGTGACAGTGGTCTATTTTGATTGCTGGATGGAATGTCCTTCGTCGGCGATGTCTTCCTTCACGATGACTGAAAGAAAAACAGGTCCCTCTCGGGCGCCAAATTTGCGACGCTCTTTCGGTTCGGGCGTCAAATTTGCGACGCTTCTGGTTGTAAATGAGGGGTACGCCGGGTTTGGGGCGGAATTGTTGTTGTCTGCTTTAACACAACAATTCTGCGGGAGTCTCGGGCGCCAGATTTTATTACGGAGTTTTCTCTCCAGCGGCTTCGTTGTATACCTGGTGAAACGAAGACCTGGGTAGCTTCAGTGCAGAAAGTAAATGTCCAGGGGTCGATTCTTCTTCCACGTGGAAAACTGAAAGCTTTTAGAAGCAGAACATGCACACGCAAATAAATCATACACCAAACGCTAGAGAAAGAATTTATATTAACAACAATATAATACAATTTTTACAAACCAACTATTACCTAAAAATACGGTTTTGCAAGCCAGCCACAAGCGGTGCGATAAATAGCGAATAAAGCGGGACAAAGCAATGTTTATGGTGCAAGCGGTTATAGCAAGCGGAAAATAAAACAATTGATTTTATAATTACCAGAGCTATAATCTCTATTAAAATTGTAAGGTGCCACCTCTACTGAAACGGTACTCAAAACTAAACTTAAACAAAAAGATACTCTAAACAATTAAATGAAAACAGGGTCGGAACAGGGAGGGCAGGCTCTATTTAATTCTACCCAGAAGTAGGTGACGAGTACACAGGGATAGTGCACTACTGTACGGGTCAGCCACTCCAAGCAAAAATAAACCAAGCAAATAAACAGGCCGGGGAGAAACAAACACGGAGGGCTTCACTTAGATCACCGGAGAAGATGTCTAGTCGCAGAACCGAATTTTGCAATCCGTTCGCAAACACATTAATAGCAATTTTTTCGCTCGCTGGTCTTAAAGTGTGAAGCGTGTTATTATTACCCTCGGCTTGCGTAATTGTTAAATCGACCAACAAGTCTTCAATTAATTTACCGAAATCATCAACAGATTTATTACCTTGTTTAGAATTATTTATTTTAGTGGACAAAGCTGCTGTCGATTTTCTAGTTAACAGATGTCGTTTCATATCTGCAATCAAATCAGCGTTGGATTGATATGACTTACTTAGTCTAATTTTTGCATTTTGAGAGAGGCGGGCTTTTAAAACAGCAACGTTTTCGTGGTCATTCATTACAGGCAACAAACTTGTCGCTGTTCTTAAATCAAATTTTTCAACCATGTTTGCTTGAATTTGACCTACATGTAGATTGCAATTAACTAATCTATCATCTAAAATGACTTTTATGTTATCAAAATTTTTATTTATAGCATCTATCAAAGATTTAACCTCGGCAATTATAGCCGGTTCATGAGAACTGCTATTAAACGATTCTTTTAATCCCACTAGTTCTATAATCTTAACTTATCTAACTCTTTAAATTTACCGTCTATAATTCTAATATTCTTACGTCTTTCTGCATTGTCCTTGTTTAGATTTCGATTGAAAACTCTTACTTCTTCTAGTAGGTAGGTAACGAAATTCTCTGGACTCTGACATGACATCTTTGTTTGCTCATGAATACACAAGTCACAATTTACACTTATACTGTTACTCACTCACTTTTACGCTTGTTCTCGACTCCTGGATACCTCATGACGAATTTTCATTTCAAACTTCTTCTTGCATTTACCATAGTAGAAAATTACGACCAATGATGCTGTCATGAAAATGACGATATCCTTTATGGAAAACCTTGTAAGACCTTGTGAATTTGCACTGTTAGCGGTTTGGGCGATAATCACTTCCTCTTTTGATTGACTGCTTCCCATGATGCCTTACTTGATCTTCAAACTATTTTCCGGTAGTTATCGCTTCGGTAATTAGTGATTAGGTACAGGCAGTGTCGACTGGCAGGGTCGGCATGTAATGATGTTGGTTAGGGGATTATAAAATAAACGCAGAATTCCCTTTAACTGAATTATATTTATTCCATGTCTCGTTAAGATGTTAACATATCGATAGTTCGAAACCAACTCTACATACTTCAATAAAATCTATATTAATTAATATTGCATGTATTGCAGAAAAGAGCTCGATGAACCTATCGACTTTGTGTTATTGCTGACATTAAAGACATTTGTCAATTGCAAAGCAATAGTTCATTAAACTCGATATATTTCACATTACGTACCTCCTTGGGGGGAGAGAAAAAAAACAAAGAACAATAAAATTTGTTGTTTTTTTCAATTGTACAATAAACGAAAATGAACTAACTATAAATAGAAATTCTAAATTAGAAATAAATGCTAATGAATTCTATCTAATACACACTACGTAGTATAATGTACTAATAATAGGACTTAACACGATTTTTATGAACTTCTATTAACTTATTATCTACCTTAAGTACAATGTTTGGAGATCTACTCTCAATAATAGGGTAAGGACCTATATACAAAGGGTCGGCCTTATTCCCTGAATTATTTCTTAGCATAACCTTGTCTCCTATGGTATACGTAATACAGTTACTTTTTTCATAATACAGTATTTTTCATTTGCTTTTTGATGCGAGTAAGTTTTCGTAAGCATCATGACATGCTTGTTGTAATCGATATTTTAATTCTAAGGGATAATTATCAAAATTATATAGTGGGTCCATACTATTAATAATATTCGTATTCGAAGGCAATTTACTTAATTTTCCAAAAATCAATTCGTGTGGTGTGTACTTAGTTTCAGTATGTACCGTTTTGTTATAAGCAAAACACCAATACGAAACTCACGAACTCCAAGTACCTGGATATTTTGAAATTTGGATTCGCAAATAAGCTCCTAAATGTAATTTTAAGTCTGTAAATAGCATAACCAGTCGTTGTAGGATATTACGGTGGTAACATTGTCCTTTCCGTTTATGTAATTGATAGTAAAATCATATTCTTCAAGTACCAATCAAAATTTCATTAACCTACTGGAAGGATTAGTCATTCCTAGTAAATAAATTAACGGTCTATCGTCCGTAAAAATTTTAAATTTGCGACCATACAAATACGGCGTAAACTGCTTTACTGCCCAAACTATTGCCGAAAGTTCTTTTTCAATGGTACAGTAGTTTCTTTCGGCTTTATTTAAAGTTCTACTGGCGTATGCAATAGGTTTATCGTTACCATTAGATAATATTGCCCCAATTGCAAAACCTGATGCATCAGTTTTCAAATTAAAAATATTATCTGCGGAAAAATGTGGATATTGTAAAATAGGGGGATTTATGAATGACTCTTTTAACGTATCAAACGCTAGTTGACACTGTGGAGTCCATTGGAATGTACACCCTTTTTAGATAAATCATTTAGAGGTGCTGCTATTTGAGCAAAATTTTGAATGTACCTCATGTAATAAACTCCAAACGCAACAAATCGTTTTGTAGCATCCGCATCTTTAGGCGTTGGATACTGTTGAATAGCTAAAGTTTTCATAAGATCAGGAGAAACTCTTTCAGATGATATAACGTTACGAAGATACAAAATTTCTTTTTTCAAAAAGTGACACTTATTAGGATTTAATTTTAAATTAACATCTCGCAGTCGTTGTAAAATTTTTACAAGATTCTTATTATGATTTATTAGATTATTACCAAAATCAACTAAATCATCCAAATAAACAAAGCAACTGTCATCATTTAACCCAGACATAGCAATTGTCATGGCACGAGAAAATGCACTCGGACTAATCTTTAAACCCATTGGAAGTCTTGTCATTTGATACTGTCCCCGTTCTGTACTAAAAGCTGTGCAAGGGCGGCTTGCATTGTCAAGTTTAATTTGATAATAACCCTGAGTAAGATCAAGATGTGAAAAGTACATCGCTCCCGAAAGGGAATCTAAGATTTCCGAAATACAAGGTAAAGGAAACCTATCATCCTGAATTTTTTGATTAAGTAATCGATAGTCTATAACTAAACGAGATTTTTTATTTCCATTTTGATATACTTTCTTTGGAACAATTAATAAGGGTGCGGACCAGGGCGAATTAGCTTTTTCAATAATTCCGTTTTGCAACATCTTTTCAATTTGCATATGCACTTCCTGTATCTGTGAATGCGGTAACCGATAAGGTTTTACAAAAATGTTTAAATATTTTATAAATATTCGTTACCGTTAAGGGATCGTTTTCTAAATGAAAAACATCCGAATATTTCGCTAAAACCCTTTGCAGTGAAAAGTTTTCTTCTTTGTTTAAATGATCGGTTTTCACCAACTCTAATAATTTATCTACTCTGTTGACTGAAGAAACACGATTTTCTATACATAGTAACTATCTTACTTTCCTATTGTGGGACGAAATTTTTTAAATTTAATTTCCTCATCGCGTACATTTAGTATTTTTACTGGTACCATATTATGATTAGGTGTGGCCAAACTTCCCGCCACGAGAACACCTTCACATAATTCATCTGGCAAAACTACGCACTCTTCATTAGTATCAACCCAGCAATATTTAATTACTTCACATCTCGCTGGAATCGTAGTGTGGTATTCTGTTTTTGACCATTTTGTTATTTGCAACCCAGAAAGAAAAACAAAATTTTTCAAAATCTAAAGTCGCTGCATACTTTTGAAAATATCTGAACCTAATACTCCGTGCATACCATTTTCAAACCCTTTCATAAGCAAAAACTCATGACACGTTATTTACCTGTAATTGTATTTGCTGATCCTTCTGTCATAGTTGACCCAGAAATTTCATTTACTCTAACTTGCTTAGTTTTATTAATTATTTCATTATTGCCTAAATATTTCTTAAAAATAATACTAACTGATGCCCTTGTATCTAATAAAAGTATTAAGTCATTCGCACCATACTTCATTCGCACAAAATTTAAACCATTTAAATTTAAAATTACTACTTCTTTAATGTTGTCGTGGGGATCGAAGAAACGTCCTACTATTGGATACTACTATTTTTATAGTTATTGTTAATAGTGTTTGTTTCGTTTGTTTATATATCCTTTTTTAGTCTTATAGCTAGTTTAGTTTCTGTTATTTACTAGAATTCATTCAGTTAGTGTAGATTAAGTGCAGGTTAAAGGGGGTTGTTAAAGTTGTTGCTAGTTTAGTTTCTGTTTATTTTCAAGATATTAATTCAGTTAGTGTAGATTAAGTGTAGGTTAAAGGGGGTTGTCAAAGTTGTAGCTAGTTTAGTTTCTGTTATTTACTAGAATTAATTCAGTTAGTGTAGATTAAGTGCAGGTTAAAGGGGGTTGTTAAAGTTGTAGCTAGTTTAGTTTCTGTTATTTACTAGAATTAATTCAGTTAGTGTAGATTAAGTGCAGGTTAAAGGGGGTTGTTAAAGTTGTAGCTAGTTTAGTTTCTGTTTATGTAAAGTTTTATTAGCGTGCGTAAGGTAGGTTAGTTTATTATTTTTTTGGCACATGGTCGTTAGTTTATAATAAATTAGTACCTATATACTACACAAAATATGGACGAGGCTATTTTAATTCAGCTGGTGGAAAATTATCCAGTTTTATATAATAAATCGTCCAAGGATTTCAAGGACAATAAAATGAAGGAAAATGCCTGGGCGGGCATTGCTGATGTAATGGGCAATAATACAACAGGTAATTTCGATATCTGATGTAACATGTAACAATATCTTCTTTGCTAACATAAACTTGTTTACTAACAGCTGAGGACTGTCAGCGAGTGTGGAAAAACTTGCGAGACCGCTACACTAATGAGCGAAGGAAGATGCGGATATTCCATTCTGGGGATGAGGCAACAGAAGAGCCTACGTGGTGTCTGTTTGGCTATTTACATTTTCTGGAGAAACATGTCCAACCCCGAAAGTAAGTTTTTATTTCTTCTGTTTTATTTTGGAATGTTATCGTTTTATTAATTTATTCAGAACGAAATCAAACTGGGGATGTTGGGTTGTTGGAGGATGAAGAAGATGAGGGAGACACTGACGATGAGGGAAACACCAGGCAGTTTTTATCAGTGACCCCAAGTATAGCCAAGGAAGCAACTCCTTGCAAAAGGAAGAAGGGCATGAACAACGTTGATGAGCAAGTAGGTTCTGCCATGTCCAGTGTTAGCGAGTTTTTAAGAAAAACACAGGCTGTTGAAAGCTCTGAGAATGCCTTTGCCAAGTATGTAGCAGTGGCATTGAAGGAGCTTTCCAAACGTAAAAAGAAGATGGCGAAAAGGGAAATTTTGGAAGTTTTGTATAAGTACGAAGACAACAGTGATTCTGAATAAATAAAATAATATTAAAATTTACCTGGTTTTTATTTATCTGCATGAACTGTTATTTTCTAATCAATATTGTACTTTGAGGTTATACTATCAGGGGAATCCAGATAATTATTTAAATCCGTGGTTGGAATTGAAATACGACTTGGGAATGTTACCATACAGAATGTTACTTCAAATCGACAGCAGTAGGACCTACTTAATAATACCAATTTATTTGTTAATTTATGGGTCACACCAATCTTACTTTGTCATAACGAGAGATCAATAAAAAAACCAATTAGGGTAGGCTGTGAAATTGAATTATTTTAAAGTGGTACTGTGGCCACATCCACAGAATGACATTTCTGACATGAAAATTTTAAACTGAAAGCTCTTGTCTAAGTTTTTTATTTGATTATCAAATTATTAAAAAATTTTATTAAATATTATATATAATATTATATTAAATAATTTAAAATAATTCAATTTCATAGCCTACCCTAGTTGGTTTTTTTATTGATCTCTCGTTATAAATGATAGGCAAATTTGGGTAATTGGAATTTTCCTGACCTTTCCACGAAGTACATGGATGTTGCTACTGCGAGCAGCTTTTTTATTGGTTCAAAAAATGACCCACCGTGTATATATAAAAAGGCAAAGTACAATTATTACATTTTTATAAATTTAATGTTTATTAATATTTATTACATAATAACACAAAGGTATATACAGTAGGTACTTGGAGTGATAGTATATCAACCGTCATGTACAGCGTTCCCTGTACGACGTACCAATTCATATTGCCAAGGAACTTCACCCTCGGGAGATACAAAATAATCAGCCAAAGCTGTTCTTGCCTCTCTATTTCTCTGGTTACTTCTATGTCCTACCCTAGGTGTGAGCTCGTTCATATTAAGTCTCCCTACTCTTCTATCTTCGCCATCGACACACTTTAAGAGACAGTAGGCTTCGGGGTTTTCTGCTTTGACAAAATTATGCAAACAAACAGTGGCATGAACTATTGCATCAATATGATTTACATCAGGAACAATTGTTTGTTTTAAAATACGCCATCTTGCTACCAATATTCCGAAAGCATTTTCAATCACTCTACGTGCCCTCGACAGCCTGTAATTGAAAATTTTGAATTTTTCGTCCAACAGCAGCCGCCTTGGGTATGGGCGCATTATACAGTGAGCACCAAACATATGGAACATACCAAATAAAACCGAAATGAATGTTTTTTTCTAAAAATCCCGAAACACGTCAATTTTCTTTTTTAAAAATACACATTGGAATGTCAAAATAATTTTCCGGCCTTCATTTGTTTGTAAATGATGACGTCATCAGTATTTTTTTTAAATGTCAACCCCCAATTTTTTTTCGCGTTTTTGATACATCTTTTAATTGCTTAAATGACAGTATAAAAATGTTGATACCTTACATAAGAAAATTTTCGAGAAATAAATTATTTAATGTTTTATAAACACATTCTTAACAAATGCTAACCATGGTTTAATGGTATTAGTATTGATAAAAGAGAATCAAAGGTACCAAGAAACAAATGCCCAATTGTCAAATATTCAGAAATGTTAATTGTCGTTTACTTGTAATAATTAACATCAGCTTCATAAATATGATATGGCTCATTTAACAATTACAAGTAAACGACAATTAACATTTCTGAATATTTGACAACTTATAGGCACTTGTTTAGATTACGGGCATTTGTTTCTTGGTACCTTTGATTCTCTTTTATCGATACTAATACCATTAAACCATGTTTAACATTTGTTAAGAATGTGTTTATTAAACATTAAATAATTTATTTCTCGAAAATTTTCTTATGTAAGGTATCAACATTTTTATACTGTCATTTAAGCAATTAAAAGATGTATCAAAAAAGGGGAAAAATAAATGGGGGTTGACATTTAAAAAAATTACTGATGACGTCACCACTTACAAACAAATGAAGGCCGGAAAATTATTTTGACATTCTAATGTGTATTTTTAAAAAAGAAAATTGACGTGTTTCGGGATTTTTAGAAAAAAACATTCATTTCGGTTTTATTTGGTATGTTCCATATGTTTGGTGCTCACTGTATATGATTTTAGGGGAAACGCTTCGTCCGCCACAAACATATACGGCATCAAAATATTTGTCCCAGGTAAATAAGTTTCTTCCGGCAGATTCATCCGGCTCTGTTCTAGTGCTGCTCCAAATCCACTTTCACTGAAAACAGCACCATCGCTTTGAGCCCCATAAGCTCCTATATCTACTAATGTGAAATTATAATCCGCATCGCAACTAGCCATCAATACAATGCTGAAATATTTTTTGTAATTGAAATATTGCGAGCCTGAATTAAAGGGAGCTTGTATAGATATGTGTTTCCCATCGAAGGCTCCTACACAATTTGGAAAATTCCATTTATCGAGGAAGCCCTTACATATTGCCTGCCATTCTTCAGTAGTGGATGGTGCACGTAAATATATGGGGCTTAAAGCCTTGCAGAGAACCTCGCATACCTCGTGAATAATCTGTTGCACAGTTGTATGACCCAGCTGATATGCCCACGCTATCGTTTGCATTGAAGAACCCTGCGATAAATAGCTGAAATATAATCACAAATTAACTTGATACCTATTGCAACAATGTTTTATTGGATTCTTACTGTAAAGTGACTGCCAATCTTTCCTCAGGAGATACACTATCTGGTAGTTGCCTCTTCATTAAATGTGGTTGTATAATCGATAGTAATTTTTCAAATGCTGAACCATTCATTCTGGTGTACAATCCGAACTGGTGAGGGTCTCGAGTATTCATCGGAATAAATGATCTTCTGTAAAATCCTTCCTCTTGTCTGCGTCTATTGATTTCTCGCACCTTACAGCTTCTTGCTCGACGTTTGGTCTCTCTGGACATATAATATGCCCCAATCACTGCTCCTATACACGCAACAATAATCGGATCATCCATATCGTACGAACTTAGGACGCCTAACCTGAAATAATAAACTAACAACCCCCTTTAACCTACACTTAATCTACACTAACTGAATTAATATCTTGAAAATAAACAGAAACTAAACTAGCAACAACTTTAACAACCCCCTTTAACCTGCACTTAATCTACACTAACTGAATTAATATCTTAAAAATAAACAGAAACTAAACTAGCAACAACTTTAACAACCCCCTTTAACCTGCACTTAATCTACACTAACTGAATTAATTCTAGCAAATAACAGAAACTAAACTAGCTATAAGACTAAAAAAGGATATATAAACAAACGAAACAAACACTATTAACAATAACTATAAAAATTCAAAAATAAAAAGCATGTGGCGAGAATGAACAAATAATGGCCGTCGAACGATTCTCAGCGAAACAGCTGATGGAAGGACGCGTACTCGGCGCGCATCGGAGTTGAACGCAACGGTTTCTGATTGGTTGACCGCAAGAACAGCAGTAAGCAGCAGTAGATTTCTTATTGTTACGGTCGTTGCGGCTTACTATAAACGCTACCATGTAAAATCCTATGTTCTATTTTCTTACTGATACGGCTACTGATACGACTACTGTTACTGACGAACTATAAACATGCTTACGCATCGACGAAATAAACAACACTGGACGACACTGTTTTGTTACTTGGTTAGTAAATGGAACACAACAATATTGCCGGTATCTATGGAAATTGCCTTAGGTTATGGCATCGTCAACATAACGAAACCAAAATACAATTTTATCTGATAGATATTTTAGCATGTTTTGATAGTTCTTTCGAATACATTAACGACTTTCTAATTTTTATTAATACTTTACATCAAAAAATTAAATTTACACTAGAAATTGAACAAAACAAATGTATTAACTTCTTAGACTTAAACATAAAAATCATTATCATATTTATAAGAAACCTACACAAACTGATATTACCATACCTCACATACCACATACATACACATAAATTAGCAGCATATCAATCTTTAGTACACAGAGCTCTAACAATTCCTTTAGATAAAAATATTTTTAATAGAGAAATTTCCATTATTAAACAAATTGCATATAGCAATGGATATAACACTACACTTATTGACACGTTAATTAAAAAGAAAAATTGTAAATTAGCTATTCAAAAAGTTTATTGTACTAATAAATCTGATAAAACTTTAAAATACGTTTCAATTCCATATTTTGGTAATATTTCAGAAAAGATTGCTAAAATTATAGATAATACAAATAAATATAAAGTCATTTTTAAAACAAATAAAAATATTCTATATACTCTTTTCAATGCAAAGACAAAACTAATGATTTACCAAAATCAGGTATTTATAAATTAAATTGTCTACATTGTAATTTAGTCTATATAGGTCAAACAATTAGAAATTTCAGTATTAGGCAAAAAGAACATAGCCGTTGTTACAAATATAAACATGCACATAAATCAAATTACGCTCAACATTTATTAGAACAAAATCATACATTGACATCTGATAATACAATTAAATTTTTACACTTTTCTGATAGCAAAAATAAATTAAATATTTTGGAAGCTTTTGAAATTTATAAACACACAAAAAACAACATACCTTTAATGAATGAGCAAATTGAACTCTTAAATTCTCCTTTACTGAAGATTTTGGAATAGATTTCTTTTAAAAACTCTGATAAGCGACTGACCTCCGACGGGTTGACTGGGGCCAGCTGCTTCACGCAGTGTTAAAATAATAGAATCAAGCAGTTACTATATAAATAATTTTGCATTTGTTATTAAATATCTTATATGCTTTTGACAATGGCACATTGATGCCGAAATACGTATAAAGCAAAATAAATATTGTTATTCCAGTTAAAATCGATATTTTATTTGATATTTATATTTCTATAATTATGGATTTTAACAAAGTAATGCTTGAAAATGTCAATAAATACGAATTATATACAGCTCCTATTATATTGTTGATAGTTTTATGATGGTCGGCACCGCCGCCGCCCGGAGGCGAGAAGACGATAATATAGCCATAAAAGCTAAAAGAATCCGTCTCCGTGGTCCTGGCGGCGCCGTGTATATTATACGAATACTTAATGTCCGCGATGCGATATTAAATTAATTCGCGGTTGCACCACATCCTACCTACATAGGTCTCTATATACACGGTAGCTATTAAAGATGAGACTCAAGCCGTAGCGCCCAAACGCTTTGAAATATTATTATGAAGATGGCGAACGTACATACAGACGCAGATAATACTGCTCCAACAAAACCGTGCAAAAAGTGTAAACAATTACCACGTAGTGGAATAAAGTGTACCAAGTGCTACTCACTTAATCATCCCAGTTGCATTAAATACATGAAAAACATCAAACAAATTGACGATCAGCATATCATTTGCTGTGAAGATGATGCACCTGATTACAACGAAAATGAAAATGGCGCTGAAGGATCAGCAGAAAATCTTGAAGCTATCACTAAAATAAACGAGGTAAGCTACTTAAAAGATATCATTTGCTCTAAGGATATTATAGTAAATGAACTTCGTGACAAAATATCGCTACTGCAACGACCTAGCTCCCTAGCTCGTGAGGAGGAGGTCGCCACAGAATTTATTTGTGCCAGGGATAGCTCGGGAGTACCCAGGGTTCGTTGAAATCTTTGAAAATAAAATCTAAGGATCAAAATAACAAGTTTATTTACAGGAATATTTACACACGGGTTGAACACTGGTTCAAGGTGGCTAAAATTAACCAAATGAATGTTTTATCTGTATAACTAAAAATAAAAATTAACAAATGTATAATATGTACAAGTTAATAAAATTAAACAAATTTTTGGTAAATTATTTAAGTCCGGTTCTGGATTTTCAAATATAACTTACAGTTCTCTGTTTGATTAAAACGGCAGATTGCCGGGAGTGATCAAAGGGGTCGCTGCGGTTAAGTTACTGAAAGTTAATGCCTTATCTTTTGACAAGTAAATATGGCGGAACGTCAACAGCAATTGATTGGTAAAACGGAATGATTGATTGAAACAATGAATGTGAGAGCAACCACTAATAGGTTGCCAGGTGCGGGTTAAAGTGTTTGAGTGGAAGTGTGACCAGGTAAGTCTTAAAATAATTATATTTTATGTCGGTCGGTGAATTTATTGAACAGGTTTAATATACAGGGCGGTTGAAAGTTAATTAAATTAAAATTCGGTTACTGGCTGGTTTGAAGAACCCAACTTAGTTCTGACCCAAGTCGATGGACAGGACTACGGTAGTTTACGTGTGTTTCACCCTACTTGTTACGTATTGTTGTCACATATAGGGTAAAACTCCGTAGGGCTGGTTCGGAACTGAGTAATTGGTGTTTTGTTCTACGTGTTACGAAACTGTCACTCATAAAAGCAAAACATTACTCGGAATAACTAATTGGGGATTAAACAAGGTAGTTCACTTGTTGCAAGCACATATGCCCTACCTTGGGGAAGCTTACCCTGATGAAAGCCGTCTTGTATTATGCCACATACGGTCCACCAGGATAAACTATACTAACTAGGATCGGATTCGGGAGCGGAAAACAGGTTAGAGGTTTCAGGTCAGAACTTATTTAAATTACTTACGGAAATAAATTAGTCACACTTCCCTAATGATTTGAAATTAAATTTCGATTCACTAAATAAGTAATTTACGGCAATCGCAATGCCGGAAATTACTTCGGGGCACAACTATAAAACTAAACCGGGATTGAGGATCCAAGCTAAGTTTTAACTTTATTCGGACAACCAAAATTACTAATCGGAATAATACGGTTCGTATCAGTTTTCGGAGTTGTTTAAATTGTGCTGGAGCGGCGGTTTTATAGCCCGGCGTCGGCTTCCTCCGCACAGCGACGCGGACCGTCCCTTCTCCTTCGTGGAGGGAGAAGTTGTTGCCCGCGCCTCTGTATGACGTCTATCTGGCGGAAACGACGCTATCTCGGAATGTGCAACATGGCGTCTTCTTTTCGACGCACCAAATTGCACACCCCAATAATAGCGTCGTTACATTCCTCCCTCTCTTCGGGGAAAAGGGAGAAATGTTGGGAGTGCGGTTGGGCCGGTGTCGTGGAGTTGTCGGACCTCTTCCTCAGGCTGACGGGCTGGTGTTGAGGGCAGGAGATATGTTTTGTAGTGGTGACGTGGTCATGTTTAGCAGACGATCCTTCCTCACCCGGACAAAACAACCTGGAGCAAAGAATACTCTCACCCGTTTGTGTTGCTTACGGTTTTTACGCTTCTTCTTCCCGGGAACACTGGAGGAGGAAGTCGTCGCCATGGCTGCTGTCTGGGGAACGGCCACCGGTTGGGGAACAGGCATGGTCATTCCAGAAGTTGACGGCCCAGGGAGCTGCACCATCTTCTCAACCAAGGACTGGATCCCCAACGACTCCACCACAGGCGGACGAGGGCTGGCAGCAGGAAGGAGTTCCTCGGGTACGGGAAACGGAATACGGACCTCTTCCTGCTCCACGACCATGCACGGTGGGGTGCCTGGGGTTAGTGGAGGTTTCTGGAGATCTGGCGTCCTCGGTAGGGGCGAGAAGTACAACCCTTCCTGGTCTGGGTTGGCCGGCGGAGTCACAGGTGAGTCCCCAAATAATTGCTTTAACTTTTTCACCAGGTTCTTCTCTTTCTTCGGCGTTATAGGCTGTCGGTATTCTGATAGACCTGGTGAATATGCCGGATCGGTGGGCGAAGGGATGGCCAAGGTTGGGGCACCAACTCCCTCCAAGGATACCCTAGCCACGATGCCATCGGGAGAGCGGATTATGGGCATCGGCGGCAGGTACTGGGACGGATTCCAGGGCCTGATTTTGTACGGCTTCGAGTGGCGGTCACGGTTACGGCGGTGCTTCTTTACTGGAGCCATTACTGCATACGGAGGTGAGGTTTCCTTCTTTAACTTGTTGTTTCCAACAGTCAAGAATGAATGAATTGCAGGTCTGTGGTCAGCCGGAGATATAGTGGGTGGCATCCCCTCCATCATGGCGATGGTTGGTGGGGGAAGCTCGTGCGCCGGTTTCAGGTCCTTAACATGGACGGTACCTGCAGCCCGATGTCCCCGGGTTTCCTGGAGCTGGAACATCACCGGAGAGATCACTTTCTTGATGCGGAAGGGACCAGCATACTTGGGAGCAAGTTTGGGGCAAAATCCTTTGGCGGCATCTGCAAGTAAATGTTCTTTCCTATATACTAACTCACCGATGTGGGGTCTCCAATCCCTCCGTCGCAAGTTGTAGTGATGACTCTGCTTTGCGAAGGCTTTGGACAGATTTTCTTTTACTAATTTATAAATTTGCTGCAGCTTCCCCAACTGTTGCTGATACTCCGGGTATGTTGGGGGTTCGGGACCTTCTGCTGGATCGGCCTGGGCTCGGAGAGATCCGGGGAGCAGCATCTCACGGCCATAATTGAGTAAAGAGGGGGAGAATCCAGTGGACTCATGTTTTGCAGTGTTGATGGCGAAGACCATCTCGGGGAGAGAAGCATCCCATGTCTTCTGGTTGCCTCGGGAGAGTTGCGCCAACATGGTGCCGATGACCTTATTCATCCGTTCCACTGGATTCGTTTGGGGAGTATATGGTGGGGTAAGCTGATGCTTAATACCATACGTTTGAGTCAATCCCTGAAACAATTTGTTAACATATTGTGACCCATTATCTGACACCACCGTTTTAGGGGTGCCAAATCTAAAGATGATTTTTTCCTGGAAGGCCTTAATCACTGTGCTTGCGGTTGCCTTCCGGAGAGGGTGGACCTCCACCCACTTAGTGAAGCGGTCCTGAAATACAAGCAAATATACGTTGCCTTTGGTAGACCTGGTGAGTGGGCCAATCAAGTCGGTGCTGACTACTTCCCAGGGGCCCTCTACCCGGGACCAGCACATCTTGCCCGGTATCTTCTCCTGAGTCTTCTTGTACTCCTGGCAGGTGTGGCATGCTCGGACATAACGGACCACATCCCTGTGGAGTCCCGGCCAGAAGTAATGTTGGGCAATTCGGTGGATGGTCTTACGAATCCCCAGGTGGCCGGACTGGTCATGGCATTCCTGTAGGACTTCCTTGCGCTGGGGAGTCGGTATACACAGTCTCCAAAGTGGATGGAATCCTTCGGTCAATGCAGAATCTGTATCGGGAAAACACCTAAACAGTTTACCTTCTTGTATACGGTAAGTATCGAAGTCCTCCGGGTCGGTCTTCACGTTTTCTAGTAACTTTTGATACCACCGACAATCCTCCTTGGGAGTTATGGCGGACACAGGATTGACAGTTACCTTTTCCAGCTCCTGTTCCTCGTGGGCTCGGGAAAGAGCGTCTGCGACCTGGTTCATGGAGCCTCTGCTGTACTGGATTTCAAAATCGTATTTCTGAAGCTCTAGCATCCATCTCATGAGCCGGCCGGTGGGATTCGGGACGGAGTGAAGCCATCTGAGACTCCGCTGGTCGCTGAGAACGGTGAATTTGTAGCCCTCCAGGTAACCTCGGAGCTTCCTTATGGCCCACACCACGCAGAGGCATTCCAGCTCGACCGTGGAATATTTCTTCTCGGCTGGAGAGAGAGTTCGGCTGGCATAGGCGATGACTCGCTCGTCTCCATTCTGCACCTGGGTCAGGACCACGCCGAGTCCGGTATTCGAGGCATCTGTCTGCAAGCAAAATGGAACCTGGAAGTCAGGACAGGCTAGTATAGGAGCAGAGGTGAGTGTTTGTTTCAATTGGCGAAAGGCTTCTCCCTGGTCAGAACCCCATAAAAATTTCTTATTCTTCTGCAGGAGGGCAGTAAGCGGAGCGGCCGTCTGGGAGAACTGCGGTATGAATTTTCTGTACCAGGAGGCCATCCCCAGGAATCTTCTTACGGCTTTGACGTTTCGGGGTTGCTCCACCTGGAGGAGGGCTTCAATCTTCTCGGGATCCGTTTGGATACCTTGTCGGTTGACCACATGACCCAGGTATTTGAGCTCGCTGCGACAGAAAACAAACTTCTCGGGTTGGAGCTGCAGTCCGGCATCTCGTAGCCTTTGGAATACGGTTTGCAGGTGCTGGAGATGTTCGTCGAAGGTGCGACTGACAATTATAATGTCGTCCAAGTAGCAGAAGGCATTTGGTTCAAGCTCGGGGCCGATGATAGTGTCCAGGAGACGCTGGAACGTAGCAGGGGCGGCGTGTAGTCCGAAGGGCATGACTTTAAATTGGAATAAGCCCAAACCAGGTACCGTGAAGGCTGTAATGGGTCGGCTTTCGGGTGACAAGGGAACCTGCCAATATCCCTGTCTCAGATCTAGCGTGGTCAAGAAGTGGGCCCCTCGGAGCTTGTCCAGGATCCCTTGAATGAAGGGTAAGGGGTATGCGTCGGGTTCCGTGACATCGTTGACCCTGCGGAAATCAATACAAAATCTATGCTTACCGGATGACTTCTTTACCAGGACTACTGGGGAGCTCCACGCACTACTGGACGGTTCGATGACCTCTTCATTCAACATTCGGTAAACTTCTTGGTTTATTATATCTTGCATCACCGGGTTTCGAGGGTAGTACCTTTGTTTAACTGGTTCTGTACCGGGTTTTAACTTAATTACATGTTGGGTTCTGTTGGTAGGTCCTTTAACCGCTTGAAACAGGGGTAGCTCCTGGTCTAGGAACGAGTTGAGCTTCTCCAGCTGCTCGTGGGTGAGGGCCTGCAGACCTCCAAGTCCGGAAGCGGTCTCCATGTCCATTAAGTCGACTTCTTCATCAGGAAAAACTAGCTTTTTCAGGTCGGGCTGTATGGAACAATTTAATTTTTTTAATAAATCCAGGCCCACTATGGCTTCGGTGGATAGATTGGGTAGTAGCTCCCAGGGGGACACGATCACCAGGCTGCCAATAGTTGTGGGGAAGGTAAAACATCCGGTTGTGTGGACGAGGGAACCATCGGCTAATTGGACGGCGGTGGGATTCTCGGTGGAGGCCTGGTATCCTTCGTCCACCAGGAACGCTCCAATGCGGGGACCAATGTATGACCTGGTGGCTCCTGTATCCACCAAGGCGACAAATTCTCGGCTGCGAATATTTAGCTTAACAAAGAGCCGGGATTCTAAGGTAGCTAAGGAAGTGGGATGGATTGAATTGTTTGTCATAATTTGTCTTACTCGTTGCAGCCAGTTGTTCCACTCCGCTTGGTTGATGGTGGATGAGGAGACGGCCTGGGGTTGCCGGGAGGACCTCACACCTCTCGACGGCCGGAGGCGTTTCCCGGACGAGGTTTCCTACACCCTGGGTGGTCGGAGCGTACCCCTTGCTGTCCACACCAGGAGCAGAACAGGCGTGGAGGGTTACGGCATCCGGTGCGCCAATGTCCAGACTCCCCGCAGCGCCAGCAGATCTGTTCCCTGGCAGCTGAAGCGGTGGGTTGACGGTTGGGAGCTGGGGTACGGATCACGGGAGTGCTGACCCCACTTGGAGGCCTGAGTGGGGGAGATGAAGTCCTGAAATGAACAGTGGCAGGGCGAGCTGGGGGTTCTGGGCTTCTCGCGGCTACTGCCATCACGGGGAGGGTCTTTTCGCCTTTGGGTCGGCGGCTTTCATAGGCGGTTTCTGCCATGTAGGCCTGAACTGGAGAGGGCGGAGGACGGAAAGTGGCTTCTTCTAACTTCAGGTTTTCATACTCGGTGGCTTGCTGGACCAACTCAGGTAAGGTTTTGAAATCTCGTCTTCTCACGTACAGTTTGTACTCGGGCCGTAAATTATCATACACCCGCTCCAGTTGGCTGGCCACGGAATATCCCCCATGTCTGCGCATCAACGTCTGGAGAGCGGTGATGTAGTCTGCGACGGATTCATGATTGCCCTGGGTTCTTCTTCGGACCTCTTCTTCGAGCCTTCCTCGGAAGCGAGCAGGTAGGTATTGAACTCGGAATTGTTTCTCAAAATCCCTCCATGTCTGCCAATTATCTTTGTTATTACGGAACCATAATATGGCCTTACCTTTCAGGAGTTCGGGAAGGACTGTTAACAGCGAGTCCCGACGAAGCTGGTAGCAGGTGGTGAGTTCCTCGATCCTTTCCAGGAAGGACACCGGATCACCTTCCCCGTCGAACTTCACACCCCACTTCCGTACAACGTCACACACCATCGGGATGGCTGGTACTGGTGCGAGCGTGGGAGCGGACCAAGAGGGTATTTTCAGACCTGGATTAGGCAGGGTTTTCCGGGCTGGTTCTGGACTACGTTCCATGAAGAGCTTCAGTCGAGCTCGTAAGTCGTCTACTTTTCCTTCGGTATCCAGGCCTAGTGCTTTCATTTGAGTGACTAATTCTTCCTTGGTCAACTTGTGGACTTCTGTAGGGGTTAGCTTATACTCACCAACAGCTCCTTCGGTGTCGGAAATCATGGTGAATCAGGTGCTGGTGAACGGAGGTTGATACGGATGATACTACTTCTTTAAAGCGGTCCCTGCTCGGGCGCCATGCAACGACCTAGCTCCCTAGCTCGTGAGGAGGAGGTCGCCACAGAATTTATTTGTGCCAGGGATAGCTCGGGAGTACCCAGGGTTCGTTGAAATCTTTGAAAATAAAATCTAAGGATCAAAATAACAAGTTTATTTACAGGAATATTTACACACGGGTTGAACACTGGTTCAAGGTGGCTAAAATTAACCAAATGAATGTTTTATCTGTATAACTAAAAATAAAAATTAACAAATGTATAATATGTACAAGTTAATAAAATTAAACAAATTTTTGGTAAATTATTTAAGTCCGGTTCTGGATTTTCAAATATAACTTACAGTTCTCTGTTTGATTAAAACGGCAGATTGCCGGGAGTGATCAAAGGGGTCGCTGCGGTTAAGTTACTGAAAGTTAATGCCTTATCTTTTGACAAGTAAATATGGCGGAACGTCAACAGCAATTGATTGGTAAAACGGAATGATTGATTGAAACAATGAATGTGAGAGCAACCACTAATAGGTTGCCAGGTGCGGGTTAAAGTGTTTGAGTGGATGTGTGACCAGGTAAGTCTTAAAATAATTATATTTTATGTCGGTCGGTGAATTTATTGAACAGGTTTAATATACAGGGCGGTTGAAAGTTAATTAAATTA
Source organism: Hemicrepidius hirtus (assembly GCA_963082805.1). Classification (NCBI taxonomy): domain Eukaryota; kingdom Metazoa; phylum Arthropoda; class Insecta; order Coleoptera; family Elateridae; genus Hemicrepidius; species Hemicrepidius hirtus. The sequence continues at coordinate 8,930,478 of OY720168.1, forward strand.
AAATTCGGTTACTGGCTGGTTTGAAGAACCCAACTTAGTTCTGACCCAAGTCGATGGACAGGACTACGGTAGTTTGCGTGTGTTTCACCCTACTTGTTACGTATTGTTGTCACATATAGGGTAAAACTCCGTAGGGCTGGTTCGGAACTGAGTAATTGGTGTTTTGTTCTACGTGTTACGAAACTGTCACTCATAAAAGCAAAACATTACTCGGAATAACTAATTGGGGATTAAACAAGGTAGTTCACTTGTTGCAAGCACATATGCCCTACCTTGGGGAAGCTTACCCTGATGAAAGCCGTCTTGTATTATGCCACATACGGTCCACCAGGATAAACTATACTAACTAGGATCGGATTCGGGAGCGGAAAACAGGTTAGAGGTTTCAGGTCAGAACTTATTTAAATTACTTACGGAAATAAATTAGTCACACTTCCCTAATGATTTGAAATTAAATTTCGATTCACTAAATAAGTAATTTACGGCAATCGCAATGCCGGAAATTACTTCGGGGCACAACTATAAAACTAAACCGGGATTGAGGATCCAAGCTAAGTTTTAACTTTATTCGGACAACCAAAATTACTAATCGGAATAATACGGTTCGTATCAGTTTTCGGAGTTGTTTAAATTGTGCTGGAGCGGCGGTTTTATAGCCCGGCGTCGGCTTCCTCCGCACAGCGACGCGGACCGTCCCTTCTCCTTCGTGGAGGGAGAAGTTGTTGCCCGCGCCTCTGTATGACGTCTATCTGGCGGAAACGACGCTATCTCGGAATGTGCAACATGGCGTCTTCTTTTCGACGCACCAAATTGCACACCCCAATAATAGCGTCGTTACACTACTATATGATAAAATCACCCTGCTTGAATTAATAAACAAAAATGGTTGGCAACTAACAAATGACCAACAGGAGACATCTATCGCCGAAAAGAAAACCCCTAATTCAGTAAGGTCAAGCAAAGACATACAAACGTATGCAAACAAAACACAGCTGTCCGTCACCGATAATAATACAACGAACCCAATACACAAAACAAATCGATCTACATCCAAATCGCAAGTAAAATCAAACATAGTAAAATCATTGCAGACTTCCCAGAGTAATAAACTTAATGAAATTATCAATATAAATAAAATGATATGATATCGTCACAAACAGCCCCCTACACATTACAGAACCAGTACTAAACAGTAATACAATAGAAACAAAAAATTTAGACTTTCAAACCGCTAAAAAAAAAACACCCATCGGAATAAGACCATTCTAGGAACAAATACGGACATATGTGCCATATCGGCCGTCGCAAGTCGACGTGCGATATTTGTTTAGAGATTAAGTCCCAATACCACCACCAAACAAATTAGCGATCATTTACAACAACAAGGCATTCAATTCCTAACTGTAGACAAACTCCAAATAAAATCGGAAGAAATATCAGCCTTTAAAATTCAAATTCCCTCTCCAGAAGTTGACAAGATTTACAAAGCTGAAATCTGGCCAAAATTCACAATATTACGGCCCTTTCGTCAACCAAGAACCATCTAGTGTACACAACTTCAAAATACTATATACTAATGTCCAATCTATCAACACCACAATGTTGACAAAATTAATATACTTATTAATGAACACAACCCAAGTGTCATCTGTTTAGCTGAACACGGGCTACAAGAAAATTCTTATTACACATTTGCACTGCAAAACTATGTAGAAGTCACATATTTCTAAGGAAACTTAATAAACATGGAGGAGTTGCAATATACATTCGCAAAGACGTGACGTTTGGCAAAACTGAGGGTATAGACATACAACCAGTAGAAAAAATATTTGAATGCTGTTGCTGCACAATCTCAATAAATGATCAATGACAATTATAACTACCATCTACAGATCGCCCATAAACTCAGCCTCCGGTATCGATGAATTTTTACATCAACTCGAATCACTTTTACATCAAATATCCAAACTTTATCCAAACCATCAAATTATCATATTGGGGGATTTCAACATCGACTTCTCAAAAATTAACCACCTCTATAGACGCGTACATGACTTGCTAGCGTCCTATGGAATCAAAAAAGCAGTACAGGAACACACGAGAATAACTGCTACGTCATCGACAACAATTGACAATGTTTTAACAAATATAAATCCACATGAATATACAGGGTGTCTCTAAACCTAGTACCATAAATTTACCAGCCGTTTCCTGAAAAAATAAGTCGAAAATGTGTATAAAAATTTTGTCCTAAAACGCAGCATAAGGAAGCTACACGTCTTTGAAAATGGTGTTGAAAAAACGGAAAACAATTGCATTTTAAAAACGGTTTGAGATAAAAAAAATCGAAATTTTGCATGCAGCTTAACTATTGAAGGTATAAACAGTACGAACACTTGCTGCAACTATTTTTATTTTAATTTATTTTTCAATAAATTATTTTACATACAAATCCAGCATTCTAAATTGATTTTGGCTAAACAGAAAACCTGCATTTTATAGGAAACGGTTAGTCCAGGCGAGTTGAAACAAGAGTACCTTTTTTGTTAATTAGGCAACAAGGAATACAAATCTCTAAACTAAAATGGAAAAAAACATAAGGTTAAGAAAAACGGGTTACAAGAAAAAGGTGATAACCCCCATTCGCGCCGCTCCTGGTTAATTAAAAAAAAAAATAGTAGAAAGTTTATACCTTTAATAGGTTAGGCTACCTGCAAAATTTAGATTTTTTTATCTCAAACAGTTTTTAAAATGCAATTGTTTTCCGCTTTTTCAACACCATTTTTAAAGACGTGTAGCTTCCTTATGCTGCGGTTTAGGACAAAATTTTTATAGACATTTTCGACTAATTTTTGCGTCAGGAAGGGGCTGGTAAATTTATGGTACTAGGTTTAGAGACACCCTGTATTGTCAACGTACTAGACTACGCGGTCTCGGACCATCAACCAATAATGTTCTAGCTACCAAACAGTCCACTATCCCGAAACATCGATTATGTGGAAAAACGATTTTTTAGCCATTCCAACACCAACCAATTCCGACTCAATCTTCAAAAAACTGATTGGAACAAAGTCTACTTAGCAGTTTCGCCTCAACAATCCTTTGAAGAATTATTTTCGAAATTCTACATTGCATTTGACTCAGCATTTCCACTAGAAAAAGTGCACATAGACAAAAATAAGAAAATATTTAAACACAAATGGGTAACTAGAGAATTACTGGAAGCAAAGGAAAAACTTAAGCAGCTACATACCACAACATGCGACACTACAAAACTGCGAAAGCAAAAAAGGAACTTGATGATTTCAAGCGCGTGTATCACAGACTAATCAATGACACTAAAAAGAGGTATCACGACGACCTAATCATGAACTCTAATAATAATAAAAATAAAACAGCCAGGAATATCATAAAAGATCACTCCACCAAGGGCAAAAAGGCAATTGAATACAAGATCGTCAACCCTGATGGCGTTCTAATCACATCTCCACCAAAAGTAGCTGAATTCCTCAATAACTACTTTGTCAACGAAGTAGAAAATTTAATAGGAGGAGATAACAAAAAAGAAATAAATCATCCAAACATTGATACGGTGGGGAATACGATATATCTATCCCCAACATGTGAAGACGAAGTAGCCAGACTTATAGGACAATTGGGAAATAAGAAATGTGCAGGCCCGGATAACGTGCCATATTGTCTGGTAAAAAATTGCGTTGACGACATTATACAACCCCTGACACACATAATAAATGCATCCTTGCAACACGGAGAATTTCCAACATCACTGAAGAAATCTATAATCCTACCAACTTACAAAAATAAAGGTAATCCAACTGACCCTAATAACTATAGGCCCATTGTCATACAATCAGTATTTTCAAAAATATTCGAAAATGTATTCCTAAGCAGACTTTTAAGTCATCTAAAACGAAATAGGATAATAACAAATGAACAACACGGTTTCCAAGCAGGTAAAAGTACCTCAACTGCAATTTTCAAATTCTTGGATACAGTAAGTAAAGGGCTAGACAAGGAATTATGTGTATTTAGTATTTTCTATGACATGACAAAAGCATTTGATTGTGTCAACCATACACTACTACTGGATAAACTGCAACAATATGGTGTTAGAGGACCTGCGCTGGGATGGCTGACAACATACCTCCAGGACCGCACCCAAGCTGTTACAATATCAGGTACTAACTCGATACCTACAACATCCGAAACAAGAACACTAAAATATGGTGTCCCTCAGGGTTCCACACTGGGTCCGATATTATTCCTAACCTATATCAATGATCTAACGAAATATGTAAGTGATGTCAACGTACAAGTAACCTTTTTGCGCTACTGTGCTCTATTTCATTGTTTACCGCGGCTGTTTCCAAGACAGTAAGTTATGTTTACTAGTTGCTAAGGATAAAGTCGTCGGTAAAATACTTTGGGGTTCTAGAACGGTAAGTAAATTTACTCAAAACGAATGTGCCATGTAATTTGAAAAATTAATGTCAGTCACAAATGTCAGTTTAGTTAAATAAAATGAATGCAATTTCCAATGTTAGTTAAAACAAATCCTGGAGCTTTTAATTTCTCATTTCTTGTAACAAAGTACGCCAGCAAAGATTTTTCATCAATATTTGTACTTTTCACCAATTTTTAAAATGATTGTAGGTACCTTCGTAGCGTCTCTCTAGACTTATCAGGAATGAGAACCGAACACCCCACATTCCAAGCTTCTTCTATTTCGTTTTCGGAATCATTTTCATTAATTTTTAGCACGGACCTCCAAATAATTTTCACAAAAAACTGCAATGGCGGTAACTGTTTACAGATTGCTATAGAAACGCAATATATCAATCGACAATACGGCAACGTGATGCGGAGACTGACAATTATCGCATTTGAATCTGTATTAATTATTAATTTATTAAAAATTCTTTTTACCGGATTCAGTAGCGCAAACAACGTCATAAGCATCACGAACGTTAAGGACTACCGATCTCAGACAATAATTGGAGTCGTCGCTGCGCTCCTCCTCCAAACTATTGTCTTCGATCGGTAAAATGTCCTTACCGTTCTTAATACTTAATATACTATTTTCGCCGATGATTGTTCTGCCGCGGTATGTTATAAAAGTTTGACAAATTCAATCCAACTATCAAATGTAGTGAACTCAAGAATAAATAAATGGTATAGCACCAATAGGTTACTGTTAAATGAACATAAAACCTCGTTAATGTGCTTCAAAACTAAAAACAAACAGCTATTTGTAGAATAATCCCCTTTGATCAAATGCGGTACTACTAGTCTACAACTCATAGAAAACACAAAGTTCTTGGGTATCAATCTACAATCTAACCTAGGTTGGTCAAATCATATTAATATTCTTAGAACAAAATTGTCCAGTATGTGTTATGTATTAGCTAGATTACGAAATCAGGTATCTATAAGCGTATTAAAAAATGTATACTATGGTTATTTCCAGTCAAATCTTTACTACGGCCTTATGTTCTGGGGTTCAGCACCTCAATGCAAAGACCTATTCACAATACAAAAACGTGCAATAAGAATAATGTCATATGCCGGACACGACACCCATTGTAAACCACTGTTCACAAACCTAAAGATGCTACCATTAGCCTGCTTCTATATATTTTGCTGCAGTATGTATGTAACAGAAAATCCCCAAGAATTTTGTAAAAACTGCGATATACACGATCACAATACTCGTAGTAAATACAACGTTCAAGTACAAAACCAGCGTCTTCAGCTGTTTAGCAATAGTCCAAGATGTGCACGTATTAATCTGTATAACAAACTCCCCATAGCCATTAGACAAGTAGACAATGTAAAACAATTAAAAAAAAAACATTAAACAATTTCTACTATCCAAATGTTATTATGATGTCCGTGAATACATGTCTAACTAATTTTTAAAATGTAGAAATATTTTTGTGACGTTCTATGTATTTTACATCTTCAATTTTCCTAAATGGTAATAGGGGTAACGCATCATTAGAGACCCTAATTTTTTCCTTTTCTAATTGTGGTCAATTATTATGGGGTTATACAGGGTGTTAATACTAACACCCGAAAATGGCAGTTAGAACTCATTAAAACAAACAACTTTTTTTAGTTCCAATTTTTGATTTGGGGCCTCTATTCGTAGTTATTGGATTTCTTTTGTTTTTTTTAAAATCGTAATAACTTCTTCATTTCAGGGAATATTTAAAAAAACGAAAGGTTTTCAAAATGAGCTTACAGTTCTCTACATCATTTGTATTTACAGTTATTTTATATTTTTTCAAATAACAAAATGTCGGCCGATCAAAAATTTCAAATCACAATATTTTAATAACCACCCCATAGATTTCTGAAAATAATTTTTTTTTAAAATCACCAAACTATCTACTACAACATTCGTCTAAAACATTTTCTTCTATCTACGCAAAAAAGATAGGTCTTTAACTAAATTACAGAAGAGCATGTGTAAAGTATCGACGAATTAAAAACAATTTAGATCGAAGTAGCTTTCTGCCATTAAAAAGAAAACAAAAGAACAATTAGATTCGTGCACAAAACTGAACGAGATACGTTTTAAAATGAATAATTATCAAGACACTGAACTTCGTGATATGCTTTTGGTTTTCGGGGAGGCAAGGCGCAATGCTATGGCAAGCCGTTTTACTTTTTATTCAGACTGCTGAAATCTGAAATATAATTTCTCAATTACTTTTCAGATATCAAACGGACATTCATGATATCAGGACTTCGATTCTCGAGTGCGAGAGAAGTGAGCAACGGTGAGGGAATTTTACAAGAGAAAATGAACTCACATCCGCTGTAAATTTCTCTCAGTTCGCTAAAGCTGTATTCTTGACGCTACGACAGAAAGCGAGAACACATTATTCTATGCAACAAGCTATGCATTGTTGCCAAATGTGTCAGGCGGTGTGAGCCAATGAAAACGTACATATTTCAATATTCCCCCATTTAGAATTTGCCAGAAACATGCGCAGTCAACATTTATCCTGTACTTTACCTATGTTTTGATCCGTTTGCGAGGTCCACGTTTACGTTGCATTGTCATTCGTAATAATATTATATACTATTATCTTTTGCAACAGTTGCTACGTGATTTACTTATTATGGATGAAAATGATTTAAACGTTTTAAATGTGTTAAACCATAGTGCTATTACTTCTACTCCTACGAGAACTGCACATGCTGCACATGTTACCAAAAAACAAAAACAGTTGTTAATCGAGTTTTTAACTAAAAATCCTGTTCTTGTGAGTGGAAATTTTGCAAATTTGACCAAAAAGGAAGCTCGACTTTTATGGTGCGATATTACAAAAACTTTGAACTCAATTCCCGGAGGTGCAAACAAAGAGTGGTATAAATGGCGCAAAGTACTAATATTTACAATTGGTGATTCGGTAGTACCATTTAACATATTACTCTTTTGTCTATACAGGGTGTCCGGAAACAACGTTCCGTAACTTTGGGAGATGATTCTACATCCAAAAATATGAAGAAAAGTTCTCATGAACAGGGGTCCGGAAAAGCTTTCTAACGGAGCTACGGCTCTTTGAAGAGGGGCCTCAAAATGTGTTGTTTTATTAATTAGTTAATCAATACACCCTACCCGTTACGCACGCCCCTGGCTTTTTTTTCTATTTTTAACATTACCAAACTATTTCCCGTACCAAATATACCCTGGGTACCAAATTTTATCAATCTCGTTTCAGTATTGATTAACTAATTAATAAAACAACACATTTCGAGGCCCCCCTTCATAGAGCCGTAGCTCCGTCAGAAAGCTTTTCCGGACCCCTGTTCATGAGAACTTTTCTTCATATTTTTGGATGTAGAATCATCTCCCGAAGTTACGGAACGTTGTTTCCGGACACCCTGTATGTACTATATGCATTTTGTACTGTGTTTTACTTTGCGGTTGGAGATTTTTGTGAAATTTAAAAAATGGTTTACACGTTAGCTGAAAGAATTGAAATTATTTTGTCTAATTATTATATTAAATTTCTGAAAAACAAATCTATCGATTTTAATTTAAACGAACATCAACAATTATTATTGCCAAACACTTTGACAAGTAGTGACAATAAAAACATCCAGTAGTGCATTATGACAACAGCCTGCTATGCGTTTTAAAAGCTCCCTTTTGTCTTAATAAACTTAAACACTTCCCTTCCCTTAATATCTCAAAAACGAATCAACCGATTTTAAAAAGCCAAACGTCAAAATGTAGGTAATCCAAAGGCCTTTCAAATGAGGTATCACATAACCCCCCTTGCCATTTAAAATTTTTGTGGTGGAGGCTCTGCAGGGTGTGTTATGTAACTTTTATGTAAAAATATGTCCCCCTCATTAATATTGTTGGCGTGTCTCGGCGATTTCTTTAGAAAGCTTTGTGCACCGAGATATTTGGGGTGGATCGTTTTCAAATGATCACCCTGTAGAAGTTTAGATCTATAGGGTTTATTTTACTCTTAATTTCTTTTTTTACGTTACAATTTTTTTTGTCTATTGGTTCTATTACCAAGGTTACCATATCCAGCTTATTTTTATTTTGTACTACGCCCCCACCGTGTAGTTTATCATAAGTGTATGTTTCTTCTTGGATAGTGTCTGTAGCATGTTCTTGTATGTTTTTTTCAGAAGTTATTATTTTTGGCCCTTTTATCCCTTCCACTAATACTTGACGTATTTTTTCTTCGAACGTTTTTCCTGTTTTTTCTGCAATTTTGTTTTGGTTCTCTCTAAGTTCTTCCATTTCTAGATTTTGCTCCTCCTTTTTCTTGATTGTTATTATTCTATTTAGTTTTTCTATTTCATTCCTCTGTCTGTCCAATTGGTTGCATATCTGATTCAAAATGCCTAAAACGTCTTGTATGGTTGCCTCTTTTTTTGATAGCAGCCTCTTGACCTCATTTGAGTTCCCATTATCTTTAGGTAAAGTTAATAATTTGGTTTCTTCTCCTACCTGCTGTCGTTGAGTGAAGGAGTGGTATAAAGAGACGAAACGTAACTTGGCAAAGCGTGGTCACTGATGGGTCTGACATTGAAGGGGCGCTGCTACGGGTTTGGGCGGTTTGGGTCTGAGACTTTCACTCTCTTGCTGATCGTCTTACTGGTAGTACCGTGCTGGATAAGGGAGTAAACAAGCATTGCATTGAATAAGAGTCGTCGCATTTCACGTGGTCACTCGCTGGAGCAATTCTTGTAATTAACATAATATCTATTAATTACGATAATGAGTTCTACAGCTAATCATATTTGTGTATATATTCATTGTTACAAAAATCAAAGAACCAATAGAGGCACCAGTTTTTTTAAATTCCCCGTCAAAGACTCCGCGCGGGTAGAAGAATGGAAAAAAAATTGTGGCAACATTAGCATTGCACTTATGGATGATAATAATTTAACAAATAAGTTAATCTGCGAAGAACATTTCTTACCTAGTAATTTTATTATAAATAGTAGACGTAAATTATTGAGAAAATCTGCAGTTCCTAGAAAGTTCATGGAGGAAGGTAAATCTATGTTTCATTTCCGATTTCTCGCTAGTAACTAAACACTAAACAAAGTTTTATCATCGTAATTTCGACTATCCTTACTTACATATGAGCCTTGTATTCTCATAACGGTAAATTCATCAAAATCTCAATTGTTTAGTTAAATTATACGATAGCACCTACTTGCATTAAAATTTAATTTAGCTAACTGTATACTTTTAAGGTAAAGAAGAATACCGCTTAAATATACCAGTAACTCCAGAAAAGTTTAATTTTTCGAGTACCGACCAACCTTTGAAGACATATGCTAGGAAACGTCGAATATTGAGCACTGAAAGCAGCCCCTCCCAGTCAAACGATTTAGAAACTATTAAATTAATTAAGCAAACGCTACCAAGGGTTTCTAGTTTTGCAAGCACGGTAAGTACGGATTCTCAAATCAGTGACCGTATTATTGCAATGGAGAGCCCCACCAGAACAAAATTAAAACAAAGATGTAAACAATTTTCATGCAAGATAAAAGACTTAAAACGTAAACTAAAGGGGAAACAATCCCAGAATTATAGACTGAGAAAGAAAAACACTTCTTTTTCTTTAAGTACGTTGCTTGCAAGCCTTTTAATGCATAAAAGTGAACCATTAAAAACATTTGTAAATATGCAATTGTTTCATAAAAAAGGAACAAAATGGTCAAGACCTGAAAAACAATTGGCCCTGTCTTTGTATTACAAATCGCCCGGTGCATACAAATTTATGCTATTCAATCTAAAATTTATTTTACCGTCTATAAGGATTATCCAAGTCTGGTTAAAAGTGTTTAATTTAAGAACGGGATTAAAAACATCCCTTATGCAGAAACTTCGTCTAAAGGCCAAATCTATGACAGAAAGGGAAAAAATGTGTGTCGTTTCATTTGACGAAATAATCTTGAAGAAACAATTGGAATATAACCAAGCTGATGATATTGTTGAAGGATATCATGATTTGTCGTCTTTGGGAAGGCGACCAAAGCTGGCAAATACTGCTCTAGTGTTTCTAGTTCGGGGATTAATTCATAACTGGAAGCTACCACTGTGCTATTTTGTTTCTGCCGGCCCTGTAAATAGTACGTCCTTACAACATATCATCGTCAATGTTATTAATAAATTGAAACAACTCACACTTAATCCCATGGCTTTAGTATGCGACCAAGGGTCTAACAACCGTAGTGCCATGACTATGTTAGGAGCCAGCAAGGAAGAACCTGTCATAAATATAGGAGGTCACAAAATATTTACTCTGTTCGATGTACCACACTTATTAAAAAGTTTAAGGAATAACTTCATGAACTCAAAACTTCAATTTTATGTGAAAATTAAACAGGTATCGTGGAGTGATATCACAAAAACGTATGAAATAGACCAAACCAGCACCACCACCAGAGCCATGCTAAAAATAAATTCCAACCATCTTTTTCCCACAAATTTTCAGAAAATGCGTGTGAAGTACGCGGCCCAAATATTTTCACATACGGTTTCGGCGGCAATGAAAACCGTTTCTTTAATTAATCAATGCGATAGTTCGACTTTAATAAATACTGCCGAGTTTGTTGAAACTATCAATAATATATTTGATTCGTTGAACAGTAGGACTTTAAAAGATCCAAATCCAAATAGACGCCCATTATCCATTTACAGCAGTAGAACAGTAGATATACTTGAAAATGGGATAGAATATTTTAAATCCATTGCAGTTTTTGAAGGAAGCAAGCAGCGGAACAATATTTACTGTTTACAAGGATTTCAGTGGACGATACGGTCAATCTATTTGTTATGGAACCACTTACAAAATTTAGGAATAAAATACTTGATAACAAGTTTCCTGAATCAAGATGTGTTAGAAAATTTATTTTCAGTTATTAGGAACAGAGGAGGATATAATCCTACTCCTACAGTTCGGCAATTTCGCATAGCCCTGCAACATAATATGAACATTAGGCTTCAAATGGCACTGGATACGGGAAATTGTGAAATTCAAGATGGCGACGTTCTTGAAATTGACATAGAGCAGAAAGAAAATTGTGAAACGATCGATAGGAATGAACCAGGTCAAAACAACGAAGAGGACTGTCATGAAGAAGTAAATGATGAAAAGGAACGCGAACAACTAGATTTAACTCCTTCGCTTGACGATCCAAAGTATATAGCTGAATTTCACAAAACAACTTTAGAAACATGTTCCACTGTATATGTTGCTGGTTATTTGGCATACAGCGTTGCAAGGAAGTATAATTGCGAGTTTTGTGCTTCAAAATTAACAAAAAACGAAAATGATCTGATCAATGAAAACGAGCTTTTTTTGTTGTGTAAAGATTATTCTAGCGAAGGCAACATAAAATTTTTAAAGAGACCTGCAGATGAATTCGTGAATATCGTATTATATCTTTTAGAACAATTTAACACGGCTTTTGAAACATATAAATGTAGTGCGAACATCAAGAGCAATATAGAACAGCATTTACAAGGTTTATTAGAAAGACACTGCGAGTGGTTTCGATCAAATGAACCTGTATCGTGTCAAGTGCACAAAAGACATATCATAAGTTTGTTCATGAAAATGAAAACATTTAGACATTTAAAGTGGGAATCAGAAAAATACGTAAAAACTATCAAAGAACCCTCAACCAAAGCCCCTAAGCCCCATAGAAAAGTACGTATCTTAACTTCTTAAATTAATTGAATAATAAACCCATTCAACAATAGATATTGTAGGTAATAGGTATACGTATAATAAGTGTAGTTATTAAGAATGTAAATAAATTGTATTGTTTAATTTTCAAACTTAAAAAGAATTTCAATCATGTCTGTTTGTGGATGTGGGAAAATGCACCATAGGATGAACAGTAAAATAGTTATTTGTGTACTAAGTTAGGAATTTCCTAACGAATTGCACACATAATTTTTTCTAATTCGGTATAATAATTTTACTTTCTGAAAGGCCGAGATAAAAAAATCGTCTAAAACGAAAAAATCAAAACGTCAAAAACGGAACAAAAAAACGTCTAAAACGAAAAAATCAAAACGTCTAAAACCGAAAAATCTTACTTTTCCTAACTTAAAACAGTTTTCGATACAAGTTAGGAAAAATAGTACTTTTCCTAACTGAATTGAATGTTGATAAGTAAGAATTTTCGATACCGAATTAGAAAATAGTTATTTGTGTACTAAGTTAGGAAAAGTAAGATTTTTCCGTTTTAGACTTTTTTTGATCGAGGCCGGAGGCCGAGATCAAAAACACGTCGTGAACGGAAAAATCTGATTTTCCTAACGAATTGCACACATAATTTTTTCTAATTCGGTATTATAATTTTACTTTCTGAAAGGCCGAGATAAAAAAACGTCTAAAACGAAAAAATCAAAACGTCAAAAAGGAACAAAAAAACGTCTAAAACCAAAAAATCTTACTTTTCCTAACTTAAAACAGTTTTCGATACAAGTTAGGAAAAATAGTACGTTTCCTAACTGAAATGAATGTTGATAACTAAGAATTTTCGATACCGAATTAGAAAAAATATATTGTTGCTAGTTTGTATTAATACAATAAATTGCACTATTACCTTATTTTACTGTAAGTTGGGAAATTGTAATAGGTATCTAAAACTTTTTACTGAATTATTATGGAAATGATTGTTTACCAAACTTGCGACGTTTTTGAAACAATTTGCAAACGCTTCAAATATTGTTCTGAAAATAGGAATTCGTGACGCATTGTAAAGGGTAGTTTTTTTGTTATTTTTGACTGTTTACATTAAAAGTGATTAAATATGTTTGGCACATCATATTTTGTAATTACATCAATGCAACCATAATTCTCTCATAATTTCAGTAGGAATGACGAGGAGGAATTTGATATTTCTTGATGCTTTGAGAAGTAGGTATAGTAATTACTGAAATTGCAAGAACTGCGGCTTTCTTTCCAAACGTAATAGTTGCGAACTTGGCCATCGCAGTTTTGTAGGTGGCGCATAAATACAGACAAACTCTTTTGGTATTTATTACTTCAGAGGGGGAGAGGTGTGAGACAGGTATTGGTACGCATTTTAACATAGAAGTTGCGAGTCTTTCCCCAATTCTTCAGTCAACGCTGCTGTTCTTGAGTTAGTGTTTTTGGTTTTTTAGTGTTGGATCTTCCCTCCTCGTCTTGCAAGTTCCCACTAGAAACGTTTTCACTATCTTCACATGTTGTACATAACCATAGACATTCTTTACCTTCCCTTATTAGATCCTCACACTGATTTATATTAAGTCCCACACATTCAATATGATACGTACACTTTTTAATGGAACTACATTGAATTTTATCATCATATTTACCAGCCTTCTTTCCGCATATTACACAACACGCACGCCCGCCCGCCATCTTGCTGGAGATATAAAATATGTAAAATATGTAAAACTGTGGATGTTTGCTAAAAATTCCATTTCCGGTTTAACTCTCTTATTTCAAATATACACCCTGTATATGTTAAAACTGCAATAAGTCAAGAGGGTGCTAATTTATTAATAGAGGGGTGTTTCAAATTTCGAAGAATATAATATAGAGCCTGCAGGCGAGCACATTCTTTCTTGTTTTTTGTTTCCCATTGCTTGGACGCCCATGAGGGTCCCTAGAAAACTGGCTAGGCTACTACTAAACTATAAATTTATGTTACAATACATTATTTAACTCCTCGGATGTTCCAGAGAAATTATTATCAATTATTTTTCTCTTTACCTTTATGTAATAACTCACGTTTATTATTTTATCTTTGTTGATCGACACTTTGAGCCAATAGCCAGGGGATTCGCAGCTTTTAAATGTAATTTAAAAAAAATATTTGAAGAACAAGTTATAGATAGATATGTTTGTATTATGCAGGGAATGCGAACGATGGAAATAAACAACATAAATTTAAGATTAAGTATGTTTGGTAATTAAAATTAATTTAACTGTAAGTATAATAATTACATATCTACCTACTAATGTAATGCTTATATTTACAATTACCTTCCTGAATTTGGTTGTATGGGCGTTGATGTCCTATAGGATTTATTGCATTCTGGTTTGAACTTACAAAAGGAGTGTTTTTGTATTATTAAAATCTACTTAAATTGCCTAATATTCAATTCAACTGTTTTGCCTATTTAAACGTAAACGTGAAAATAATTAACGGTTGGTAGAATTTAAAAATTAAAAATACCCTGAGGTTGAAAAAATACAAGAGTATATTTTGTAAAATTGTTTATTATTTTATTATTTATTATTTTATTTCATTATTAAAATCATGTAAAAGGTTTACTATTAGATATAAATGCATTATTGGATTCCGGGCTCTTAATCTTAAAACATTTGTATTTAATATCCGGAAGGCAAAAACTGTATTATGGGTAGACACACATTGTTTGCTAAATATGAAAAAGCAACTGAAGAAGAACACGGAACATCAAAATACGGTGTTACTGTTTCAAATTTATTACCTATCAATATTATTGAAGGTAAAGTTTCAGTTTTTAGAATATGCTTTACTAGTACGATTTCGTGCATTACGTTTCCATGGCAGTTCAATGAAATAGTTTCTGCTGTATTTTTGTATTTAAGTACTTCAGAAATTAATGCAAGGTCTACAATTTCTTTAAAAACTGGTTGTTCAACATGGGCACTGTTATCTGACGATTTCATGTAGCTATTTCTAGGAATTGTCCCTGAATGTTCGGTTATTTTTGAATCGACAGGTTCTACGGAAAATGATTGTGTTGTACATTTCACCTCTTGCATATTTTGTTTAACCAATCTTGTAAAGTAGCTATAAGACACGGTATTTAATGTTTTTCTTTTTCTAGTCACCTACAATGATACAATCGGTATTAACATAACAAACATTCAAACTAAGTACCTCTACTATAAAGAACTTAATTTAGTATTTTTATAGATTTCCGCATCATAATGTTCACGTACAATTTAAAAAAGTAGTTTTTAGCACTAACTGGAACAATTTTTATATCGGCACTCTAAACGCGTCGCCCAGCATCAAAGTACCTGCCCCTGAATTTCTAGTATTAGCAGTATACAGGTAATAATTTCTCTCAATAATCTCTAAGCTGCAAACAATGCTAGAGCCGCTACGGTTTTCGGTTTTCGTGTTTCTTGTTTTGAGAGGAAAGTTTTAGTTTGCATTTGCTGATTTGCATTTAGTACCTACTTCTTAGAGTGCGCACGTTTAAGTTTTCGGGTACGTGGTGTTTGAGTTTGAGTGCAAAAAATGAATACATACAATTAAGGATCAATTATTCGCAATCGTCGAATTTTCCGATGAACGTACGGCAGCTGAAGAAACTTATAGTGTTGTTCCGTCGAATTGGTTAAAAAATAAACAGGAATGTTATTGGTCAAATGCAAAACAGCCAAGCAGATATTTATTTATAAAGCGTGTGGAACCGGACATGGAAACGTGGAAGCTGTATCCATGCCGAGTAATAAAATACTTTAGTAAGTTGGAAAGTCAATATTTAATAGTCGTTATTAACATATAATGATGTTTATTACGTTTTTAACAGAAAGTTACCAAGAAGCGGTGGAGAAAGAGGTGACTTTATCGGAATTAAGCAGGAGCGAAGCAAGTAGGAGCGAAAAATACGTTCCTCAGGCTGAGAGAAGACGACGCGCAGGAAACAGAATTCTTCCTGAGAGAAAATTCTATTTCTCCACCTCCATCCATTCAGGGTAATAAACTCGAAACTTCCTTTATAGCTACTCTTTTTTATAATTTCATTGATGGTACAGTACAGTTGCTAGATACATATACAGGGTGTCCGTCTTTCGAAGCTAAGCATGGGGATCTCGGTTAGCTTAAGAGGTACGAAGTCGGTTAAATGGAGGCAAAGTTGCGTATTTTAATGCTGATCAATAATCTGAAAAGAAATTTGACCTACGACGTTTAGTTTAGAAAATATCTAAAAGAAATCAAAAATGTTTTGTGTACCAAACGTTTACTCGCACGAACGTTCGTACGCGTACAGCATTCGTGCGGTAAAAAATGCTCAAGTCAGCACGCCCTAGGATGTTGTGTTTTTTATATTTTTTCATTTCGGCTTTATTCGATTTAGCTAAACAAGATCAATTGTCGTGGATACCATACAAGGCAATTAATTTAATATTGATTTAGCTAAACCGGTAGTTACACCCCCCTGAAAAACCGATCCGTGCTTAGTAGATTTTATAATAGTTGTATAATTTTTTAAACTAGGAATTTTTAAATACGAGTAATACGTAATTAATTTACTTTTATTAAACGTAAATTTTTTGGCTTGAAGTTGTAATTTAAAAAACTTTTAATGAGAATAAAACAGACATTTATCAGAATAATGGAAACGCAGAAAAAAGTATATATATTTCGATCATTAATTGATCTTCTTCAGTACATAAATTAAATTTGCGATTTGGTAACTAAAAAATAGTTTCCTCAAAAAATAAAGAATTTATTTTTTGAGGAAACAATTTTTTTCACTAATTTATACTATATAAAGTATCGCACAAAAATCATATTCTGGTTATTTAATGTTTTTGCGGAAAATCCTGAGACCCGTCGATTTTTGTTTTTAAATTGCCATTCAGACATATAATTTTCAACCCCCCACCCCTCAACCCCTAACTGCTAGCAACCCCAACTTTAAAAATTTAAATAGAACGATACCCTTTGTGATACCCCTTTTGATAGGTTTTTTTTATTCTTAATATAACAAAAAAAAGTTTTTCAAAATCGGTTGATAAATAACGGAGATATTTAATAAAATGTAATCAAATAAAAATGTCAATATTCGACAAGAAACGGCTCAAACACGCCGTAAATGGTAGCACTTTCTGACCTAAAAGTGTGGTTTTGATCGGCCATTATTTCTACGCTGTGACGTCATAATTTTTTTTAAATGTCGACCCCATTTTTTACTTTGATTACATTTTGTTAAATATCTCCGTTGTTTAGCAACCGATTTTGAAAAACTTTTTTTGGTTATATTAAGAATAAAAAGACCTATCAAAAGAGGTGTCACAAAGGGTATCTTTCTGTTTAAATTTTTAAAGTTGGGGTTGCTAGCACTTAGGAGCTGAGGGGTGGGGGGTTGAAAATTATATGCCTAAATGCCGATTTAAAAACAAAAATCGACGGGGTTACAGAATTTTAACTTTTATTATTAAATCACCGAATCACAAATTTAATTTATGTACTGAAGAAGATCATTGTTGGTCGTTGTTCGTTTAAAATATTAGTTAAATTAGACAGTGTACATTTACTCCAAAATGTCTGACACTGTATGTCTGGTATTCCTTTCCTCATTTGGGAAATTAAATTCTTAGGTTTTTCAATAAATAATTGAGATGCTAGAGACAATATCTGTTCTGAAAATTCACTTTCTTTGGGAAGTTCATAGAACTTATAATAATTAAACAAATTTCTTATGTTATCGTGATCAGTTGCTGTTAAACGGGGAAAACAAT
The DNA here is from genome assembly GCA_963082805.1 of Hemicrepidius hirtus. NCBI lineage: Eukaryota > Metazoa > Arthropoda > Insecta > Coleoptera > Elateridae > Hemicrepidius > Hemicrepidius hirtus. The sequence goes on from OY720168.1 coordinate 8,948,525, forward strand.
TTAAGGCTTTTTTTACTAATATCCTTTAAGGATAACTAATGTACAACAAAAAATCTTCAATTAAGACATTTTTATCTACGTCTGCTTCTATGTTTCCAATGTGGTAGAATATAATTCTTGAGATTCGAGATGGTAATGATTGGGTTAAATTTGTGATATGTGCTAACACTCGTCCAATTATTATGAACTTCTCTTTATCATGCCTCATTCGATGTAATGGCAAATGAGGTACTAAACAATATTCCCCTATGAAAAATTGTTCTTCGGCGTGTTTAAAAAATAGGTTAAACAATTCCTTCGTTAAACCCCCAGCATCCAATCCATCCTCTCCAATGAAAGCAACCGTTATTGTTTTCTCGACGATGTCTTCTTTTTTGTACAACTCCAACATATCCTCTAAACAGTTCTGCCTACATATTTCTACTCGAATGTGCTCAGCACTTTCCCCGTCAATGCGGGTAAGGTGAACCACCCAATTTATTGTCCATAGCGCGGTTCTTTTTTCTTACTAAATGTACACCACCACACCAATATGTGTTTAAAAAATAAGTATTGAACTTAGCCTTTTATAAATCCTAAAAAGTAAACAGTTTTAACTTAATTAAAACTAATTAAAAAAACTTATTTTAATATTAAAAAAACAAAAAATTTGCAAAAAAACTTAGGACAAAATTGAAACATTTGTTTTCATATTAAACTGATATCTACCTCTAATCTGTTTTTTTATTGTAAGTTTTTCAATAATTTTATTATTGTTAGTGTTAATTTCACATTCATCCCTCACTTGGGGATATGAAAAATAAGTATCTTTGCCACACATTTTTCGCAAGAAATTTACTTTTATTAGCTTCCCTTGTTGTTTTATCTCTATAATTTGGCCTATAAAATATACATTTTTTTTGCGCGATTCTATCGGAAAACTTATAACTATGAATTCTTCCGGTTTTAGGTCTTCTAGGAGATTTATATTTTTTATACCTGAAATCGAACTGTCAGGCTCCATATGCTCATTTAAAGTGCCTGGATCGCTGTTGGCATCGCTTTCAAATTCCATACCACTCGAAGTCTCATCGTGTAAACTAATTTCTTCATCGTCGTCTGTAGATTCTTCAAGATCTTGCTTTGAGACACTTTTACCAGCCGAAACTTGAAATTTTTTGCCCCTCTGCTTCTTCTGCGGAACTTCGGGTGATCTTGTCTCTTTCAAAATTTGCAATAATTCGGGATTCCACACGTTTAGGATTGTGTTTTCTTGCTGATCCTCCTTTGTTAGTTTGTCTAAAATTTTGTTTCTATCCAGAGGATGTATTCCAGAGGCAACAAAACCAGCTATTAGATTATCAGAAGCTCTTTCAAGTGATTCTAAAGTTTGACGTAAAACTCGTGGAAATTCCGACTTGGGAAGAGTTCGTTTATTTTTTTTCTTCCATTCTAGTAGTACAGCCCGTCATTTTTTCTTTAACCCTAGAACACTAATATGGTTTTGGTTTACGTTGTTACTAGAGCGTCGTCAATCTTACGAGTTTTAAAAGAAACCATAATTGTGAAAATTAGGATTTATTTAGGAAAGTTATAAAAGTAGGTATACATTCCTTACATATTAGGTAACAAAATATAATACAGTTATAAAAAATTTATTTTATTCTGAGGCGCATAAAGTACAATAATTCCCACGGTGCGCTCCGCATATTGCGTGTGTACACTGGGCGCAATAAGTGGTGGTCATACGCCTTAAACGACTAGGACAGTAAAAACAAACTGTACGCTTATTATCAAGGGGCTCCTTTGTTTCATTATCCATATTCATCTTTAATATTTCGCCAATACTTTGGCGGAGATTACGACGCAAATTTGGGATATTTATTCTCTGCTCCATCCACGGCCTAGCAAGACGATGAGCCAATCGGATCATAAATTGATTTCGATTCAAAGGTTTTTCATTCTTCTTCATTGTATTATAACTGTATAGAATAAATGAGTTTATACTAGCCGAATTTACCATACCGTAGAATACACATAATGGCCACCTCTTGGTTTTTCTGCTACAACTCATGTTAGAAGAAAGCTGATCAAATGTGTCGACTCCTCCCTTCGTTTGGTTATAGTTTAAAATTATGTGTGGTTTACCGTTCTCTTCTGATATTTCTGCCCCTTCGTGAAGTGTTGACAGCAATAAAACAACTTTATTCTTTTTGGGCATGTAAGACACCAATGTCTTCTTTTGGTCAAAACAGAATAAGGAAGATTTGGGATTTCTGTTTTTCGTTTCTAACAACTCTGGGGGAATTTCCCTTTTATTTTTTCGTAATGTTCCTAGAATCGTTAATTTATATGGGTCTTGTAGCAGCTCATCTGCAAGGCTAACTGAAGTGAACCAATTGTCCATAGTAATATTTCTATTAGTGCCATGAACAGACTTTGTTAGTTCTTTTACGTAATAATTTCCTAGTGGTAAACCTCCAGTTTGAGTTCCCTTTCCCAAATAAGGACTTGCATCGATCATGTATTTTGAGGAAGCATCGCAAATCATAACAATCTTTATCCCATATTTGGCCGGCTTATTCGGGATATACATCTTGAATGGACACCTTCCACGGAAAGCCAAAAGCTGTTCGTCGATGGTAAGGTAAGACGATGGCGTATAAGAGGTTTTGCAAGTGTTAATGAAAATGTCCCATATTTCACGTATATGTGCGAAAGGATCATGCTGTTTCCGCTCTTCTCTGCTTTCCTTTTCATCAAATCTAATTGTATTTACTAAAAACTGAAAACGGTCGCAGCTCATGCACGCTTTGTAGAAAGTACCTGAAATAGTAGGATCGAACATTTGCCTTGTACTGAGATGGCTATCCTTTTTTACGGCAGAGAGTATCAAAATGGCAAAAAATGACATTAGTTCTTCTTTGCAAAGGTGTGAAACAGTAGCTTGATTTGTAGCATAATGCTCAGATTGTCTCGTAATTTCTTCGTTGGTGTGTAGCAGAATTATGTTTAGAATGTCAACCGAAATAAAATGAAAAAAATGTTCTTCAACCGTAGTGTAATTTTTAGCTTCTCCTTTACTGCCTGATGTAAAGTGAATAATATTTCTGCTAGCTGTTCTTTTAGATTTTAGAGGCAACTCACTTGACCACTTATGTCCGTCTTTTCCCTTAAGTTTTTTTTCTCAAGCTTAATTACGTACTTCTCCTTTCTCCGTAGTTTAGACAATGGCAAATTATCCTCTGATAAGCTGTCATCAACTTCTTCTACAACATCGTCGTTTTGTGCTGTTATAACTGAATTCCGCGAATCTGCGATATCTTCGACAAAATTTTGAAGCTCTTGTCCTGATGATATTGATGAATTCTGGCATACATCAGTAATATCGTCTTCATCACTCTCAACATCGGTGTCTGTATAAACCTCAGCTTCCAAGTTATCTTCTTCCCAGTCACTTCCGCTCTCTTCGTAAGGTTCTGGATCACTTTCCGTCCCATTCATTATCCGTTCAATTTCATTATGTAATTCAAGTTCGGTTAAAGGATTTTTGGAAGACATTTTACTAAAAAAATAATTATCACTCTAAAAGCAACAAATTGGAACATAAAAGTTGCTTACGCTTTAGTTCAATAACGCAAATAAATTGGATTTTTAAACTCCACTCTTTTTCTCGCAATGTACGGCTTTACTACTATGTCGTAAAATTTACGACGTCACTTCAAAATAACTATTACCGGATCACAATTTAACACGTGCACAAGTAGTAATATCTAGGTCCACACTAGTTAGGAAGGTACTGAAAACTACAAGACGAACCTTTCATCGGAAGTGCCGAAGAACATTCGCCCTAACTCGTCCGTCGTAAAATTTACGACCTATTAGTGTTCTAGGGTTAAAGGTCCGAAAAAGGCGACGTCCAACGGCTGGCATAGATGTGTGGCGTTAGGTGGTAAAAGGATAAATCGGATGTCGTTTTCTTCACATAGCCGTATCACATTTAATGATATATGGCTTGATAAGTTGTCCCCTATTAAAACACGAGGAGCGGGTTGCTTTTTGAGAAAGGACAATGCTAGTGTCTCAAACCAATTTTCAAAAATTCTTTCGTCAAACCACCCACTTTTTGACCTATTGTAGCGTGTCCCTGCTGGTCCTCCTTCTACCCACGTGGGAAAAATATTTTCAGCGCGATAAACAATATACGGTGGCAAAAGAATTCCATCTGCCGTACCTGCCATCATCACTGAGACGCTCGATTTAGTAGAGTCAAGAATATTTTCCGGATGCTTGCAACCTCTTCTAACTATTACTCTCTGCTTACCCGGATCGTCGCAGAATTTGGTCTCATCATAGTTCAGCAAACTTCTCGGAGATACGTTTTCTAAGGACCTCTCAAGTTCATCGAAATAGTTATTTACTATGACGGTATCAACTACAGCTCTGGATCGTTTTATGTGTTCGCCAAAACGAACTGTCAGTTCAGGATGTCTTTTTAAAAAATATTTAAGGTAGTCTTTACCTGGCATATTTTCAACAAAACGTCTTTAAATTCTGCCAGTGCGGTTAAGAAATTGTTTGATAAGTAGTCTAATCTATCTATTTTGTCAAGGGAAAGCCCCATGACGCGCACTGGTTTAGGCCCTCAGCTAACTCCAGCTCCTCTTGTTCTCTTAATACTGGTTGTCTGCCATATTTCCTGGGATGCGAATTGTCCAACTTGCGTTTCAGTGTGGCTCTGGGAATATTATATTTTTCGGCAATTTTCCTCTGCGTTAATGTACCTTTTCTCATTTCCGCTCCTGCAAGACGCAAATTCTCTTCAGAGTAGTTGCAATTGGGAGACCTTCCCAGTTTCCTCTTATAGTTGCGAATCATTGTTAAACTGCTTTCTGAAAAAAAAGAACAAATGATACTTTCTTCGGGTAAAGTTGGCCGGCTCACTTTACCCGCACTTATTACAATTTTTGGTTAACCTTGAAATTTTATTGAAAATAAAATAATCTGAACAAATACGGGGTAGGGGATATGATGAAAACACTCTATATAATGGCATAATATGGTACTGATTAAAAACAAACTTACCGGTTTTATGATACAAACGAGGTTTTCAGCTCTTTTTCAGACAGTCAATTTGTACATATACCTTCACTCACACGTTTTTAGCAACTAACGTATTCGCAGGGTCAAGTTATCCCCTCCAAAGCGTGTCTCGGTCATCATAAAAGGCGGGAAAAATGCAGACACGCTGTTGTCACTGTTATAAACGCGGGAATATAATTAATTAGAAATAAATGTAGCTTTGGGTCACTTTATACGCAGTAGTTCACTTAGCACCGCTGTACGGTATATGTATTGAAAAGCAGCTTCGCAACTATAATTTTGTCTAAACCCCGACTGATATTTGGTAAGGATATTATTCAATATTACGTAATTTAATATTTGTTTATAAACTATTTTTTCCAATATTTTTGCTGTGGCAGGAGGCGTATTGACGGGCCTAAATTGCTCTGCTTTTTGCGTGTTTAGCACTTTTCTCAGAGGCATTATTGTGGTCTTCTTAAGCTGTTTTGGAACAATACCACTTTCCAGTGAATTATTTATTAAATTTATTAGGGGGTTTGCCACTTCATCAAATACTATTTTAAAAACTTCTACTGTAACTTCATCAGAACTTCCTTTATTAGGTAGAGTGAAGATTATTTTTCTCATTTCTTCCACACTTATTAATGTAAATTCCTGAAATTTGACAATTCCATTTAACACTTCTACAGTATCATACCTCACTGGTATGCTTTGTGTAATTTCATTAATAACTATCAACAAAGTATTTATTAAATTTTTGTGCAATTTCAGTCATGTCCCTATAAAGAGTACCATGAAATTCTATTTGTTTATAAGGCTCTATATGCTTATTAGATACTATACTCTTTAACGTTTTCCACATTAATTTCGAATTGTATTTTATTTTGATCTACTGTTTGTTCATAATATTCTCTTTTAGCTTTTCTTATTTCAGCTACAACTACATTCCTATATGACTGATATTCTTCCCAGTCTCCCCTCTCTCTTGGTGGTGTATATTTACTGCAATTTTTTACAGTGTACTGCTATGGTTAACCTTCTACCTCTGAATAACAAAGCACTTGTAATAAACAAAATTATATCTTCTGGAACCTTCTCGCACCAGGTGATAAAATCATGAAATAAATTTTTATAAATAATCGTAAAACTCTTTTCTCAATCCCAGGGTCGTTCTTTCAGGTTCTCATTTGATATAGCTAACAATAAATGATGAAATCTTTGGCAAAATAAAAAAAAATAAAACTCCCTTCATAAACTGACACAGACATAAACTTTTATTTGAACACAAAATGTCAAAAAGAACTACTTAAATTAAACTTTCTCTCAACACATTCATAAAACACATCCAAGATTGAACTCCAAAATAATTAAAACAAAACCCCAAAATTAGAATCAGTTGTTTAAACTAAACTTAACTTATTGACATTTTCAAGCACAGTGATGCCGAAATACGTATAAAGCGAATAAATCTTGTTATTTCCCGTTGAAATCGATATTTTATTTAATATTTATTATTTATAAACTTTTTACAATACAGTCCAGTTCTTCAACCTTCTGCGCAATCCTTGTGAGATGTTGACGTAAATGTAGATAACCAAAGACGTTCTAACTTCCAACACTTTGATTCCTCTTGAAATAACACTTTTTGTTGTGTTATAGATTTATGGATTTGATGAGAAAATCGACGTAATATTGCAGAACCAGAATATTTAATTTAATTATAATTTAAAATAATATTGTTATTGAACAGTATAACGTATTGAACAAAATCAAAACTATCTCTCTTGAAAATAGTGATTCGTTTTATTTTATATCTGGGATTCCAGCAATAAGGTGGGGAAAACAGGGCTGTTCTCCGTCGCCAGAGGTCATGAACCCTTAATTACCCAAATTTATGGCTAATTATAAAGCATGCCTGTTTTGTTTACACAACCGTCATGATTTAATGTTTAACCAACCAGGACAAAGGCACTTAATTACAGCTATCAAAGTTGTCAATACTGTAATACAGTAAATCATTATGAAATTGGGGTTAATAAACTATTTACAAAATAAGAAATACCAGTCTGTAACTTACGTTCAATATTAACTCATTCTCTTTCACATCTTAATCCTATTTAACACATTGTTTACATCACACAAATACTATTTACAATTCTTACACTTTAACATTTATAACTACCCCAAATTACACCAAATTATAACCAGAGTTCAATCTTTTCAGTTCAATCTGAAACCCGTGCTAAAATTATTGAAATTTTAGGTCTAAACCAACTAAGAAAGACGTTTATTCTAAATCAAAGATAACGTGACATTTAAAAAAATATCATCTAGAAGAAGCCTTAAAAGGACCCCGACATAATCGAGAGTTAAAACTGGAAACCGAAGCCCTTTTTAAAGGAAAAAATAAAACTTCATCACCTGATACGAGGAATCTCTGATCTGGTTTAAACCTTTTGTTTGCATTTATTTACCCTAACTTAACCTATTAATCTAAATGTAATTTAATAGGATATTAACTAACTTTATTAAAAATGATATCCTTCAAAACTCTCATTTTAAAACACAGCAGTACATTATAAAAATAAAACGATGCTTACAATTCTTAGAAATCAATAATAGATGGAAAATATAAAAGAAACATCGGAAACTTAAAAACTAATTTTGGACAAATGTATTAATCCTTTGACTTTGTCTGTTAAGAAATTTATTTACAATTTCATCGCAATTTATAGAATCGGTGATATCGTGATGACAATTTAAAATTGTGATACTGTTCAGCCTTTTTTGAGATATAGTACTACGGAGAAAACTTTTAGTCTTCGAAAACAGGAAAAACTTCTCTCCACAGTACAAGATGTGGTGGGTATTGTCATATATAATTTTAGAGCCTTGACGTACTCTTTTAACATGCTTTTTAAGTTACTGTTTTCATTTTCTTGAAAAAATGTAACTAAATCTGACACAGTTTGCAGTTTCTTATTTTGAAAATCAAAATCATCTTTGTATTGTTTTAGATTTTCAAACGTAACATCCTTTTCAGGCAAAAATTATTCAAATTTTATTTTTTTATCTATATTTCCTGTTTCAAAACGTGCTATAAGCGTTTCGACACTTAAATCTAAAGATTCGTAATATACAGATCTATAAAAATTTGTGGGTTCTTTTGGAATATACTGATTGTCTGACACACCAAATCTAGCCGGTATTTTGCGCTGCTTTGGAACGCTAGGCTCCCCTAGGTCAAGCTGTCTACTTTTTGTTATTGAAGTTTCTCATATAAAGTTAAATTTTTGCTCTTGCCGGCAGGGCCGCGTTAAGGTATGTTAGCGCCCTAGGCATTATTTTTTTGCCGCCCCTATATTATAAATAAAAATTAAAATTATCGTAACAGCATATTTTTATTAACTAAAAAAACTTCAACTCTGGGAACGAAAACAAAAAACAGAAAAGACATCTTATAATAATAAAAAAAAGTCACAATACAATTTACTTTCCAACTTTGGTAAAAAAGATGATAGAGGATATACTCGTGTTTTAAAAGCTTTTTTCCTAGGCTTTTCCATGGCAAAATCATTTATTATTTCATCATAACTCACATTTTTTGTTATGTCGTATTCCAAAGACAAAATAGATAAGGCATTAAGACGTTCTTGATTCATGGTCGATCTAAAATTGTTTTTAATCCTTGACAATTTTGAAAATGATCTTTCAGATAACGTATTAACAACTGGGATTGCCAAATAGATTCGCAATGCGATTTCGAAATTGGAAAATGTTTCTTTTAATCAGTTTTCTCTCAAGTACTTGCAAATTTCTAGCGGGGCTTCAATTTTGTTCTCTAAATGAGCTTTTAAGTGAATGCATTCATGAATGAACGAAGCATCTAAATCTTTTCTGTAAATATGTATCAACTTTTCCGCTTCTCTATATACCTAGTATTGTTTCATTTTTAAAGTTCATAAAATTTGTAAGGGCGTAAAATCGCTCATAGATACGTTGGTAAGTGTCCAGTCATCGAGTTAGATCTATAGTAAGTGTATCGATGATGACATAAAATGTCCCAATTTTCATTTCATCTCTGGCTGAAAACTGTTCTTCATAACCAACACTGTCATCAAACTGAACCTTCCTTCGTTTCTTTCTGCATTCTTTATATGTCTTTGAATGATTTTACAATATACTTTTGGCTTCTTCTTCTTCATAAATTGCAAAATTATTTCTTATCGAGTTTAAATATTATAAGTCCTTCTAATTATCGAACCACAGCCCAAGGTCAAGTGCAGGATTTTGCACGAATTTATTTGATGCGTTCATTCTCTCTAAAATATGGTGTCAAATGACAGCAAGTAAATATGTTTCAAATTCATCCATTTTTTCAAAGTTTGCATGCGCTTCATGTCTTACAGCTGCAGTTTGACTTTGATCATTGCTCAGCTCGAAAAGAGACATTTTAATTTCCTTATACCCAGTCTACAGAGCTTTTGTAGCATCCCCTCTTGCAGACCACCTAGTTTCTGATAGGGATTTCACAACCGGCAACTTTAAACTCTCTGTCAAAATTTCCTGTCGGTATGTAGAAGCTGAGAAAAACGTGTAGAGATTTTGTAAAAAATGGAAAAACAAAGTAGCGTTTTGACATGACTCTGCTGCAACAGATCCTGTCAAGTTGAGTGAATGTGCAGAACAAGGTACGTACTCTACAACTTCATTGTGATATTTAATCCTGGCTTGCAGCCCTGAATATGCGCCGGACATGTTCGATGCATTGTCATACGAGTGACCGCGACAATCCATAATATCTATAGCATACTCTTCTAACGCATAGGTTACTGCCATTTCCAAATCAGCAGATTTGTGGCCCGCCGATGGAATGTATTTAAGAAACCTTTCAATGGGTAATACCTTCAGAATCGACCAAATAAATTTATATTTTTTGTTTTTGAATGTTTCCTTTTATTAATTTTTTGTTAAAATTAATTCGTTTTTTTGCCGCTCCCAAAATAGTGCCACCCTAGGCAGCTGCCTTTCTTTCCTAAGGGATAAATCGGCACTGCTTGCCGGTAGCTTTTAAGTATATCCCTTAAACTGTAAACAATTTTTAATATGTTGTTAAAAGTATTTTTAGGGTTTTGTAGCCCTGCATTTGCAACTTCCATTTTTTCAAAAATAAATATTGACATATTTAAAAGAAAAAAAAATCAAAATTGCCCAACTTTATATAAAAACCATTGGCTTTCGCACCAGCCTCAGTCTTTTCTTTACTAATTTCAGTCATAAATTGTAATAGGGTGTTATAATTTTCTAATAAACTTTTCAACGAGATAACTCTTAAACACCATCTTGTAGGGCAAAGCGACCTTAAATTTTTTGTAGATGGTTCTACTTCACGCTTAAAGTTTTTAAAAATTTCAAGCCTTTTGGGCGAATCTCTATCAAAATTAATAACATCTTTTACCAATACTATAAAATCTCGTATTTTTGGGACCTTATTAAAAGAATCTTGCACAACTAGATTAAGAGAGTGAGCGAGGCAGTGAACAAAAATTGCTCGAGGTTCATCAATGCTTAAACGTGTTTGTAGGCTGCTGAGAACACCACTAACATTAGCTGCTCCATCGTAGCACTGACCACGACAAAAGTTTAACTCAATTTGAGAAACAAGAAGAACATCTTTAACAACCTTATACAGCGTTGCAGCGTCCGTGAATGGGGTTTCATAAAGACCAAAAAAGTATTCATTAATAACTAGATCCTCTTCCACAATTCGGAAACACAACGACATTTGCTCTTTGGACGATATGTCCGTGGTTTCGTCCGCGATTATGGCAAAATAAAAATTTCTTATTTTTTTTAAGAGAATTCCTCGATCTTCACTTGCGAGTAAGTCCAGTATCTCATTTATCACATCGTGTGAAACCCATCTATGTTTAGTTCTATCTAACCAGCTTTTTAATTCAGGTACGTCTTCACTTCTTAAATGTAACAATTGAATAAAATTAGAGTTTTGCTCAGTATGTCCGCGCAAAGTTAATCCTTGCATGGCAAGAAATTTAATAGAACTTATAATTTTCAGAATTGCGACTCTTGCTAATTGCAGTTTCGTCTGCTTGGATTTGCTTAGTGCGGACCCTACATTGGTTCCCTTATCGAACGACCCAAGAGCTAGAACAGCATTTCCATGAAACTCTGATTTTTCATGGGTCGAGAACCTTAGCAGTGCTGTTTTACAGTTTGAAAGCCTTCAGTAACAAAGGCTTTGTGCGATTGCGTCCATTCTTTGGTGTTACTGAAAAGGACGGGTATTTTTCTTTTAATATATGCTCTTTAGCATACTTCACAAAATACTTTGTTAAGATCATCCTTAAAAATTATCCACGTATACTTCTCTTTCCACGATGATTAAAATTGTCTAAATATAAGCAATAGCTTAAATATGAAAGTACGGCTGGAAGAAATTATTTTTAAAAGTAATAAATAATGGTTTTTATAGCAGCCAATTTAAATTTTAAAATTTTTTTTCCCTACTTTTTTCTATATATGAAAAGAAACTCTAGACAGTATATAGAAAAAAGGAGATAAAGGTCAAACGGTACATATTAAAATTATAGAGGGAAATAAAAAAAACACATGTAGATAACTTTGAATAAATGCATATTTAATTAGATTAAACGTTTATTATTTGTTTTTTTTTTTATATAGGTTAGTTTTATTTATATGATTTATTAACTATTGTAGATCGATGAAAAAAGATTAAAAGCACTAATAAATAATTATATGTAACAGACTAGAGTAAAGATATCAAATTATTATCACAGAATTAACGTTTAATAAAATAGCAGTTTTATATGTTGCAGGTTTAGTACGGAATACCGTACTAAACCTGCATCAACCTGCACATCAGTGTGTGTGGGAATATTAGAGGTTTTTGCGGTTGAAAACACAAGGGTGTTTTCTCTCTTTCTAAGGGTCTATTTTAATGGCTTTTATGAAATATAGAAATATAGATTTCACGCTTAAGTGATCTTTAAACCAATTAAGTCTAGCACACTTAAGAAACATATGTGGTTATTTTTGCACGTGTTAAATGTAGCTAGATTTAAATTGTGTGCGCAGCAATGCACAGTTTGTGTTCTTACCTACAATTTTAAGTTATCCATTTGTACGCAGAGTGCCATGGAAACAAAAGCGACAAGTTTGTTTTAAAGAGAATCTGTTATGAATTTAATTTTAAGTCATAAGGTTATTGGTTTGGCTAGTTTAATGAAAGAAATGCGAGTTTTAAAAGAAGAATAATGGGATATAACAAAATTTATTATCAACTATTATGATTTATGTTGAAACAATAGAATAAAAATTAAAAAACAATATTATTGCAAATACTAAAAACTAAAACTTTAATCGAAAACACAACGGGATAATAAGAAATATTTAAGTATTGTTTTTCTTTGAACAGAGATATGTAATCCCTTAGGTCCGGTTTTTCAGTTCGTGTTTCTGCCTGGGCTTACAAAAGGAGCCATATTCGCTTAGATTTCGATGAAGACGCAAGAAATAACTATTAGGACCTGGTTGGTTTCTCTCTGGAGTTCCTTGCAGATACGTTTCGAAAGTAATTTCTACATTCCTATGTGAAGAATAATAAATTTCCAACATATCACGTTGTTCTTCATTAGAATTTTTCATTTTCTTTCAGAAAATTATGTACCTATCTTAAAATTAGGGGAAGTACAACGTAACGACTTAAGCAATGTACTAGGAACTGTCAAAATTTTCTTTAAAACAAAATTGTCGCTTTTGTTTCCATGGCACTCTGCGTAAGAACGGATAACTGAAAATTGTAGGTAAAAATACAAGCTAAAGTATTATGTGCCATACATAGTTGAAATCAGAAAAAAAAGTTACATTCAAAAATGCAAAAATCCAATATGGCGTCCATAAGAAAAACAGAAGTTGACAGTCGATTGTTGGCTATTTTAAACGATATGAGAAAAACAATCGTATATTTAGATTCCCCGTAAAAAAGTGTCTTAAGAATGTCTGAATTAAAACTTCGTAGTTTCGCTTGTTTTCATTTTATCAGCGAAAAACAAAAATTGGGAATTTTCATTTTTTTTAGATATTTTCTAAACTGAACGTCGTAGGTCAAATTTCTTTTCAGATTATTGATCAGCATTAAAATTCGCAACTTTGCCTCCATTTAACCGACTTTGTATCTCGTAAGTTAACCGAGATCTCTATACTTAGCTTCGAAAGACGGACACCCTGTATATACAGGGTGTCTCTAAACCTAGTACCATAAATTTACCAGCCGCTCCCTGACGCAAAATTAAGTTGAAAATGTCTATAAACATTTTGTCCTAAACCGCAGCATAAGGAAGCTACACGTCTTTGAAAATGGTGTTGAAAAAACGGAAAACAATTACATTATAAAAACGGTTTGAGATAAAAACTCGAAATTTTGTAGGCAGCCTAACCTATTAAAGGTATAAACTTTCTACTATTTTTTTTTTGTAAATTAACCAGGGGCGGCACGAATGGGGGTTATCATCTTTTTCTTGTAACCCGTTTTTCTTAACCTTTTGTTTTTCTCCATTTTAGTTTGGAGAATTGTATTCCCTGTTGCCTAATTAACAAAAAAGGTACTCTTGTTTGAACTCCCTTGGACTAACCGTTTCCTATAAACTGCAGGTTTTCTGTTGAACCAAAATCAATTTAGAATGCTGGATTGGTATGTAAATTAATTTATTGAAAAATAAATTAAAATAAAAATAGTTACAGTAAGTGTTCGTACTGTTATACCTTCAATAGGTTAGGCTGCATGCAAAATTTCGATTTTTTATCTCAAACCGTTTTTAAAATGCAATTGTTTTCCGTTTTTTCAACACCATTTTCAAAGACGTGTAGCTTCCTTATGCTGCGGTTTAGGACAAAATTTTTATAGACGTTTTCGACCTATTTTTGCGTCAGGAAGCGGCTGGTAAATTTATGGTACTAGGTTTAAAGACACCCTGTATATATAAATGTCATCAATGGAAAATATGTCTTTTCCTATACAGTAAATGAACGGCTGTATACTTCGTTTTCGTTGCTTTAAATGACTTATGTGGTCATCTATTTGCTGAAAACAAGTTGCAATAAACAGGAAAGATTCTTGCGAATCTTTGATTGTGTATTTTGTAATTTTGTTTTCTTTTAATCATCGTCTTTGGTGGCGGATTTACTGGTTGGTACAAAGTACCCATGCAGAGCCCACAATAAGCATGCAGTTCGTGAATCTAAAAAAGACGATATAATTATTATATGGTATAGGAACTTTAGTTTTGTTTTACGTCATATGCTTTAAAACAGAAAGTAATGGGTAGTATCATAATTAGGTCTGGGATATATTACAGAAATGATCGAAAATATCAGTATTAAATAGTACCTAATTTATGTATGTACGAGTACATCTAAATTTTACATAATGATAGAGATACTTACTTTCCAAAATGTTGTCATTGTTGTTGAGATTGTGTAACATTGCTTTTATAGTTTTGTCTTTCACATGGCCGTCTTCCATTAAAAAATTGAGCAATTTTTGTAAATGTTTACCCCAATTATTTAAGAGTCCATCTGAATTGTCAAATGAAATATTATAAACCATGTCAATCTGTAAGTAACAAATTAATAAGATACTGCTTAAATATAACAATTAAATAAAAACTTACCAATCGATAGCCAGTTGGTCTTTTGTAATAAGGCCATTTCTGCATTATTTCGGTAGTAGAACCAACGTTTTTAAATTCGTTGAGGCGATAATGGCTGCAAGCCTTCCATGTAGAATCGAACTGATCACTAGTCAAATTGTCAAATTTTAAAGCCCAAGGCAAGCTTCTGCGTCATCTTCTGGTTCTAAAAAGCAAATTTTATTTATATACTTATTATAAGTACACAAACTAAAAAAATTGAATTTGTTGCAAAATCATCAATGATATTATATACTGAGTGTTAACCACGAAACCTGGCCATAGTATGCATGTTTCACAAACAATATAGGTAATATGAGTTGCCTTGAAATATTTTTGTTTAATATCATTTTGAGGGCTTCATTTTTGACAATTTCCAGAATAAAAGGTTTGAACCATGAACACCCTTCCTTCAATTGAATAGTTCATGTTTATAACACAACTTATAGTACGACTCACAACACAATTTCATTAAAAAAATAAGCTGTCAACATGACATTAACCAAAATATTTCAATTCAACTCACTTTTTTTGAAACATGCATACTGCGTAGTTCCTATGGCCAGGTTTGGTGGTTAACACTCGGTATATAGGGTGTTGAGATCCTTGGATCATAAAACAATAAGCTTGTGTTTTATTCTCTTTATTTAGAAAGAACGACTGACAAAAGACTAAATTGCAAAAAATTAAAATACAGCACATTTACAGCAACTTAATAGACCTCTATTTTTTATGCCAACTTTCACTCTTAGACATTACCAACTTAATATAACTATGCGGCGGCGCCAAATTCAAATCCAAACCTGACTGTTTTTCAACACCCTTTCTCAATCAGGCATAATTTAAATACAAAAAAAATTAATTACTATTAAGTAAACCCAAACCTAATCTATGTTTAACGAACAACTCACCGACAAGATTTTTAGTCATAATATCAGCAGTTTGTTTGCTTGTACAAATGTATTCTATAGAAATTAATTTGTCGCTTACTAAATCCTTAATAAAATTAAATTTAACATCAACATGTTTGAGTCTTTTATGTTCCCACTTTTTGGTTAACATAATACAGGATTGATTGTCTTCAAAAATGGTGAAGATAGTTTTTGCAAAACCAAGATCATCCAACCGATTTGTTCCCTCCTTTGCGGCTTCTGAGAGTGCCACATATTCTGCTTCTGTTGAAGAAGTTGCAACAGTAGATTGTTTAATCGTACTCCAACAAACTGTACCTCCAAATACTTTAAATATATAACCAGTTGTTGACTTCCATGTAAATGTCTTCGTTTAAATTTCCATGCAGGAAGGCAGATTTTACATCCATTTGCTGAATTTTTAAGTTATTGAAATTTGCCACTGCTAATAATGTCCTAACAGTCGTCAGCCTTGCTACAGGTGCATAAGTTTCACTAAAGTCAAAACCTTCCTTCTGCATAAACCCCTTAGCTACGAGCCTAGCTTTATATTTTACTGCTTCACCCAACTCATTTCTTTTTATGCGAAAAACCCATTTATTACCTATTAATTTTGTGCCTTCTGGTTTTTTCATTTGTGTTAAGTGTTATTTTTATTGGTTTTGCAAAAACTAGTAAAATCATTTGAGCAGTATTCACTACCATTATCACAGCAAAGTGATCCAATCCTGCATCCAGTTTGATTTGTAACTAACGCTTCAAAATTCCTGAAACATTCAAAAAACTCACTTTTATATTTCAGTAAATATGCCACACTAAAGTGTGTGTAGTCATCTAGAAAGGTAACAAAATAACGTTTATCATCGTATCTAACCCTTCTACAATATTATTTTTACTCAGTTTTTGCAAATTCTGATTACTTATGTGCCCTAACCTGCAATGCCACAGTTTTATATTTTTATTTTGATCACATAAATTTGTTTCAGTTTTTGCAATTACATCAAATTCAATTACATACAGATTAATTATTTTTTTTTCCTTCAACCAGCAATTTTTAATTTTTATAGACATACACACAGTTATTTTCAAAAACTACTTTTAAACCAGACTTTTTTAGTTTTTGTACAGATAACAAATTTTGCCTTAAATTTTCTACAAAAAGGGCCCCTTTTATTTCAGCAGTACAATCACTTCCACCTGTATTCAGTTTCACTTTCACATTTCCACCTTTTGTTGCATTTAATGATTCATTTTTCTTGGCAACAGAAATTTTTAATCCTTTTTCCATAATTCTTGCTTCCGAGAAGTAATCTTCGTTGTTGATCATGTGGTCCGTTGCACCAGAATCTACTAAAAAATGTATCACATTTGTATTACAGGTTGTAGATACCTCACAGTTCATGGCAGTTGCTATAAAGGCAATTGGTTCCTCGTCTTCGGAGTTTGCTTGTTTTGCCTTCCAACATTCTCTTCTTAAATGTCTGCCACAGTTATGACATCTGAAATGATGCGTATTCTTCTGAGTGTATGTTGGTTCAGGTGCACTTCTGGTATTTCTTGTAAATCTCCTATTTTTGTTACCAAAACCACTGTTAAACGCAGCTGACCCTGACGGTACTTCATTCCGATCTGTTTCTGAATTTTTCTTCTTCTTCTCATGATCCAACAATTTCATTTTTACTTTAGTATGCAAGATTTTACATCATTTTGATCCATAACCGTTTCCACTCGGAACTTCCAATGATCATAGTTTTTGCCATCGAATTGCTCAATTCCAAATTTTTCCAAACAATTTGTTGTACCCATGCTTCCAGTACACGTTTAACACTTTTTAACACTTCTGTCAGATTCCAAGCTTATTTTCAAACTGGGCCCATAACCTGTTGAGATCTTTGGATCATAAAACAATAAGCTTGTGTTTTATTCTCTTTATTTAGAAACAACGACTGACAAAAGACTAAATTGCAAAAAATTAAAATACAGCACATTTACAGCAACTTAATAGACCTCTATTTTTTTTATGCCAACTTTCACTCTTAGACATTACCAACTTAATATAACTATGCGGCGGCGCCAAATTCAAATCCAAACCTGATTGTTTTTCAACATAGGGTAGCATGGAAATCTAATTAGCTTACCAAAATTTCTCTGAAGTGTACATTTTTCTCCTTCCTCTTTTCTTTGTTTAATATTGACATGTTTGGCGACGGCGGTTTTGAGAGATGTTTTCAGATTGCAAAATTTATTGTAAATTCTGCCTCGCTTGCTAGTTCGATAGTATTCCTAAAATGAAAACAGAAGATTTTTATGACGAAATTGTCAAGTATAAAGCTAAAAATTGTTACCAATATTTCAGCAGGAAAACGATCCAAAATTTCCCTTTCTAGCCTGTAACTAGTTGCTAAAGTGATTGTATCACCTTTATTTTCAAGAACTTGAGCAATTAAGGTTATTAATGAAATGCGCTGTTCTTGAAACTTTGAGAATTTATTATAATATTCCACAAAGATGACTCCTTTAGGTGTTTCATTAAGAACATTATATAAAAATATTTCACAATCATCTGACCGATCGTGATTAATTGCCCTATCCTCAATCGAGTGTGGTGCGAATCGCCGTTCCCGCCTTGTTGTAGAAGAACGTGTGGTGTAGGTGATTTTGGAGATTGAGGTCTCAATCCTTCAAACATATTATAAAATTGCTCTAATGGAATACCTGTTGACCGCCTCCATTCTTCTAAATTATGTTCAAACGTAATTCGCCTTCTCATATCAAAATTTGCCGAAAGGTCTTTAATATGGTGACGTTTAACAATCTTGAGCACATCGACGAATACCTTTTGCGCTAAAATAGGTAAATAGAGATAAGATAATAACGGTAAATGGGTAGCTTCATTAAAGTTAACTTACCAACAAAGTCATCTACAGGAAATTCCTGGTTCCAGCCGGACAACAATTTTCTTAAGTTCAGTATATTTTCATTTCCAACAGGTGGCTGTTCTTTATTATTTAAATTTGAAAAATTATGTGAAATATCTAATAGATGGTTTTGAGAATCATCATTGATGGAGGTAATATAAACTGGTGATGATAGTTGCGAGGGTAGGTTTCCAAAAGAACCGTAGAAATTGTTGTCATCACGGACGGTCACATATTGCGAAGGAGTTTCTTCGGGACCGGCGTTAGTCTGAGCCATTTTATAAGAAATACTAATCTAAATTATTGAAAACGTTGCTTTAGAATTAATTATTGACGCGACCGTGGTCGTGTGGATGAAAATCCGCACGGCACTGGGGCGACACGGGTTCGATTCCTCGTTGTAGCCAGAGTTTTCAAAAATTCTGGAGCAACTAGGAATCAACATAGTTGGGGGGGTTTTCAAGGGTTGGGGCATGTTAGACCCGTGAATAGCGCTTAGTGCGCTGAGCCCAAGGATGGTATAGTGAGAGGATGCCTCGAACGGCTGGGCAAGCGCAGACGGTACGATAACCTGATGACGTCAGTGGGGACCAAGTGCCTCGCGGTAAATGCAGTTCGAGCGCATGCATTTCGCGTTCAGAGAAAATTTACTAGAATTTACGTAGAATTTAAATGTAATTTTACATACCTAAATGAAACACTAAAATCGTTTATTATAAATTGTGATATAGTAATAACATCCCTTAACTGGTTTCATCAAGTTTGAATTGATACCCCTAAATAATTTCGAATAAAGATACAATCATAAAAATAATATCTTACGATTTGGTAAGATTCTTTTGTATCAACAGATGCTATTTTCATAAAATATAAAACACCTTCTAATATGCCCTGTCATATATTAATTCTGGATGACCATTTTTGTAAGGTGGATATACCAGGAATTTAAAGAAGTTCTTAAAAATATATAAGCACGTTTGCTAAAGTAACGGATTGTAAAAGCCCTTGTAATATCTTCATTTTCCCACTTTACCCATTTTTTCTTTTCAACTAATATTTTAATTTGAGTGGAAGTGAATACTTTTTGCAGTACTACCTATAGAAATCGGATCGATTTATTTTTTCCCTTACGGATTAACGATTTCTCTTGCTTGGTTATTCGACTCTGAGTTTTTAATGACCGCCGACTGAGTAACAACAAAATATTAGTTTTTGTGTATTGTCGATTAATTGTAGTTCTAAATTTTTGTTACTCGCAACTGTGAATGTTAACAAATTTGTTATTTCCTGTTTCATACGTCCATCTTTATATCGTTTTTGTCTATCTTCTGCCTGCTGTCTTGTTAAGTGGGTTATATTTTCTCCCAAATTACGGGATGGTATGGCATCAAGCTTCAATAATCGCTTTTCTTGTAAATTCATTAGTTTTGCTTTTAAATCTCTTTGAAAATCTTCAGGAGTAAAATGATTTGAGCATACATGGCATTATGGAATTTTTTGCAAAACGACAGTAGGAAATCGGTGTACCAGTAATATTTCTAGTTTTCGCAAGACTGTTTTCGCAAACAGTTACAGTGCAGTGTTTCCCTGGCATACTAAAATTTCACATTTGCAATTTTACTGTGCTTTATAGTTAGGTAGGTATAATACGTTAATACCGGTTAATACCTAGTACAAAGGACAATTTAAAATCAATTTTTGGTTCTCTAAATAATGTGAATACATAAATGTGATGAATGACCAATAGTTGCAAGGTGGATCATGTCTGTTCGTATCTGCAAAGACTTAAGGTTTAGTCTTTGGTATCTGCCATGCAGCTTGTGCTGGTCCCCATGTACGTCATACGGTTGCGCCGACACCTATCGCTCTCCGACTTACTAACGTACTAGCACGAGGCATCCTCTCACTATACCATCCTTGCGCTGAGCCGGGATAAGTAGGGGGGCTTTAAAAAAAAAGAATTAATTATATATGTTATTCGAAAAAAGTAGGTATAACTTTTATAGTACATAATAGCAATAAAATGTTATGCTTTATATTGACAGTTTAAATAATAATTAGATAACTTTAAGTCTAAGCATTGCTTTACCTTTTCCTGTTTTTATTAATATTATAGGTGGGTCAACAATGTCATCTATTGAAATTACACAGAACTGCCCTAAAGCAGTTGTATCAATTTCATAAGCAACAAAATGTGGCATATAACTAACAGACTCTAATTTTTGAACAAACAAACATACACTTTCATTTCTTATTATAATAATTTCCAATATGACATAAAACAAGAAATCACTTTTAAAAAGGGCTACATAATTTTCAGGTTTATAATGAATTCCCTGGTAATTTAATTTTGAATAAATTTGGAAACAACCTCCTTCAATTTTTAATTTTTCAGAAATAATATTTTTATAATTGCTATTTACTTTGTATTTGTCATTGGCTGTAAACTTGGTAGTTAAGTTTGTATGTGTCATTATTTGGAATGCAAATTTTAGTGAACACTTTTTGGCTAACTTTAAGCATATGTTTTTTCGAGAAGTTGTACAATGAGAATATATTTTAAATTGCCTATGTTTAGACTCAAATTTAAAACACCAAAGCTTTCTGAGAGGCCCTACTTGACGAATTACGTTTGGATAATGTGTCAAGTTGTGAAATTTTGGCTTTAATATTGTATCGTTAAATAGTAAAATATAATTACTATTAAGTTCTTTTATTTTATGTTCTAATAAATTAATGGACGTCTCATCAATTTCGAAGCAGCGCCGTAGTCAGACAATGATTCTAGGCAGGACCAAGGATTTTATTGAAAGTGCAAACATAATATATTACCATACATTCTAAAAAATACAAACGAGTAGAGAGATTTTACTTATTCTATGTAAATAATGTAAAATGTATACTAAAATAGTTGCAACTTCCTGTTACGCCTGCTGTTGAATTTTCTCAAAAATAAATTCGATGGTTTCCGTTCTTTTCTTCTAAAAAGCTAGAAACACTAAATCGGGCATCCGTTGGTGTGTCATAGAAAGCCTTTGCGGGCGATTAACGGCAGTCACCAAATCTTTCTTCGAGTTGTGTTGTTACTAGATCTATTACTTCGTAGTAAACTCTCTTAAGGTGAGATGGAACATTATCTGTATCGCATATATTGGCAATGTTTCCAAAATTACGTAGTCTTTCATATTAGCAGGAGTTTTTGCAACTCTCTTACTAGAACCAGCTTCATCTGTTTTTATGATAGATATTTGGTTTTTGACGGATTTAACAATCGATATAGCATTTTTTAAACTCCTTGATCGGGCTTGCAATACGGCGTCAGCTGGCTCTAAAATACCTAAAATTTTCTTCATAAGACATAAAGTAAATCGAAATTTTAGTTCTAGCATCACAGATTTTATTCCTATACTGTTAGCAACGTCTTCCCCAAAAAAAATTTTATGTTTCACAACAATATCTAAAGTTTTTATTATATCGTCATAGTTAGTGTACAACATTTACAATTGCTAGATGGCTTGACCATCGTTGTACTTAGAACCTGAACGATGGTTTTTCCTTCATAGAGAGCTGCGACTTTTCCGTGCTGGAAAAATGCGTGCAATAAAATACACTGCTCAAAGGAATGCTTCACAACAGTTATTTCTAAGACCATATTAATAACAAGCAAGTGAAGTCGATGATTGTAACAATGTACATATGGGACGCGTCTATTTAACGCTTTTTGAATTAGTGCAGAGACGCTACCTTGTTATCCACTCATAACAAAGGCACCATCGTAACATTGGCTAAGAAGTCGAGATTCGTCAATATCATGTCTTTTATAACTTTTAGTGTCATTTCAGTGAAAGTTTTTGCATCCATTTTTTTGTTGTGTAAATTCCTAGTAAAGACTCGAATACTTTACAGTCTGTAATATATCTAATTCCAATGGATACGTTTTCTCGATTGTTTTTATCTCTCGTTCTATCTTCAAGTAATGTAAACCAGGGTACATCTGATTTTTTATATCGTTAACTACATTTTCGCGCACTATTTCGGCCAAAATGTCAATGATTTCATTTTGAATATCAGGTGAAGTATAGACTGCATTTTTAGGAATATGATGTGCGCATTCACCAAGTGTGCTATCCTTTTTTAAGGTGTATTTAAACAAATTAACAAACAACCCCCTTTCAATATGGTCTTCCGCTTCGTAGGTTCCTCTAAGTGCCAATTCATTCACAGCAAGAAACTGGACAACCTCAGCTATCGATTTTATATAGTATCGATGTTTTTCGAGGACATTTTGGTTAACTAATGTTGTTACAGAGGTAGCACTGGACTGTCGGTATAGTTTTTCATTCCACATGGTCATTGATATAATATGGGTCTCACTGATTTCGTGCTTTGGAAAGCCATTTTTGGGGTCCATACCATTTTTCCAATTTTTGTAACCCGTCTCGGTATATGCGGTTTCTATAGTTGCAAGTGGCTGAAATTGCCTACAAGCACAGCAGAAAGCAGCATCCATTTGCACAGAATATTCTAGCCACTTAAACTTTTTAAACCATTCTGCATGAAAAGATCGATTATTCTTTTGTTTCGGGTAGTTGTTCAATTTTGTTTGTTTAATTGGTTTTCCGAGTTTTTCTAAGTCGTCTGGCCGTGCCCGTCCTAGCTAAATTAGAAGCGGATGATGATGATGTAGCTTTTACTACATTTCCATGCTGTTCAACCGGTTTTGGTTCCGGTCCATCGTCGATTTCAAGCTGTAACCGAGGATTTTTAATAAAAAAACTTTCTTCTGTCCATTTTGATTACTAAGTGAAATGTGAGAAACCACAAACACTATAAAACTATAAATTACTATAAACATAGCACAAACTTTAAATTTTTGTAGCTAAATAGCATAGGTACTTTATGCTAAGAAACAAGTTAAGTGACGACGTGCTCACAAACACGAATTCCCATATTCATTTGCCTATTCGCTAGCTCGTAGTGCGCACGACGCACACGATAAAGTCCAGGAAGGGCGAAAATACTTTCAGGAAGGGGTTCTCCCTGCCTACCCCCCCCCCCCTGGCTACGGCCCTGTTTCGAAGCATAGTATTATGTCAATAATTTCAATTCAGTTCAAAACAAAAATCCAAACAGGGTCATCCGAAGGAATTAGATCTCCTATCATAAGAGGGAAATATTGTACAAATGTCATCTCTGTTGCTGACATTTTTAATTTTTTATTTAATAAATGATGTAGTTCAATTTTTCCAGATATATTATCTATCAGATCGACGGACAAGATGGCCGTGGACGCAGATGAAATGTGTAATAGCTGCGATGAGAAAATAGAAAAGAAGGACAATAAATGTGTAGAATGTGATGGAACTTGTGGTAAATGGTATCATAATAAGTGTATTAACGTCAGTGCAAGTTGTAACGAAGTGTCATGAAAATTAAGTGAATTCGTGTAGTTAATGAAAATCCTGTGAATAAACAAGTTTAGTTTTATATTAATTAACCAAATTTATTGCTACATTTATTTTAATGTTGTTATATTTAAAACCGATATTTAAGTTAAATAATTATTTTCTTTCTTTATTCTGTTAATAATTAGTTTAAATATTATGTTAGAATATTTAAGTCCAAATTTTAGTTATACGCGCGACCTTCGCCGAGACCGCAGAGATGCGGCGAGCCCCTACCAGCGACCCGGCGCTGTCCGTGAGCGTCGCATTGAGCGTGCCGCGCCGCCGATAGGATTTCCGGACCGTATAAAAGCAGAATTTTTGCTTAATTTTGCAGAGTTGAATTTCAACACCGAATCCAATCAGCCGAAGAAGAATTCCAGTCGAAGTCAACGATCATTTGTAAACCCTCCGAATACAGGTAATAACCCTCCGAATTTTGGTAATTCCACATTAGGGTTGTACCTCCGAATATAAAGTTAGGGTTGAAAATTAGATTTTATTTTATTTTCATTTTAGTTTTAGCTTTTGTGTTATTTAGACTTGGAACTATAGCTTTTGCTTTGACGGTGTCAAGGTGGAAGTATAGGACCTGGTGCTCTGATATTTGAAGCTTAACAGTCCAGGTTTCTGGCGGTGCTGTGACCTGGGCATTGGAGTTTTTAAATAGCAGAGAGAGTTAGGATTTCCGTTACCCGTCCGTGGAGGAAATTGTGCTTTCTTCTTTGACGGGGTCCGAGAAGAAACACAAAGTCCTGGTGGTGCTACAACAGGTACTTGGTGATCTTGACTTCGGGCGGTGCTGTGGTCGAGATACCCAGGTCTTGGGGTAGTTATTAGTCCCCGTAGTTTTCCGTGTAGGGAATTGGTGTAACACAACAAACTGTGGTGTTCCTGGTTCTTTTGTACCTTGTTGTCTGCGCGTTGTGGCTTCGGGCGGTGCTGTGGTCACGTCGTCCAGGTGCAAAGTACTGAGAACTCCGTAGTCCGTCATTAACAACCTGGTGCTGTTTTGGCTTCTGGCGGAACTGTCGTCATTTCAGTCCAGGTTATTATTGACCTTTTGCCCCGTCCTGTAAAGCTTCCCCGCAGTTAGTTTGTAACGTTTCACCCCCGGCTTATAAGGGTGGACGTTGCCAAATTTGTATTTCGGGTAGCTCTGAGTTGTCCAGGGGTCGAGTTGTGCTTTAAAATTAAAACGGATGCTTAAACCTGATTAACAATATTTATTTACACTATGTACAAATTATTCTGGGTAGAATTGGTAATTATAAAATACAAAAATAAACAGTTTATGTAAAATAGTAAAATGTGTTTGATTTGAATTACGGCTGTTCCCGCCGGCAGTTGGGGATTTTCGTCCGGGTTGGCAGCGCGAGCACCAGTAAGTGATGGCTGCGCGTCGTCGACTTTGAGAATGACAGCTGCTCTATAAACAAAGAAATAAAGCAAATCTGCTTGATTTTAATTAAATTGTTGTGAATAAACAAACGTTGCCCACAGGCCAGAAGGGCAGTCTGAATCTTTAGGTTAAGGATAATGTACGGTGAGTAAAATTTATAATTCGGGAATTGGAAAGGAATTTTATGACCTCAAGGTCCTTGACTCTTTGAATCTATAATTAATTCCAATTAATTCTTTTAAGGAATGATTAAAGAACAAGCCACTGAAACCTGTTCTATTCAACAATTCAAAAGCTATAAAGCTTGTTCGTACAGATTCGAAACAAACGAACCAAAGGAACGTTTTACATCCAGGTACTCGGTGCAAGGTTTATTCGGTTCGGAAAATACAGGTAGGCAGTAATTTAACTTATAAGGGGATAATGAAACGGGTAGGGAAAACCCAGGGTAGTACCAATGGACACCAGCACTGTACCCTGGGGGGAAAAGGCAGCGGTTTCTCACGGTTGAGGGAACCAGGACAGCACCAATGGACACCAGCGCTGTGTCCTGGGGAACAGACCTAGACCTCGCCAAGTTTGCACAGGCATGCTCGGTCTAGGTTAAGGATGAGACCTTTCGCTCAAGTTCTTCACGAAGCGGGTGGTCTCGGAAAGGAACGGGGACTGGTTCGGTCTTGGGGTTTGTACCTGGATGTAAACTTTAAACGTTCTTTGGGCCACGGTTAATAAAATTTGCAATGAATTATCACAAATAATTACAGGTAATAATAATAATAAAAATAATTCGGAAAAAAAATAAACGGAATTAAATCAATTTGAAAATATCGGAAAAATAAACGGAATAAACGGATAATTCGGAAAATAAACGGATTTAAAGTTAGATGTTTTAACTTTAAAATTGAAAACGGAGTTTTTGGTCCTGGCCTGGGGAGCTGGTTTTATGCGGGTTCCCCATCAAGCCAGGGCTGTGATTGGTGGACTGCACGAATCGGTGGTGGGAATCCTGTTCTCCGCTTCTCTACTTGCAGCGCCACCCGCGCTCAAAACGTGAACTACCAGTGGAACACAAAATGGCGATGTTGGCCAACGCCCAAAAACTTTTGTGCCACTGGTAGCACGTTACAAGTTTTATTTTCCGTTCACATAGGAGGCATTATTCAAACTTCTCAGAGAGTTATTTCCGACTACCGTCATCGCTACATGTTTTATTTATTATTTACCGTTTGCACCGATAAAACTGTTTTCTGTTTCTACCGTATTGTTATTTGATTTTCTGTTACTGTACATAATAATAAAATCTCTGTTTATTTACCGTAAGTTGCCTTCTCATTTAATCACCCTGTTGTATCTTCACTGATGTTACCTAGGTCTTCGCTCCCCCGACACCGACTACTGGAGAGAAGCCGTTAGAGAGAAAACTCTTTAAAATCTGGCGCCCGAGTAAAACCCGAAACCGGAAAAAGCGTCACAAAGTGATCTAAAAGTTATAAGAAAAATAAAAGGGTTAAAATGGATATGTGAAGAGTGCAATAGTTTCTTTGAGGTTATGGCAAAAAAGGTTGCCTTAAAGGTGGACGAAATAACCAGAGAGAAAATGAAACATATAAAAAATGAAATAAGGAATGAATTTCAAGACCTCAAAGAGACCTGAAAGAATTAATAAAGCCTCAAAACAAGGAACGGCCAAGTTATTCAAGTGCACTCGCTCAGAGTGGAAGTGGTTCTAGTATGCGCAACGGAACAGTTATAGTTACAACAGACACATATAGGAATAATAATAAGGAGGAAAATAAGGCAGTAGGAGAAACAAATAGGAGGAATGCGGCAGCCCTGCAAAAGAAGGAAAGTGTGCTAATAATCAAACCAAAAAATAACCAAGAGTGGAAAGTAACAAAAAGTGAATTAACAAATCATGTAAATCTCAAAGACTTAAATGTTGCGATAACTAATATTAGCAACGTAAGAGATGGCGGAATCAGAATTGCCTGTGACAACAAAGAAGATATTGAGACAGTTCGGAAAGCGACGGAAATCAGCTTAGGTGGTAAGTACAACTTTAAAGTACCTGAGTCTATAAAAACAAAAATAAAGAGAGCAGGAAGGATGAAGAGCTGAATGAAGAGCAACTTAAACAAGCAATAATAACGCAAAACAGATGTGTGAATGATGATGCAATCATAAAACTTATTATAACACAAAAGATGAAAGCAAAGTGGTTTTCGATTGTTGAGTGTGATGAGAATACGTATAAAAGTATCTTGAACAATGGTGTATTATGCATAAACTATACAGGATGTGCAGTCTACGAACACTTCAATATAAGAAGGTGTTATAGGTGCTGTGGTTTTAATCGCATTGCAAACGAATGCAAAAAAGAGCAGGTGTGTTTAAAGTGTGGCGGTAAGTAACATACTGCTATAGAATGTGATAACAATATCAAAGTATGTCCAAACTGTATGGAGATGAATATAAAGTTTTCGCTAGCGCTAACAACGGATCATTCGCCCTTTGACAAAACATGTCAAGTCCTACAAAAGAAAATAAATATAGAAAGAAATAAAATGGAAACTGGTCTGCAACCAGATATATAGCAATCAATAGGAAGGCAAAGCTGTTCAAAATTGGGCACATTAACATTAGATCCATAAGAAATAAGTTTGCTGACTTTCAGGAACTGCTCCTAACTGGAGATTTTGATATTTCTGCGGTCAGTGAAACATGGTTAAAACCTAATATCCATAATAGCACGATCAGTGTTCCAAACTACAATATACACAGATTGGACAGAACAGAAAATATAGGTGGAGGGGTTATGATTTATTCAAAAATGGTGCTCAGTTGCAAACTAGTGGAAGAATACACTCAGATACGTGATGGCTTAGAACAAGTTTGGGTTACTTTCAACTATAAAAAAAAATCTTATGCAGCAGGATCGTTTTATAGGCCAAACAAGCAGACAGCCCTCACAAACCTGGAAGAATCACTTGAAAATTTATTGATAGAATATGACTATATAATGTGCATGGGATACATAAATCAAG
The DNA here is from genome assembly GCA_963082805.1 of Hemicrepidius hirtus. Classification (NCBI taxonomy): domain Eukaryota; kingdom Metazoa; phylum Arthropoda; class Insecta; order Coleoptera; family Elateridae; genus Hemicrepidius; species Hemicrepidius hirtus. The sequence goes on from OY720168.1 coordinate 8,977,036, forward strand.
ACCTACTAGTACAAAATAGAATTACTGAAGACATACTCGCAACTCTAAACTCTTTGGGGCTTAAACAACTCGTACCCCATGCAACATGCATAACGCAAGAAACTGCAACTTTGATTCATGTCATAATAGTAAACAACAACTGTAACTGCATTGAATGTGATACAATTGATTCAACATATAATGGAATGTCTGATCATGACACGCCATACGCTATATTACAATTGGAGGCCGGGGGCGCTAAGGAAACTCAATACTGTAGAAATTTCAAAAACATAAATATGGCTGATTTCGTAGAAGATGCACGTAAAATGGACTGGACTAAAGTTTATCAGATTGAGGATGTCAGTGAGAAGTTAAATTTCTAAATCTAAACTCCTGTCTGTTGTCGTTGATTGATTTTTATGCCCCTAAAGTTCAAGTAAACAAAAAAAAAGACAAGGCACCCTGGATTATAATATCAAATGTCTGCTAAAACTTCGCGACAAAGCTTATAAGAAATTTAAAATCAGTAGGGCAGAAACAGATAGGCGACAATACTGTGTTACTCGTAACTACGTCAACAAAGCCGTTAAAACGGAAAAAAAGTATTACGAATATACACTTACCACAGATGAAAAAGACACAAAGAAGTTCTGGGAAAGGCTGCGTAGATGGGGATTTCTGAACAAAAAGAATGATGGAAATGTAGCTGTAGAGAATTTTGAGCCTAATGACGTGAACAGCCATTTCATAAACCGTACAAATCACATACAAAGTGATGAGTTGCTGCCAAACTATTTCTATGCAGCAACTATTCAGGAACGGGAAAACTTTAATTTCGAACTGGTACATACAAATGAGGTGGAGAAATTAGTAAATACAATTAAATCAAATGCGGTAGGATTAGACGGAATCACGACGCATATGTTAAAGATCAGCTTACCTTTTTGTAAAAATGAATTATGCCATATAATTAACACGTCCCTAAGTGAAGGAACAGTACCAATGATATGGAAGTCCTCTAAAATAATACCCATTCCGAAAACGGATAAACCCACAGATCTTACAGACCTACGTCCCATTAGCATCCTACCACCAGGATCGAAGCTGCTTGAAAAAGTTGTATTCAAACAGATATCACAGTACATTGACTCACATAATATTCTTCTCGACACACAGTCTGGCTTTCGACAGGCGTATAGCACCACAACAGCGCTGCTAAAAATCAATGATGATATTCATAGAGCACTCGATGACAAGGTAACCACAGTTGTAATTCTGTTAGATATGTCAAATGCGTTTGATAGTATTCATCATCAGCTGCTAAACTCAAAATTATACTGCTATGGCATAATGGACACAGCATGGGAATGGTTTGATAGCTATCTATCTCAACGCAAACAAAGAGTCGAATTGGGTAGTCCAGAAGTGATTCTATCTGAAGAAGGCACTGTTAAAGCAGGTGTCCATCCTATGGCCCCTGTTGTTTAATATTTTTGTGGCAGACCTGGGAAGTAAGATTGAATTCTGTGATACACACTTTTACGCTGATGATATCCAAATTATGTTAACATTTAAGCCAGAAGATACGGTGTCTGCTTTTCAGAACATAAACAAAGACCTAGAGAAAATATTAATCTGGACGCGTAAAAACGGCCTTAAAGTGAATGCTTCCAAAACTGATGCTACAATTTTTGGTAACTCAGCATTTGTACAGACGAGCCGATACTGGCGATGGGTTCATTAAATTTAATGATGTAATAAAAAATCTTGGTGTTAAAATGGACTGTGAATTAAACTACTCTAAGCATGTAGCCAACCTTTGTAGTTCGGCCTACTTTAAGCTCAAAAGTTTATACCACCTGAAGGACTATCTCACTAAAAGTGCTAAGCTAAAACTGAGTGACGTGTTAGTACTTTCTCGATTAAATTACTGTGACACTGTGTATGGTCCGTGCTTAAAAATGAAAGACAAAAACAAGCTTCAGAAAATACAAAACTCCCGTATCCGATATTCGCTGCAAGTGCCTCACCGTGAACATATCAGCCCTCACATAAAGCAAGTCGGATTGATGAATATGGAAGAAAGAAGGTGGTTGCATCTTTCATGCTTAATACACAAGGCCATTACTACAGAGAAACCCAAGTACCTGAAGGACAAAATTCAAATACGATCCCAAGCACACGGGGTAGGCGTAAGAAACAGGGAAAGTGGAATAACTGTGCCAACTCATAGACTGGAACAATTCAAACATAGTTTTACGTATCAAGCCAGTAACATCTATAACAAAATACCGCAAGACCTGAAGCCAAGAAGCACAGCCCATTGACATTTAAGGATAACATCAGGAAGATGATAATGGCTCGGGAACTGCCTATCAAATAAAGTGTGCTAACTCCAACTAGATATTTTGAGGTGTGTTGTTTTGCTCCCGACGGTGGTCGTTGGTGACAAGGGTTTCTTCCGCGGCTGCTCTAATGCGAAAGGGGTGGGTAAGTTTAATAATATATGGGCGCCAGAGTCCTATAATTTGTTCCCCAAAAAAAATAACGTATACGGCTAAACGGACTCGAGATAGCCAGACGGAACACCAATCAGGAATCAGAAACCTAGCTAGACTATATATAAAAAAAAACACAAGTGTAGGGTGATAGACCAGTATATATATTGACCAATAGAAATAAAATATTTTAAACGGGCGAGACAGTTGAGCGCTAGAAAAACAAAATTAATAATCTATAACCGTAATCAACGCTTTCAAACACTCTTGCGGTAGCGATAAATTATCCACAAAGATAATTTAAACACGACAAAAAAAAATAATATGAACGCTCGCGGAGGGCTGTCTGGACGACGTTGAAGGTACCTCCAAAGCTATAGGACAACGATTGTGCGCTAAATTCGCATTCGCAAAATGAAATAAAAAAAAAACCTGAAAACATCCGCAAAGGTGCGTAGCGCAAAATAATTAATAACTAAATCAATGAAATGAGCAAAAGCTCGAAGAAAATAAATCACAACTGTTTCTACCGCCTTAACAATATCATACAAAGTTGCATAAAACTTGGTATAACTAAATATAACTAAATTAGTTTATATGCAAATCAAACTAACCTAATTTCAAACGTCACCAAAGAAATATGAAAGTGACTGATTACAATGATGTTTACAACAAAAAAAATACAAGATTTCAACAAAATAAATAGGTAGGTGATATTTACAGATTATCTATGATTTACAATGACTCAGTAATTACTTTTGTTCGGTAACGATCAATAATCAATACTTCAAAATGACCATTACGGAAGGTTAAAGACCTACGTTTTACACAAACAAAAAAATACTAAAACTGAAAATTAATGGCACAGATAATGCACTACTACAGCAGTATATACTTTAAAGTGTAATGTGATGACTATTAAATAACAATTTTTTTAGGCGAACATATATCGGGAACCAAACGCTGTATCAAGTGAAGGTAATCTGACCTTAGTTATCCAGAGCATAGACACGTAGATGGTAATCGCACTTATCCTTTCGGCCGAATGAGTTTAATGCTTGGTGTCGTAGGTACAGGAAACAGAGTCGAGGATCCAAAACAATGTCCCCAAATCGCTTGTAGAGGGTACTTGCAAAACAGTAACGAAAGAACAATCCGCTTCCGTAACACCCAAGTAAATGTTAGAGTATAACTCGGACGTAGTAGTACATCAACATCTAAGAAAACGTGTAGCAAATACGTTTCGTGGATCGTATTGTAACGAAGATTATAACAAAGAGAAAAAGCCTGAAATAAAAATTACAAGACTGAATTTACAGAAGCAAAAATCACTTGGAGGTTCTCATACCTGATGATGAAAAACGGCTTGAAGAAGCTGTTTGTGAAGTATTTCCCAAATCCTAAATATATTAGATTAGAATTAATTAATTCCAACAATCGGAGCACTCAATACAAAATTAATTCATTAAGGTAAGCGATGACCCTTATATCCGAGGATAATTACTCGTAATAAAAATTATAGGTCAACCTTACAACCTCACAAGGCAGGGAAGAATGAAGGAGTCTTCAGGAAGAACCAAAAAAGGAAGGCCAAATAAAATTCGAATCGCATGTGACAGGAAGTATTCGAAATGCACAAGAAATTTGAAATAAACCACAAATCTAATAGAAGGGAATCAAAACCATAGAACACACAAACCAACAGGAAAATAGTCCACCAACTATGCACCAAAACAAAAAGATGATCTACACATAAATATTCTCAGACGAAGAACCCGCAACAACGAAAGGTCAAAATGGGATAATTCATTAAATAGTTACCATAATTCTGTAGCGTAAAAACTAAATGTAACACTGTTACCAGGCCGTTTTGTAAGTTTTTCCTTGCAAAAAATGGATTTATTATTATTATTATTATTATTATTATTATTATTATTATCTATTTCTATTGGTCCATACTCGAAATTTTGTTTTCTAGAATTAAGGGTGGCTAGATCAAAACATTTGATTGTATTCGTGAAGTAACAGATGGCGTTACATAAACTATAATGGCATACACCTTCAAAGATGTCATGCATGACATCCACATAAAAGTTTTCCACAACATAAAAGGAAGGAATTGTATTTAAAAAAGACCTATTTACAAATCCAGTTCCTTCAAGATTTCGAAGATCAGTTTCATAATTTTCTCTAGTTCTTTTTAGTTCACTGCGTTCAGTAGTTAATTGTTGTGCGTCTGCTTTTGCAGCTTTACAGAGCCTGCAATTAGAGTTGCTCGAAAACGATTTACTAAACCCAAGAAATGAATTTAAGTCCAAATTATCTCCAATAACTAGTCCTAAAACAAAGTGAACTCGTTGACACATATTTTCACTTAAAATATCTATCCCTTCAATTTCTAAATCTTTAACTCTTCTATAAGAGATTCAAAACATTTCTCCTTTCCAAATGATTTTAAATCTTTTGATTTTACAGCTGCTGCATAAAATAGATTTTCTAATTTGGATTCTTCGACTGGTAGACAAGGAAAAGAATAATAGACGTTACAAATTGAGTGTTTTAAAGAGTTAGATCGAAGGGGGTTATTAATTTCAACATCATCAATGTATAACAAATATGGGACAAGAATTTTATTCGGATATAGCTTGCTTTTTTTATTCCATAGCTCGCATTCTACATAGTTACTTAATTTATTGTTCTTTTTTAAATATTTATATATTCCAAAGTAGGACCAAGTATTTGGGTTCTTTCAAAAAAACTCTTAAATTGAAACTTCAAAGACATCAAAACACCTTTAACTCTCTGTTCATTGTTAACCAATTTACCACTGCGATGTATAGGTTGAATTACGTTGTCAATTGTGAATTCCTTAATATCTCCATTCACAAAGCCTTCACTTTTTAAAAGATTGAATAGCAAATGATCTGTACGAAGTTGTTTAAAAGGATCTCGACAATTTGATATAAGGTTAAAAAATTCATTATATAACGCGGTATGTTGTTGAAAGTTCAACTAGCAAAAGATAAAAATGTGTTCAAAAGGGGATCACTTAAGCACCGATTAGCATACTCTTGAATTTTGAAAACATCTTTTCTGGTGAAATTATTATTATCGTGAAAACTAAGAGCGAATTCTGTAACAAGCTGACTTAGTAACTTTTTATTTAATTGAAACTGATCTTTATGAGATTTATTATCACCAGTTGAATCATATTGTTCGACTTTTGGCAAAAAGTTCTGAGAAGTGCCGAACAACTCGCAATTATTGCTTTGTGTTGGACTTTGACTATGTAATTTTTCTGGATCTGTATTCGTACTAATTAATTTCAGCTCTTTGTTATGAACGTCATCGTTGTTAAATGTTTTCTGTTCATGTGTTTTTTAAAGCTGCTTAAACTTTGAAAAGTTTGACCACGGTTAGCTTCAAAACATCTAAATACTTAATCAGTGGTAAGGTCATGATTTCGATTAAAATGCGATACCAGTAATTTTAAACAATTAAATTTTCTTTTGCAAATAAAGCATAACATTGTTTTTATTGAATTTGTTTTTGAATTTTTAAGACTTGCGAATTTAGATTAGTACGTTTGCTATTTATGACAAAGATAATAAATATAAGGAAATTAATCAAAATAATATTTTTAATAATGGTATGACTTTCTTACCTTTATATTTTATTCAGAAGTACTTCTTGCACAAGTCCGCACTGTCTTAATAAAATCAATGATCAAGATTGAGAATGTAGGTAAAGTTCGGTGGTTGGCGGTAAAAAAAGCCCCGGAAATATAAGCCCGGTAAAAAAGCCCCTGGAAGAAAATGCCCCGGTAAAAAAATCCCCGGTAAAAAAAGCCCCTGGAAGAAAAAGCCCCTACGTCTCAACTTTGATAAGGAGGGGGAAGTTTAAAACCACCATGAAGTAATTTTATAATTCACACCTTCAACTCCAGCACACCATCACAAAGTAGTGGTCAATTTAAAATTTCAAAGTGGTGGTTGCTGGAATTGAGGGGGTGAATTATAAAATTATATGGTGGTTTTAAACTCCCCCCTCGATATCAAAGTTGAGACGTGTTTTTTCTCAAACTGGAGATTCAAATTTTTTATTAGTTATTAGAGTTATTAAAGGTGTCTAATTTGAAATGAAAGCCCTGTATATATTATAAACGAACATTTATTTATTTTACTGTATAAATTACAGGTAGTAAATATTTACTGTTCCCGAAACCTTATGTTATGCCCAATTGCACGCAAAGATCGCGTTGGTGATTGTGGTACTCATCACATAAGCGGTGTAAACGATGCTGCATGGCTTCATAATCTCCCCTTTTTTTACGCTTAGGTAAAGTCCCTACATTCAATTGCTGTAACTTAGTTTCGTCAGCCTCCACTTCTTGTTGCATTTTTTGAATCAATAACCAAATTGAAGGATGATCCCGCCCAATCAAATTTGAAAATCTGTTATTTCACCCTTCTGTCTGGTTATTGGTTCGGTCCCCATTCTCTAATGTAGTATCATGGACGTTCCAAGTCTCTGGAGAAAATGTCGGTGGGACTAGGCGCACTACCAAATTCGCGTTATTGGGATTTCCTCGTCTCCGATAAGTTCCGGTTACGTAGGTTTCGTCGAAATATTGAATTAAATCTTCTGCACCGTCGGGAATGTTGTCTCTTAAGAATGCCATTCCTCGAGGAACATCGTTCACTGGCAAAAAGGCCAGACCATCTAGCATGCCACAAAAATTGCTGAATTCTTCATCGATGCGATACTATTGCTGAAAACCAAGTGCTTGAACTTTGCGGTATGTGCTTTGGCATAAATGGTAAAAGCAACCACGAATAACAACATCTTCACCAAGAAGGTCCTTCACTGCATTCATTGCACTTTTTTCAAAATCCATATTTATGGTCGTCAGGGAAGGGAACAAATCTCTTGCCTCACATTCCCTTATGATTGTGTTGAAGATATATGCATACGATTCTTGCGTTTTCCTTTGTAACAGACAATATACCGATGTTGTATAAACCCCTTGCACCTTAACACGGATTACGTACAGTTGTAAGTAATGAAGTGGTGTTATGGAAAAGTTACCATCAATGTATCATGCATCTGACAAAGCTAACTGCCGTAACCCAAGGTCGGTGGCAAAAATTGTAACGCGCTCATCTGCATCATTGACACCGTCACTCAATAAAAAACGATTAAACGAAGGTTCGCCTGTAGTGCTCGAAGCACCTAAAAGATTAAAAATGAAAACATGATACAATTTAGGTACAGCAAGTGTAAAAAGTGAAATATGTGGAATGCGGTACATACCCTCTATGACAAGTTGTAAGGTGCCGGGAATTTCCGGCAAGTGTCTCGATCTTTGGTTTCTTAAAGTTCTCTTAACAGTATCCTGCGATGGCATTCTGGCTTTCGCTGTGTATTCCATTGCACTTACACCTTCTGCAAAAATTTGCATCGGATTTGCAAGGGTGTCTTTAGCTCGCTGCTTCATGCGCTGTAAGGATTTAGTCGCTATCACCCCTGGTGCATCAGCTGGATGGTTATGTTCATTTCTCACACACAGGATTAGTTTTCTCCAATGAAGTGATTAGAATGGCTTTACACTAAAAATATATTGTTAATATACTACTCGTATAGGTATTCGCCGGTTTGCCAGTGTAAGTATTTACCTTGTACGAGGAGTTTTTTGTACATCTCCAACGGATGAAGTCATTGCATGCTTTTTGCTTTACGTACATGTATCCCCCTAAGCATATTTTAACGCCTCCTTTGTTCGAAGTGATAATCTTCATGGTATAAAGTTTCCTGAAACATTGGGTAACATTCAATATCTAAACTGGTAATTGTTCAAAATTTATGTCGAACAGAATAATTTTGTATAAGCATGATCGAAACCAATAATATAAATATAATAATAATAGTTTACGTTTAAAAGAAAAAGGATAAAACGGAACTTACCTCGCTCTGATATCTGTTTAGCAAAACTAACAATTACTCACTAGTAAAGTAAACGAAGAAAGTTTGGTATTACTATTTCTAGTAGTAGTAGTAGTAGTAGTATTTATTTGCAATTTGCCAGTGGCGTACAATAAATAATACGTATATAAAAATGAGTAATATAAGTAGGTAGTAGTAATAATAAAATCATACACATTACTATTACTATTCAAAAAACATGGAAGTTACTAACAAGAACAGAAACAAAAATAAAATTCCCTAAGCCGCCAAATACTCTTCCACCGTGTAGAAGACATTCTCGGTAAGGTATTTCTTAATATATTTTTTAAGAGCAGCAAGAGAGATTTCAGATTTAACTGATTGCGGCAATCAATTGAAGAATTTGATTCCGATATAAATATAAGATGTTTTGTATACCATTTTGGACGGAAAAACTGGTTTTAGCCTATTGCAATTTCGAGTGTTATAATCATGGAAATCGGAGTTCGTAGAAATTGAATTTTTTATTTGATATGTATGCATTATGTTTCATATATGTACAGGTTAGTCAGAGTCATAACACGTAGAGTTTTAAAATAAGTCCTGCACGAGGTTCTGTACGGCAAATTGGCAATTATGCGTATTGCTTTCTTTTGTAATTTGAAAACATTCGATGAGTAACTGGAATTTCCCCAAAAAAGGATACCATACCTTAAGTGACTCTCAAAACAAGAATAGTATATAATTTTTAGTGTATGGGCATCGGAAATTGTTTTCATTTTTATTAAGGCGAAAATGGTTTTATTTAATTTGGTTGACAATTTATTAATATGGTAAGACCACGTGAGATTCTCGTCGATTTCAACGCCTAATAAGTTACAGTTCGATGAAATAGGTATAGTGTGCTGATTCATAAAATTAAAATCCCCGATATAGGATTTTACGTGATTAGGAAAAACCATTATGTTTGTTTTAGATACGTTTAAAATTAATTTGTTGGCGGAAAACCAAGACGTCACATCGTTAAGAGATAGGTGTAAATTATCAATGATTCCTCTTAAGGAGGTGTCGGATATTAGTATGTTGGTATCATCAGCATACATGGTAATATTAAAATTTGGATTTGTATTATAGGGTAAATCATTTGTGAATATAATAAACAGGACAGGGCCTAAAATTGATCCCTGTGGTACGCCGCAGTTGATTTCATTTTTAGTGGAATAGTACCTCTTTATTTCACCATTTACATGAACATGAGTAATTTCTGTCACGGCGTTTCGATTACTCAAATAGGACGATAACAGTTTGTGAGCGGTACCCCGAAATCCATAATACTCTAACTTATCTAATAAGATATCATGATCAATCAAATCAAACGCTTTAGATAGATCGAGATTTATACTTGTAACAAGATTTACATTTATATTTACTAATAAGAAATTTAGTAAACTTTCTATTGCCGTTTTTGTGGATTTATTTGGTTTGAAACCATGCTGATTATTACACATTATGTTATTTTTGATTAAAAATTGTGAGAGAGAGTTTTTTATGACTTAAAATAATGTATTTTAGCTGGGTTTGAATTAATAAATTAAATTTAGGGATTATTCCAGCATTTATTCATTGTAAAAAAAAAAAAAACATAATTACGAAAGCAGATATATTTCGTTGCTACAGCAACTTCTTCAGTGCTATAAAAATACTATTTGGTAAAAGAACATTCTTAAATCAAAATGGCAAAAACTTACCTTGAAATTTATAAAATATTAATAAATCAAATTTGTTAAGTTAAATAAATGATCCATATTTATTTGTTTTGTGGCGGAATTAAAAACACGCCACAAAACTATTACACTTTTCATATTAATAGAAAGATTCTATATAATATTCTATTGAAAACGTAAAACGAAAATTGATAGCCTTTTACATGAGGGAAGGTAGAATCAATACACTAAAATATTTAAAGAAGAGCATTTATACTAATACCCAAAATTTATAAAATATAAGGTGCTGCAAAATAAATAAAAATCAAGATTCTACAGAGAGAAATTAAAAGAGAAAAGAAAAGAAAATACAAGATGAAGGAGACTAGAAGAGATTATGATAAACAATATTTAATTTTTCAATATCAGTGCGGTAATTAATTGCACTAGGACTCTTTCTAATCTCCAACATCTCATAAATTAATCTCTTCCCCAAATTTGTCTCCCTCTGCAATATCTTAGGGTTATCAAAGTTGAAATTGTGAAGCTTATCAACTGCGTGATCAGAAAGAGCTGTGTTATTTTTTGAAGGAATTAAAATTTTTGTTTTTATTGAATTTTTGTGCTGATTGATTCTTTTCTTTATATTTTGTTTTGTCTGACCTATGTAACAAGCGTTGCAAAAATTACAGTCTAATTGATACACTAAATTTGTCTCATTTAATAAGTGTTCTTTGTCTTAAGGGTACTTTCTATAAAGTGTTATATCTAAAAATTCAATAAATTTTTTAGATATAACACTTTATAGAAAAAACAATAAAATAGATACTAACTGGTACAGGAAAGAAATTAAGTCTGATCGTTACTTAAATTTTGATTCTTTTACAACAAATAAATATAAAATTAGCTTAATAAATAACCTAATCGATAGAGCAATTCTATTATCATCTAAACAATTTCATAAAAATAATATTGAAATTATTAAAACTATGCTCAAAAATAATAACTATCCAGATAATTTTATTGACAAAAATATTAAAAAAAGACTAATTAAATTAAAAAATAAAAATAATAATAATGATTCCATCGACTTACAACCAAATTTTTTCAATGCAGAATTCAACAATAACCAATTTAACATACAACAAAAAAAATGTATCTCCCTTCCTTATATTCCTAAACTTTCAAGTCAAATAGAAAAAATTTTAAAACAATATAATTTCCAAATTGCTTACAAAAACCACAATACATTAGGTAAAATGTTTTTTAAACCCTTAAAAGACAAAGAACACTTATTAAATGAGACAAATTTAGTGTATCAATTAGACTGTAATTTTTGCAACGCTTGTTACATAGGTCAGACAAAACAAAATATAAAGAAAAGAATCAATCAGCACAAAAATTCAATAAAAACAAAAATTTTAACTCCTTCAAAAAATAACACAGCTCTTTCTGATCACGCAGTTGATAAGCTTCACAATTTCAACTTTGATAACCCTAAGATATTGCAGAGGGAGACAAATTTGGGGAAGAGATTAATTTATGAGATGTTGGAGATTAGAAAGAGTCCTAGTGCAATTAATTACCGCACTGATATTGAAAAATTAAATATTGTTTATCATAATCTCTTCTAGTCTCCTTCATCTTGTATTTTCTTTTCTTTTCTCTTTTAATTTCTCTCTGTAGAATCTTGATTTTTATTTATTTTGCAGCACCTTATATTTTATAAATTTTGGGTATTAGTATAAATGCTCTTCTTTAAATATTTTAGTAAATGTAAAAGGCTATCAATTTTCGTTTTACGTTTTCAATAGAATATTATATAGAATCTTTCTATTAATATGAAAAGTGTAATAGTTTTGTGGCGTGTTTTTAATTCCGCCACAAAACAAATAAATATGGATCATTTATTTAACTTAACAAATTTGATTTATTAATATTTTATAAATTTCAAGGTAAGTTTTTGCCATTTTGATTTAAGAATGTTCTTTTACCAAATAGTATTTTTATAGCACTGAAGAAGTTGCTGTAGCAACGAAATATATCTGCTTTCGTAATTGTTTTTTTTTTTTTTTACAATGAATAAATGCTGGAATAATCCCTAAATTTAATTTAAAATTGTTTTTTATGACTGTTTCGAAAATTTTTGTTACCGATGGTAAAATGGAAATTGGCCTAAAATTTAGTATATCATGTTTGCTGCCTTTTTTATGTAATGGAATAATTTTGGCCGTTTTAAAAGCTTCGGGGTAATAGCCGTTTTCTAGACAACAATTTATTACCTCCGTAATCGGAGGAGCTAGTATTTCTTTCGCACATTTGATTATTTTTATGGGAATTCCGTCTACCCCTGCAGCATTTGTATTTTTCAAATTACTTATGATTTTAACAATCTCATGTGAACTGACCGGGGGAAAAAACATAGACGAACTATTTTCCAGCTTAACTTTATGCAACATCCTACTATACATGGATTTGCAAGGTATATCTTTTAACAGACTCGAAGCAATACTAGTAAAATAATTATTAAAAATATCAGATACATGCTGCGGGTTTGATTCTACAGAGCTGTCAATTGTTATTTCAAAATTGCCGAGATTTTACTAAGGCGTAGTAGCGTTTTAAAGTATCACTATTACATATTTTTATTAGTAAGTGTAATTCCCTTTTAGTTTTTGCTGACTTACGTATGCCCAAGGTTTATTTTTATTTCTGTAAATTTTACGAAGAGGAAAAGATTTATCGAACACTTGCAATAGTTTCTTATAAAAGGAATTAAACTTACTTACAGGGTCATCATGCATGTACATTTCTTGCCAAACGATACAACTAGTTTTATGAACAAAAGCGCGAATATTTCTACTTGTGAAATTTCGTTTGTATTCAAATAACTTTTTCTCAGAAGTTTTATTCACAATATTGATATTGATCTGAATTAGGTTGTGATCAGAGAAGTCAACACATACATTTTTTGTAGTAAAATGGCTGGGACTAATATTCGTACAAAAATTGTCAATACATGTCTTGGATACTGTCGTGATTCTGGTCGGACTGGTAATTGCAACCAACAAACCGTACAGTTCCAGTAAATTGATGAACTTCTTATGTTTTGCATCGTTCTTATTTATATCAATATTGAAATCGCCACAAATTACTAATTTCTTACAGTTCTTGTGATAGTTCAATACTAAATCGAGTTTATCAAAAAAGAAAAGAAGAACAATTTAGGCCACTTGCATTATTGAAATCCGTAGTACATTCTTCACTATATAATAAAGGGGAAAGGTATGCGGTTGAACTAATTTCTTGTGTAGATGATGCTAAATTATGCACTGTAACTTCACCCATCATGTTATCTGACGCTGGAAGGCGTGGATAAATTTTTTTTGACATCGGAGATTCTTTAGAGGAAAAACTTGTATCCATGCTGTCATTTGTGCACTGCCTAACACTAGTTCGCACTGGTATCGTATTATTATGGGTTAATGAATATGCGCAATCTAAAATTGTGGTAGCTAGGCCCTTACACACTTTAAATTTGCCGATATTATTCAAATGTATGCCCACTTTCTTGTCCGACGGCGCGTCCACTACCTTATTTATATCATAAATAATAATAATAATAATCTCTACACTACCCATCACACACAAACCATACATCATTTCTTTTTATTTTTGCCATATTATAATACTTCAAATTGGTTTCGTAGATCTGTTTATTTAGGAAAGGTCTGTTGCTAAAAGGAATCGCACATAAAATAGTATTAGTGTGTTTTAGTTGATCAAAAGTGTTTTTAATAGATTCTTCCTTAATTGATGTACCCTTCAATGCACCGTTCTGTCCTGCTAAAATGATGACATAGTCAGATTTTGTTAGATCATTTGTTAGACCCTTTGCATCACACAAAACTTCATTAAATTTAGAGTTTGGTTTAAATACTGTTTGAACCTTGAATTTATTTGCTGTTAGCGTATTTATCATATCTGCAAAACCCCGGACATGACTGTCCCCCATTATCAAAATCTTCGATTTTTCCACGATTGCTTTAGGAAATTTATCTTGTTTGCGTGACGTAGAAACATGATCTGTAGTAACTGTCGCAGAAACTGGGATATCCGGTTTGGAATTCTGGAGAGTATTTTGGACGCTTTTAGGGCTTTGACTTTTTGCCAATAGGTTTTTATTTTTATTATTGTTTAACAGATCGAATTTTTTTGTTATATATTCACTTAGACGTTTAATAGTTCTTTCAAGGTCAGAGATCTTAGTTTCTAAAAATTGAATTTTATATTTCGCCGAATTTATATATTTGCGTTTCTTCTTCCTGATATCAATTTCTGCTGCATTTTCTTGTGATCCATCCATATCTATGTAGCTTGAATCAATTTCACCACGTAGTAAGTTCATGAGTTCCTTTTTTTTTACTTTTCGCTGGGATTTTCCGTTTTTTTAGCTCATTTTTCAATTCAATAACTTTAAGGTTTGATATTTTTTTTTTCATAACGCTTTCAACAAACACAACATAAAGTTTAGAAAAACTACTACTACTAATATAACACAATGTTTAAAATTTCAAATCAAAAATAGCACGCACTCGCAAGGAAACACTATAGGTACGTACACGTACACGATCACATACAAAGTAGGTATAGTTAAATATTTATTGCAAATTTCCCCACTTACTTTAATTGGAAAGCCAACCAATGGCGAGGGTACATTCAAGAAGATACTTTTCAATCCACCCTTAATGGCCAGCGTAATAGGCATTGCAAAGATACCAAATTAATCTCCAAAGATACTGAAGTAGTCACCTAATAGTAATTGCTAACGTTAGATAGACGGACGTTCCGAACATATTAGATATAGTATACTTATAAGATATTAAGATTTTAAATTAGGCTCGTTAAGTTTTTCTCCAGTATCTTACACATGTATAGTAACTTTAGCAAACCTATCTGCTCATTACCCAAAAAGTAATCACATAAAATTATAAATGACAATAGACTAAACATTTAGAAACAGGTATACTAGGTACTTGGCAGTTACTTTTAACAAACTTTCAAAAAGGGGGCTTTTTCTTCCGGGGCTTTTTCTTCCGGCGCTTTTTTCCCTGGGGCTTTTTCTTCCGGTGCTTTTTTTTCCTAGGGCTTTTCTTTCCGGGGATTTTTTTTCGGGGCTTTATCTTCCGGGGCTTTTTCTTCCCGGGTTTTTTTACCTAGATTCAAGTTCGGTATAGGTATATATCTATAAACGACACAACTACTACAAGAACTGAGAAGATTCTGAACTGTTTGGCAGAGAGAAATCAAGGAGCAGGTAAGAAATATGGAAAAATACCAACCCTAACCGAAACGGATTTAGAAATTTCTGGAAAAACCAGACAATCCATAGGTACCTACCTACTATTTACAACATTGGTCTTCAAATTCTGCGAGTTTGAGGAATGTGTTCGTTATTACGACGTTAGTTGTTCGTTTCGACAATAAATACATCACATTAACCGATGAACAGATCATCATTTAATACTTTGTTACTTTATTATAACGAAACATTTTTATAAAATGTGTTAGTTAAAATTAATAAATGTTCATGTTTTCATTCAATGAATTTGTTGCCAGAATGAATATTGTACATTATCTTATGTAAAATTATTTTTTAATAGAATGAATATCAATTCATTTTAATAATGAACTTCGCCATTATTTAACCAACAACAGTACAAAACATTTCTTAATATGTCCAGTTCGAATCCAGTTAAGAAATATCGGAAAAACCAACCATATTAGTCCATATAACCGAAATAGATTGGCAAATTTCTCGGAAACCCCGACAAATCGCAAGTCTTGCATAATAGTCCAGTAATTATAGGAAAAATAGGAAAAAAAAAATGATACATAGCTGGATTTTGGTACAGATGCTTAGCTGGGCATGTAGTTTAACATACTAAAAGTCCTCAAAAATCCCGTGTGAGCTTTCTTCGCTATGACCTTGAAAATGTTTCTTTCATAAATAGGTGGCTACCATTTTTTATTATACAAAAAATACAAATGTAAATACATGTAAATACAAAAAAGGTAGAGTATCAGTATTATTGCTAATTCACTCTTTCTTCTCAAAGTCCAGGAAAGGTAAAACCAGTAATTTTGTGAAAATCGCGAGACAGAATTTCTCATCAAATTTTTTTTAATACTTATTTGTTTTACTAGAGTGTAAATAATGCAGTGAACTATGTATGGAAGAGACCTAATAGTGCTGGGTAGGACGCACTCAGATCATTATTTTTATGTATGCTTGTTTCCACACCACCCAGGAGATAAAGCATTCGACGCGCTTTTTTTAACGTGGTATCCCACAAATTTCCATCAGGTTATTTGACTCTCAATCATTTTTTCTGTTTTTATCTTTTCTTAATCGGTAGTATCATCTGACAAATCCATGTCTTCATTATTAGAACTATTTGATGAGAACGTTATAGCGGTACTAACACTCGATTCACCGTAATTGTTACCACTGTCTCAATTCGCTGCATCAAGTTCGCTTTCGTTAATGTTTCTGATTTCATCGTCTCCACTAGCATCTTCGAATAACAACTTTTCAAAATTCTGTTCATTTTCCTGGACATCATCTTCTTCATTCTCCATTTCTAGCCTACGAGCGTTGTCGCATGAAACTCCATTGCATTGCACGCAAATACTAGAACACTTTAACCCTGTTTTTCGGCATCCACAAGCCTTACCGCATCCTATTGTGCAACCACAAAAAATCGATTCCAAAATATTTTGGGGCGCAGGCCCCAAGGTAGATGGAACTGGAGATAAATACGGTTCCATTCTCCAGCCCCAGTTTTGTGGAAACAGTTTGTTCCCTTGCCATAATTGCACTTGATGGTAAACACGAAGACTGTGCATTTTGGCACAGTCTTCAGTAGGCGACAAAATTGATAGTCTATTCTTTCCACCTGCAACACCTTTCTTGAAACACATAACACGATGTTTGTTTAATGATTTTTCTTGCAATTTTGCACCATATAGAGCAAGGAAAATTTGTGTTCGGACTTCGGCTATTTGCTCATGTGTAGCCGTTTCTGATTTAAAAGCTTGAACTTTTTCTGCAAGGTCTCGTCTCTTTTGCAGCACCTTGCATAATGACAATTTTCCCGTGCCAAAAATAGAAGAGGTACAATCGCAGCCTGAGAAAGCGTGTAGGAATAAAATATTATCTTTGAGAACAGCTTTATTATTCAGACTGTGGGACGAATATAGGGTGGTTTGCACCTTACCTTTTCCTGGCTTTACGAAAAATATTTCCGATGTCGCGGGTGCAAATGCTGTCAGCAATGCTAGTAGGTCAACGTCTTCTCCAACTACAGCACAGTTGTCTTCGGATAGCATAATTGCTGTTTGAACAATTAGTGTATCTGAATCTTCGTCTGCTTGCTTAACCTCGATGTCATTTTCAACTAACTTCTTCATAACACTAGAGATCAGGTTGACTTTATTATGACTGTTTGAAAGGAAATTTTGTTGGGCTGCAGTAACTATCATGTCTTCGTGAAATTCGATGTCCGAAGTAAACTTTTTAGAGTACCGACGAGATCTTTCGGCGACTTTCGTATTGTAAGGAGTTTCTGAGTAACCATCAAAAACAATTATACATCTTCTGTCGTAGTGCCTGACTACATATGAAATGTATGTTTCTATAAGAGTCCTGTACGTTGCATTAGCGGGCCACACAACTCGATGTAAGAGCCAACCTCCATCAAGAACGTAAAACTGCCATCTGGAGCTGCATGTTCCTGCTTCTTTTCAAATATTGAATATAATGCAGCCTTATTCGTTTTCCTCATTCCATTTTCATCGAATAGAGATAATGGATAAGGAGATAATTCGTACTCAAAATAAGAATCTAAATCCTCTGGTGACTTAATACAAACAGATATACGTTGAAAAAGTAGCAGTGGATTACAGGTTATTTTATGACCTTGGAATTGAAAAGAATTATTAACCATTGCTAATGTTCGCACTCGATGTTTACGTGAAAATTTAACGTCGCCAAATTTTTTGCCAGAAAGTTTCTTCATAGTTCTATAACCGACATTGTAGGCATCATGGCAATTGATTTTGTCGTCTCCTACAATTCCGCTTGAAATTGACATACACTGGCCAATTACAGGAAAAGGTGAATTTCTTGTAAACTACGAATCTAATTTCTTACCATCTGCTTTATCTCTTTTTGAACGAGAACCTCGTGAATCCTTGTGTTGCTCCGCACTTTCAGAGTATTCACCACACAAATTTTCGAGGCCGTCAAGTATGCTCAAAATAAACGGTCCTGCAACAATCCATTTTCCTAATACACTGTCAGTTATGCCCCTTCCATGAGTTAAGCCGCCTGATGTTTTCATGGATCTCATCAGCGTCTGCTCGATGGTCATATCCGTCCATATTCCTGACCAGAATTTGTCACTTCGTCGCACAGTGAAATATCCCTCAGTCATAAAACGCACACGTTCTTCTTCGTTCAATTTCATTTCCATCTCTTCCATGTCTTGTAAATATATTTGGCAAGATTTTGCGTAGAGAAAATGGCCGCTTGCGTGAAAGAAAGGTAACATGTTTCGGATAGTACTTAAATGCAATTCCCAATTTCCACTCCGTTCGGCTAGTATAAATTGCTGTACTAATGTGATCATCCGGAAATACTGACACCACAGCTGTGCCGTAGGGCCATTCATTTCCAAAGCTACCACCTCATATTTAATTCTTTCAGTTATAGACACCGATGTTGGATCATTCGTCACATTTGATATTGTAGGTGGTGTTTCCAGAAAGAATAATTGTGAAAGTTGTTCATTTTCTTCATCTGTGAATTTAATATTGCTCATGATAATTTTTCCCAACGCCAATCGAATTAAAATATGTCCACGAACTGCACGTGAAAAATTGTGGCCTGTTAACATCTTCTCAACAGAGGTAGGTGCGTATATCTCACACAAAAGTTCTTTCAAGCCACTACCTGCCATAATATAACCAATGCATCCGAGGAAAGACATTAACAAGTGAAATCCTCCTAGAAATATTTTGAGATAATTTTCATTTTTCTACCGCTTTCCGGTTTCAAGCAGTGACGTCATCGATATTTTTTTTAAATGGCAACCCCCTATTGTTTTGGCAGATTTGGATAGATAATGAAATTCTGTATTCAAAAATATCAACATTTATAGTATTCAGACTGATTGTTTCAGAGATATTAATTTTTGAATGTAATCAAATAAATGATTTCTAAAATAAGTTTATTTTACTAACCAATTACTTTTTTGAGGAAACGATGTTGGTATCCATACTGGAACTCAGTTTTTGTAACATGAATCAGTACCTACCATTTCCTCCCAAAAAAATTTGTTTTTTTGGAAAAATAAACTTATTTTAGAAATCACTCATTTGATTACATTCAAAAATTAATCAGTCTGAATACCATAAATGTTGATATTTTTGAATTCAGAATTTCATTATCTATCCAAATCTGCCAAAACAATAAGGGGTTGCCATGTAAAAAAAATATCGTTGACGTCACTGCTTGAAACCGGAAAGCGGTAGAAAAATGAAAATTATCTCAAAATGTTTCTTTTAAAATAAATCAATTTGACGTGTCAAACCGTTTTTCTTTAAATTTGCCGGGAAAAGAATTATTTCCATTATTCCAAACTTTATGCGCGCACTGTATAGTATAGGAAACAAAGGATTTTTCCTGCAAAAAATTACAATAAAGCTGAATATTTGGATACACCTTCTTTAGGGCCTATACAACAAATCCTTAAAATTCCCCAGCAATCTCACCGGTGCGTCACCCCCTACACCCCCCTAAAGATACACTTTTTTATAAAAGTGGCCGTAGCTTCAAAACGGTTGCGTTTACGAAAAACTATCAAGAGCAACAAATTAAAGCCTATAAAATTTTGATGTACCACACATGTACTTTAAATGTGCGCTAAAGGGCGTATAGGGTTGTGCAATCAGTAGAAATCCAGATTATTACACAAAAACAAATTGCAAACAAGCTGCAGCGTTAAAAATATTAATATTTACATAACTTGTAATTGTGAGAATCATATTTACATAATAATATAACTAATACCTAAAATCTAAAAACAAAGCTAAATATTGAAAATGCATACTAATAAATAAATAATGATCTTCTAACAGTATTTATATACTCGATTCGCTTTCTGCAAAAAATATAACATATTTTTAATATAAAGTTGACTTATAATGATTAATTTAGATAATTAATTCATGCCTAATTTAAATCCTCCTCTACAGAAACCGTCATATCTTTGTTTTTACAAGAAATTCCGATTCAGTTGGTGCATAGTGCGCTGCAACCAAATAGTCCTGCTTTTCTGCAGCCACATTGATTCAGGCACATTTCTTTACAAGAACATTTAATCAATTTCAGGAGATTTGTTGGAGCTATTTTTGTTGTTGTCTGATATTGTCCCGCAACGTTTTCCCACCCCCACTGTAAAGGGTCCAAGTCGTTCCCCAACCACTTGTAAAAATGTCCGATATGAGTGGGATTTGAAAGATACATGGTATCTTTGTTACCATACTTAGAATGAGTGATAATTATATTACAACCATAATGATCAATTAATTTATTTTTTAACATTTTTATAGAAAAACATTGCTTACCCTCTTCAAGGTTGTCGTATATTATTTTCAGCAGTTCATTTAGTGTATACTGACATTCTTCATTGCTTTCTATATAATTGCACATACTTAAAAAATAATCCTGAAGATGGGCGTCTGCAAGTCTTCCTGACGCGTTCTTTGATTCCTTAAGCGTAAAATATTTGGTGTAACATTTTTGATGATATTTTGCTTCGGCAGCTACTAAATCTATTACACTGTTTACTCATTTGACAACAGTTGCAATCCACGTATCATTTGTTTTTTGCAGCATTAATAATAGACAGAGAAGATTTTTCTTTTGTCATAACGTTATGTATTGTATTACGTCTTGTTACATTTCATTTTTTAGTTTAGAATATTTTAGATGAATCTACTTCTTTTATTCATCAAATTCGTCTACCTTCTGCAAAAGGTTCATTAGGTTTATATTTTGACATTCGTGTCCGTTTGGTTGCTTACTTTATTGGTTCCTATTCTATGGTCTTGTTGCTCTTCTATGTGTCTGTGGTCTTTTTCAAATCCTTATCAATTTGGATATTTCCTGTCCTGTGCGGTGTAGATTCTCTCGACCTTCTTTTTTTTTGGTTTTCCCTGTTCGGGCCTCATTGAATCTCTGGGTGTGGTACTGTAAGGTTGACTTAACCATTTTGAAAAGTAAATCTACAGATATTAGAGTCATCGCTTACCTAAGTGTATTAATTATATGGAAATATAGTGCTTCGTTGTTTGGAAAATTAATACGCTACCTAATTATATTAGGATTCTTGAATGGTTCCACAACCAGACTCTTTGCAGCCGTTTTCCATCTTTCTATATGGAATGGTAATCTCTCATCATTCGTTCTTCTACGTATTATTATACTTCGCTCTGTGGTAAAATTGGATTATACCAACTTATTCAATATATAATTGGGACCTCGTCACCTAAATCATCGTTCGATAGCCGACCAGCGAGATAAATTCTTAGGCCGAAAGGACATATATGTTGCTCAACCATCTACGTGCCTCCAATCGTCGTTCTGGTAATTAACGCTATCCAGAGATAAGGTCAGATTACTCCAATCATTTGCTATTTACTCATTAAGAAATACTACAATTTTACATTCTTATACCTGTATATTTATAAATCTTTTCCTTTTCATATATATTGTATTTGAATTCATCAAATCTACGTACATTTTATATTTATATTGTACTGAAATAATTATTAATTAATTTAATGTTAATTGTACGCAACCAATTAATTCAAATCTTTGATTTATTTAATTAACATTAAGATGTGATTAAGATCTTGAACCATTCATCATTTCTTGATTTGTTTTTGTTGAGTTAGGTTTACTTAACGAAATTTTAAGAAAGGTTACTTACCTAATTTATTTCATTTGTTTTAATGCATTGTAAATAATTAATCAGATATACTATATTATTTTTTTTTCTCTCATTCTTTTATGCTGGAGAATACAGTATATTAATGTACATGATTGCGTCAACAAATTTGCGGGCATGTTTTTCTTTTCTAGGTTATCGTTCTATAATTATTAACAAAGGCAATTAGTGTAAAATATTACAATCAACTGAGTCGTTGTTTTACCCTCGCTGAAAGTACTTTCATCGCTAAACGACACTCCGCAAATCACTCGGGATCTAAAACTCAGTAAATCGATATTAGTTTATCGAACAAGATAATCTGGGCCGCATATTGCGTTCCGCAATTTGTTTGTCGCGTTATATATAAATATATTATTTGTGTATACATTATTTTTTTTATATATATATATACTGCGTTTCAAACCTTTAGGCATTTATGTTTTTTGTACAGTACGTTTCAAAACCCACGTTTGGAATAATTTATATTTATTTATAAATAGTACTTTATGAAGGATTATTATATTACCTTTTCTTTATTATGCAATTATGGAAATATATACAGGGTAGCTATTAAAGATTGGACCAAAGCCGTGGCGCTCAAACGCTTTGAGATTTTAATTTGAAATTTGGAAGACTTCAATACGACATCACTTCGCATATTTTACAGTATAGAAAAATTTTCTTTGACTCCTACTTTCGGAGCCCGGCCGCCATCTTGAATTTTCTTAAATGGTAATAGGGGTAATGCAATACATCATTACAAAGCTTGATTATTTTTCTTTCTAACAATGGTAAATTAATATGGGGTCACATAATAAAATAATGCAAAAAAATTAGAAAACAATTTGCCGTATGCTCAGACGGCTATTTATTGTATGCTTCAAATCTAGGTAGCTCTGCATTAACACAACGTCAAAATTAAACAAAAAACAAAACAAACAAGCAATGAAGAAACAAGGTACCTACTAAAATTAAACAAACAATTCTAAAAGTTGAAAAACCAATAAAACAAATACCATATTGTGATTGTTAAAAGTATGGTATCAAAAAACTGCTTAAAATCACGAAGATGTTAAAGCTGTTTTCTGTCACCATACCTAATCAGTTTCTGTCAACCAATCCAGGTTTAACAAAATTCAGATTGTTAAATTTCTACGAAAAGTATGACAATGCACCTACTGTCATCTGTGTCATCTGCTAAACAATTATTGATTGTTTTTTTGTTTAATTTTGAAGCTCTGTTAAAGCAAAGTCACCTAGAATTAAAGCATACAATAAATGGCCACCTGAGCGTACGGCAAATTGTTTTCTAATTTTTCTCCATTATTTTCTTATGTAACCCCATAATAATTTACCACAATTAGAAAGAGAAAACATTAAGCTTTCTAATGATGTATTGCGTTACCCCTATTACCATTTAAGAAAATTCAAGATGGCGACCGGGCTCCGAAAGTATGAGTCAAAGAAAATTTTTCTATACTGTAAAATATGCGAACTAATGCCGTATTGAAGTGTTCCAAATTTCAAATTAATAACTCAAAGCGTTTGAACGCTACGACTTTGGTCCAACCTTTAATAGCTACCCTGTATATGAATCTATTTAGCGACACATGATCTGTAGAATTTTTATTGATAAGACCTTTTCTTTTTCCCTGTGGATAGTATTTTTTTTTAGCGTCGCCATTTTTGAGTCCGATTGGCTATATTTCTATATGTTAAAGTACCTAATGTATTTAGGACTCTGGCGCCCATTAAATTTTCAACTATTTTATTTTTCCTACGACCCATCGCAGACGAGTAGCTGTGTGCAACCTTGTTACCCAATTAATTAGTATCTTCAGGGATTAACAACATTGCGCTATTGACCTTATAAGTTTTTAGGGTAACAGTCTTTCAGCTGGCTTTTTAACTTCCATAATCCATTGCCTTACTTGCTAAATCCCCGCAAAATAAACAATTTCTTTTAAAATCAAATATTTTATTCACTGATTGCAAACCACTTGTGGTACAACCGGCTTCTTCGATTTGCACGTTAGGCTTTTTGGTATACGCCTTTCTACAATGTTTATGAACTACAATGCTAGTAACATTTGTTAAAATAGAAAGACTTGCACACAAATTCCAAATTTTAGGCACCTGTGACGCTAAAAGTATTTTCAGAATAAATCTTTCCACGATTATTCTCGCGCTAGACAGCCTGTACTTGTTTGATCTTGGTCACGTTCCGCTGAGGCATTGCATTGGGATTTCTACTGATTGAATATCCCTCTACGCCCTTAGCGGACACTTAAAGTACATGTAAAGTACATCAAAATACGCAAAATTTTATAGGCTTTAATTTGTTGCTCTTGATATTTTTTCGTAGACGCAACCGTTTTGGAGCTACAGCCACTTTTATAAAAAAGTGTACCTTTAGGGGGGTGCAGGGGGGACGCACCGGGGGGATTGCTGGGGACTTTTAAGGATTTGTTGTATATGCCCTAAAGAAGGTGTATCCAAATATTCAGCTTTATTGGAATTTTTTCCAGCACTTGGCTATTTTTATGCTTTGTTTCCTATACTAATATGCATTACGCCGCAGCTGGCACGTCTGCTTACTATGGCCTAGTGGACTGTAATGCGAGACAGGTCGCGCGCTAGTTAAGAGAGTCGAAGCCTTCTTAATGAAAAAAAACTTTATTTATTTTACAACAATTTATTTAATAATATGTTGGAATCAAAGTTACAATTGAACAGAGTAAGGTCTCGAACGAGAGTAAAACTAAGATTAGAGAAAATGTTGATTAGTTCAATTTTATATTAAGGATCTTATCAATAAAGTAAGGGACAGGGTTGCGCCCTGTCATTAGAGGTCATGAGTTTATGATTATCTAATATTTAACTAACTAAGATAAAGATAATTATATTAATGGTTAGTTCATTACAAGCTTTATTCATTAAGAATTATCAATACCATAAAACGTCTTATCACTAAGGGTTTTACTTATCTAATACATAACTCCTCCTGACCAAGAGATTTCTATATTTTTTATTTATTTTATCAAAAGAAAATATTTAAATCTTTGATTGAATTATTTCAATTGGTGTATCGGTTGACTTTGAATATATAAATTTAATGAATCGTTCTTTTAAGGAGTTACGTTTACATTTAACATAAACTATTCAACTTAAAATTAGTAACGCGATTGTAATAGTGACCACAATCGAAAGTATGGCAATTAGGTGATAATCTGCATCACCGACAGAGTCAAGCATGATCTGCTGTTTATCCATCTGTATTTGGTCAGCAATCAGCTTTTGGGTATTAATAGGTATTAAATCTAATTTTGAAATATTGACATGAGATATTATATCAAAGTTTAGCTTATCGATATTAGTAATTTTTAGGTCAATTGATTTGGTAGAGCTGGTTTTGATATTGAACAGTAAAGTGTTATGATTGATTACTGTGGTACAATCAGGTGTTAGATGTATAATATTAGAGGATGTCAGTTCTCTTCTATAATTTTGATTCGAGCATTTGATATTCATAGTTATTTTTATAGGTGTAGTTATCAACCATGTGGATGTATCGATCTGAGATATTTTTATGTCTGTTAATTCGAATAGATAGGGTTCGCACGTTTGATTAGTGTTAAATGATAATAACTGGGTTTCGCATAGTTTACTATTTGGAATTTGAAAGTGATTATTTTGGTAACAAAAGTAATCATTTAAGTTGACTAACTTGCAATGATCTATGTCAACAGGTATAGATTCAGTAGTACTAAATAACAAAGTATTATACGTCTGAATAATCATTCTGTATTGATTTGGTTTGTAATAAATAGGAAATGGTATCAACTGTGTTAGTTGATAGTGCTGGTTTTTGTGAATAAGTGGGATTTCGAAAATAAAGGTGATTCTATTATTCAATTGATATGCTTTGGTAGTTATAATCGATGCATATAAATGTTAATTCTGGTATTTAGCGGGATAAGGAATTATTAGGGATTTATCAGGGGATTCGTTTAAATTAGTTGATATCTGATTTAGGTTAGATATTAACTCATCATTGTCTAAAAGTGACATGTGCATTTGCTGGTTTTGAGCAAAAGTTAACGCATTTTCTAATTCAGTCCAAATGTTGATAAAAAGTTGTAAAGAAAATATTGCTTCGTTTAAAACGTTCCTAACGGAAAGACTTGGTATTACTTTGTTTAGTTGCTTATTTTGTAATATAATTTTATTCAAATTCGAGTTTAATTAATCTTGGTTAATTTTAAGAGTTTAAATAGTGATAAGGGTATCATTTAAGACATGTGTTTGTTCGAGTAGAATTTTTTTATGATTGTCGTTATTGTTTTGTAACTTTAAGATAGCATTCTCGTACTTTTCACCATCAGATGCGTCTAGGTTGCCAGTTAAAAATTTAAAAACAGAGCCTAATCCTTCTATTAATCCACGCTTAGGTCTTAGGGAGATTTCGGGAACAATTTGTTCAATCAGTCGATCTGCTTTTCCAATGTATTCAGATATAACTAAAAGGATGTTATTATTAGAAATGAGGTCATTAGTCGATTTTGTTTGTCTGTGTTCGATAAATCTATGTTCGGCAAAGAACGTCTTGTTTTCTAAAGATTTAATTGTTTTAAGTAAGTTAGATCTTATAACGTGATAGTTGTCAATAATAGGGGTATAGTCAATTGTCTTGATAACTGTCCATTCACTTTCTTTGATATAAGCGTCGCCAAGAACGAGGGGATAAAGTCCAGGGCTGTCTGGTAATGGTAACTTCACCTGTTATTACATAGAAGCACCAGGAGAAGATAATGTATGTGGTCCTGAAACAGCCATTATTTCATTAGCATGTTGTTCCAGTGTTCTTTTAGTTTCGAAATGTTCGAGTAGGTATTTATCTCTCTCTAAAATTTTGTTAATTTTAAATGGTCCATTAAATTTAGGAGCCTTTTTATTCCTTTGGTCAGTTTTAATAAAGACTTTTTGTCCAATTTTGAATTGTATGAGGTTTCTGTTTACATTAATTTTTAAATTTCTATTTTCTTTAGTTTCGACTTGTTTATCGTGTAAATGATCGTATAATGTTTTCATTTTATTTTTATGGTCGTTGGTATACGTATCGTAAAATCTCTCTGTACATAGGTCAAAGGGATTAAGTCCGTCTGTATGTCCAAATAGGATCTCGTAGGGAGTGAATTTCAAATTTATGCAATACGGGATTCTTTTATTCTCAGGGGTATCCTGCAGTAATCGGTAATGTTCTAATAACGTCGAATGAACTCTTTCCATTGGGGAATTTGATTCGTGATGCAAAGGTGTAGTTTGATTTTGTGTAATTTAAAAAAATCTAATAGTAATTTCTTTTCAAATTCTTTGTCTGCAACTATTTCTTTTGGAATGGAGTAACTTGACATATATAAGAATAATTTGTCAATCAGCTCGTTAGCGTTAGCTGATTCTAATTGAAATGCTTGCGTAAATTTAGAAAAAGAATCCATGATTGTCAGGTATTTAATATTATTGATTTGAAATACGTCGATATGAAGCGTTTGAAACGGTCGGTTATTCGTATACGTTAATTGTAAAGGCAAATTATTAGGTTGTCTGTTATATTTTTGCGATTTGCAAATATCACAACTTTGAATATATTTTTGAATGTCTTTGTCGATATTTTTCCAATAGTGTGTACGTTTGATATGTTCTGTGGTTTCTTTGAATCCACGATGATTCGTGTCTCCGGTGTGGTAATTTTGAATGTAATTTAATCTTTGCTCGGGATTGATAACATAGGGTGATCATTTGAAAACGATCCACCCCCAATATCTCGGTGCACAAAGCTTTCTAAAGAAATCGCCGGGACACGTCAACAATATTAACGAGGGGGACATATTTTTACATAAAAGTTACATAACTCGTTTTATCCCCCCACCCTCCAGAGTCTCCTCCTCAAAAATTTTAAATGGCAAGGGGGGTTATGTGATACCTCGTTTGAAAGGCCTTTGGATTACCTACATTTTAACGTTTTGTTTTTTGAAATCGGTTCATTCGTTTTTGAGATATTAAGGGAAAAGTGTTTAAGTTTATTAAAACAAAAGGGAGCTTTTAAGCTTTTAATATTACAGTGATTACAGTGTTTGTGTGTGTTTTACTTTGGGGTTGGAGATTTTTGTGAAATTTAAAAAATGGTTTACATGTTAGCTGAAAGAATTGAAATTGTTTTTATTTACGGTGCCGAAACTCAGTGTGCCCGAAGAACCGTTGCCACTTTCAACGAAAATCATCCGGACAAGCATGTTTCACACAAGTATGTTTTGGAGTTGGTTGGAAAATTTAGAGAAAGTGGATCTGTTGCGAATAAAAAAAGATATCAGCCTAGAGTTGTACATGAAGCAGCGCAAATCGAAGTTTTAGGACATTTTGCAATAAATCCAAATAATTCCCTTCGCCGGGTTTCTGCTATAACTGGAATTTCATATGGTGCAGTTCAGAAAGTTATGAAACTTAACAAATTTCATCCGTATAAGATGCAGATTTATCATGAATTATCCGAAGAAGACTTTGATAGACGAATTGAATTTTGCGAAACAATGACAACTATGATAAACATCAATCCAAATGTATTAAAAAACATTTGCTTTAGTGATGAATGTACCTTTTATCTTAATGGATTTGTAAACAAACATAACTTGCGCTATTGGAGCAATGAAAATCCGCACATTTTTAGAGAGGGCCATTCTCAATGGCCGCAAAAAATAAATGTGTGGACTGGTATATGGGGAGATGCTATAATTGGTCCTGTATTTATAGCAGAGAACTTAAATGGCAATATTTATTTGAATATGCTAGAAAATATAATCGACCCTTTAATAATAGAGGCTCTAGAAAATCGACGTGATGAAGAAGGGAACTTACTTCTAGCAGAAGAGGAGCTTCGTTTTCAACAAGATGGCGCTCCTCCGCATTATGTTTTACCGGCCAGGCAGTGGTTAAACGACAATTATCTGAATAAATGGATCGGCAGAAGAGGACCGATAGCGTGGCCACCACGATCCCCTGACTTAACGCCCCTAGATTTTTTTCTTTGGGGACATTTAAAGTCAACTGTTTACAAAACTCAGCCGGAAAATATTCAATATCTACGGCAAAGAATAAGTCACGAATGTAGGTCTATTCCACGAGAGGTATTTCAGAATGTTAGATTAGGATTTGAACAGAGACTCTATCAGTGTTTAGCCGAAAATGGAGGACAGTTTGAACAGTTACGTGTATATGATAAATTTAACACGGTATAAATATGGTCTAAAATTTTTGCATGCCCAAACGATAGCGAGTAGTTCTCGTTCGATCGTGGGATAGTTTATTTCAGATTGATTTAATGTTCTGGAGGCGTAACAAATGGGTCTGCCATTCTGGGATAACACTGCTCCGAAGCGAACTTCGAGGCGCCCGTGGTTAACTCGAATGTTTTTGCCAAGATTGGATCGTTTGTTAAAATGGTTTTTAAGTTGTTAAAATTTTGAATAAAACTGTCGTCATGAATAATTTTGTTATCTTTCTTTAAACAATTTGTTAAGAGTTGGGTGATTTTGGCAAAATCTTTGATGAATTTCCTATAGTAACCGAACATACCAAGGAAAGATTTAATCTCTGTACGAGTCTTAGGTAAAGGGAATTTATTGATAACTTCGATTTTATTAGGGTTAGGTATGATAGGTGTCGCGTCAATTGGACGCCGTCAATTGGTCGCGCGTCAATTGGACGCGTTCAATTGGACGCGTGCGACAATCGGACGCACGCGACATTTGGGCGCGTGCGACAATTGGTGGGCGCGCGATGATTGGACGCGCGCCGATTGGACGCGTCCACAGAGAATAATAACGAGGCGTAGAGAAAATCTTATGTTTTACAATAATTTAATTGATGCTAGCTTAACCAAGTGCAATTAATGGAAAGCAGTCTGAATGTTTAGTAATTTAATTTTAATCTGTAGGTTATTAGTGCGCTTAATGAACAATATATATGTTATTAATTGCACATTTTAGTCTGTAACTTATCGCTACATTCAAACCTCTACGGGGTAGGCAATATTAATAGTATATCTAATAATAAGAAACCGCTTTTATTTCAAACAGTGTTGTAGGTTACCTACACTGTAAAAAAATATTTCATTTAAATTTAAACAACCGTGGTTGTTATTAAACCCAATTTAAGAGATATGCAATTTATTATATTTCGATTTATTCATCATAAATTATCATTATTAATCAATCAATCAATAAGATACAATCAACTATAACATAATAGGAATAATATCTAAAATATGAAACTTTATTGTATCTTATTGATTGATTGATTAATAATGATAATCTATGATGAATAAATCGAAATATAATAAATTGCATATCTCTTAAATTTGGTTAAATAACAATCACGGTTGTTTAAATTTAAATGAAATATTTTTTTTCTACAGTGTAGGCAACCTACAAGTTGTAGGCAACCTACAACACAGTTTGAAATAAAAGTGGTTTCTTATTATTAGGTATACTATTAATATTGCCTACCCCGTAGAGGTTTGAATGTAGCAATAAGTTACAGATTAAAATGTGCAACTAATAACATATATTTTGTTCATTAAGTGCACTAATAACCTACAGATTAAAATTAAATTACTAACATTCAGATTGCTTTCCATTAATTGCACTTGGTTAAGCTAGCACTAAATAAATTATTGTAAAACATAAGATTTTCCCTACACCTCGTTATTATTCTCTGTGGACGCGTCCAATCATCGCGCGTCCAATCGTCGCGCGCCCAATTGTCGCACGCGTCCAATTGACATGCGACCAATTGACCGCGTCCAATTGACGTATAACCGGTTTAATACCATCTTTTGTCAAGATGTGTCCTAGATATGCTACTGAATTCTTTAAAAATTCTGATTTATCTAATTGTATCTTTAAATTCGAGGTCCTACATCTCTCAAAAACTCTCTGAAAAGAGGCCGGAGCATTTTTCAAGCCAAAAGGCATTCTCTTGAACTGAAAATGGTCTTCTGTTGAAAATGCTGTTTTTTCCCTGTCACACTTTTCTATTTCAATTTGGTGGAAACCCGAAGCTAAATCTAGAGTTGAGAAATATTCTGCTTTACCAAGGTTGTCGAGTACTGTTTCGATCCTGGGCAAAGGATATTTATCCTCAATAGTGTTTTCATTTAATTTTCTGTAATCTATTACTATTCTTCACTTTTGTATGCCGGAATTATCCATTTTTTTGACAATCCAGATAGGGGAGGTTCAATAATGTTTTCCGATAACGTTTTTGAAATTTGTGTCGTTACTTCTTGTCTATGTACGTGTGGGTATCGGTAATTTTTTGTATAAATGGGAATGTCGTTTTTAGTACGTATGTAATGTTTAGTCATGTTGGTAAATGTTAAGGGTAAGTCTGGGGAATGAAATATATCTTTAAATTGATAACAAAGATCTTTAAGTTTGTAAGCTTCTTCTTCGTTCAAATGATCGGTTTTAATGTTTTTTAAATTTTCCACTAAAATGTGTTTAATTTGGGATTTATCTGCATTTAAATTATTTATTTCTACATTTTGCGGTTTTTCAAAGTCTTCTAATACCAATGCGTTATAAATTTGAAAATTTTTAATTATATCCAATGTATTTATGACAGTAGTGTTAAAATGATTATTAAAGACTTTTACGATGGCATGTGGGGTGAAACAATGTTCGTTGAATTTAATTCTATTGCATATTTTTATTCCGTTATTATTTATGGTAGGTAGTCTAATTCGCACTTCTGATCTAGGGGGGATGTTAATATGACTCATAGGGTCTAGACTAAGGTTTTATTTGGGAAAAATTACATTCGTTGCCCTTTTGCATTTCTTGTTTTAGTTTAGGACTGTAAAAAAAGGGAATAGTAGTGCATTCCGTTTGAATTTGCATTCACTTAAAGTTGATCGTTGCATTAATTTTTGAAAATAAATCTGCACCAATTAAACCTACGTAATTTAGGCTAAAAGCGAACATGTAGCATAAATGTTCGCTAGGTTGATCAAATAAAGAGTTTATGGGGATGTTGGCTACTTGATTATGGCAAGTAGTGCCATGTGATGTAGTAATTTGGAAGTTATAATTTTGGATTGAATCAGGAAAATAATGTTTTACAAAAGCAGGTGAGATAATAGTTTTACTGCTACCCGTGTCTAATAGTATCTTGTCATTGGTTCTGGGGATTATTAGATAAGGTAAATTAGTTTTTACTGTGTTTAAGTTAAAAGTTTCTACGTTCGAGGCTAATTGTGAAAATTTATAGCTGCGTCATCTTCGTCTTCGTCATACTTATCGGATTCATAATTAATGTTTTCAGGAGTTTCATCCTCTGTGGGATCTTGTTCATTAGGGTCAAATGGTTCGTCAGGGTTGTGATAAAACCATTCCTGGGAATGAAAATTTCTTGAACCTGTTGGTTTAGGGTGATTTTGAGAATTTTGTGCAAAGAATTTTGAATGATTTCCTAGTTGTTGTGAAGCAGGCCTTTTAACATCATTGCCTAATTGCATTGGTTCGCCAGGGTTATAACTTTTATATCCACGTTGTGGAGCAAACACATTTTGGTTCTTGTGACCAAAAGGTCGTTGACTAGGAAACTGAGCTGGTGGCGTGTTTGGGTTTAAACGCAATGTAGGGGCTTGATATCTAACAAAAGCATTATTGGGTATAAAATTATTTTGTCTTGGTGTATATGTATTACCTTGAATATTTGGATGGGTATAATTAGGGTTTCTGGGAATGTATCTGAAAGGTTGTTGTAGATTGTTTTTCGGAATGTTATTACTGTTAAAATTTTGTCTCTGATTTTCTGTATTGGTTGGGGCTTTGTGTAAATTTTGTGAATATCTGATATCGATCTCCTCACGTATTATTGAAATTGCTGCTTCTAATGAATTTGGATTTATGCTTCTTAATAGTGAACCAAATGGCTCGTTAAGGCCGCCTAAGAAAGCTCTTAATGTGAGACCTTTGACATTCAATAATTTATAATTTTTTATTGCCTGATTTTCTGCACCTAGAGATATTTTTGAGCTAAAGATTGCAAGTATTGATCTGATTCTATTATAAAATTCGATAGGGTTCTCTTTGAAATTTTGTTTAGTTCTAGCCAAATCCATAGTCAAGTTTAATTCTGATCTTTGATCTCCGAAATTAATTATTAAAGTGTTTTTCAAGTCTATCCATGAATCAAAATCGTATCCGGTTACAATTTCTGCTTTTCCACGTAATTTATTTCTTACGGCTGACAATAATAATTTATTTATATAGGCATTAGGTTGATCTGGGACCGTGAACTGAGTTAAAATTATTTCTACAGCTCTTACAAATTCGGATAATGTGCTTTGATTACCGTCGTAACATGGAATTTCAGTAATCATTGACATATGGAAACCATGTGGAAGTATATTTGCCATATTTAAGTCTTGATTTTTTTATCAAATCTATTACTATATTATTTCTGATTTGATCGTTTAATAAAAGTACCGGTGGTCTTAGGTTAATTCGGCGATTGTCCATAGAAAAATTAGATAACGATTGCACAATTATTATTACAAATGTTTGTTTTATTGTTAGTAAACAATCTTAATATTACGTCCTAATTCAGGGTTCCTACACATAAAACACTAGTACTCCCAATTTGTGTAAATAACGAAAGTTATTATTGGGGATCACGCTTACAGTGTTTTACTTGAGTCTTATAAGCTAAATTATTGGGTTTAAATTTCTTTTATTTAACACAATAACACTAATAAAAAAAATGTTTCTTACTTCATCCTTTTGCGGCGATGAAAATCGATTAATTGACTTCGATAGTCAGATGTCTTCTATAGACTGTGTCTTCGATAGACTGAGGTATCTGGGAACCAGCGATGCTTTACCTGTGATGTGTGTCCTCAGGATCGGCGGTGTTGATTTTCAAATTGGTTGTTCTCGAAGCGTACTCGATGTTTGGAGGACTTCAGGAACGTCGGTACAATTTTAAAGGATTCTCAGTTAAGTGTTAAAACACAGAAACAGCGATCTTAATGGTCAAAGAAAACTGTTTTCTGAGAATCCTACCGACTGCGCCAGTTAAGAGAGTCGAAGCCTTCTTAACGAAAAAAAACTTTATTTATTTTACAACAATTTATTTAATAATATGTTGGAATCAAAGTTACAATTGAACAGAGTAACGTCTCGAACGAGAGTAAAACTAAGATTCGAGAAAATGTTGATTAGTTCAATTTTATATTAAGGATCTTATCAATAAAGTAAGGGACAGGGTTGCGCCCTGTCATTAGAGGTCATGAGTTTATGATTATCTAATATTTAACTAACTAAGATAAAGATAATTATATTAATGGTTAGTTCATTACAAGCTTTAAGAATTATCAATACCATAAAACATGTCTTATCACTAAGGGTTTTACTTATCTAATACATAACTCGCTGCCGGTGTGGCAAATATATTGAGTTACAAGACATTTGAAAAAGCGCGGTAAACAGTAACAACTCTGATTATTGAATTTAATTTATTTCTAAATGTGGTATATTCATTTTTGATTTCTACATGTTGAGGGTTCCTTTTGTATCTTATGAAGAGTTTCTGTTTGTTATTAATTGCTTGAATAAGTTCCGGTGTTACCCACTCTTTTCTTTTTATTTGATTGTGTTTGATAGTTTGATAGTTTAATTTAATACTTTGTTACATTATTATAACGAAACATTTTTATGAAAGGTGTGAGTAAAAATCAATAAACATGTTCACGTTTTCAAGGAATTTGTTTATTGGATTTATGAAAAATTTGTTACCGTCAATATCTAAACATTTTGCATTGCAGAACACTTGGTGAAGAATAAGTGGAAGTACATTAGATACACTTTTCGAAAGAAATTAGCGAAGTTGCCAAAACCGCGCTCTGGAGATGAAGGAAAGCCGAAAATAGTGTCAAATTGGCGCTATTTTAAATCTTTGTTATTTTTAAAAGACCAATTTACACCTCGAAAATCAACTTCAAATGTATCAACCCCAGCTTCACATTCAGTCCAAACTCCTTCAGAAATGAGCCAAGATGGGGAAGATGAAAATGAGGAAGAAAATATCGGGAGTGGTGAAGATGAGAACCTAGAAAATTGTCGCCAAAATAATTCTCAGGAACACGTGGACATAGAATCGTATCCGTACACCTACACCGGGATCTTCGGTGCAGGATGATGATAATGAACCCCGAGTGTCATTAGAAAACCGCAAAAGAATTAAACCGGCTCACTTAATAGGAAGGGCTTTGTTAAACGTGGAAAAAGAAAAGTTAAAACTTTTGGAGGCACGGCAAAACAAACCAATGCACGAAGACCGACATTTCTTTGAAAGCATGTAGAAAAAATGGATCCATTAACAAAGTTAAAATTCAGGGGTAAAGTTCAAGAGTTAGTTATGCTATACGCATATAATTATTTGGAATCGAATAATATCATTCGGAATCGACTCAATCTGCCCCTAATTATAACCAGTTTGACACTATAGATTATGATTAACACTGTAAATTGAATTATAATTGTGTTTTCCGTTGTTTTGTATTATGTTGATTTACTTTTTTGTATCAAACCAAGAGCTTCGTTTTTATTATTATATTATATTAATTGTACTTTGCAGTAGTTAGTATTTTATAATAATAAAATTCGTCTTACCCACCTAAGCGTAATTACCAATTTTTCTTCTGCACTTATGGGATTTTTGTGACAGTTCTTCCAACGTTTTACCAGACTTTCCTGTATTTTCCCCAAAATGTAGTCGAACGTGGAATGTTCCATTCGCAGATATGCAAAGAAACGACATGGATAACGCCGTAATTCTTTGTACAAATGACCAAATTCACCCAACATAGGTCGTCTGTTAATGTTCGTAGGAATGTGGAAGAAAAGGGTACACAAGTAAAAAGTGGCCAGAAACGGTGTAATGAGCACAAATGGTGTCTGTACCCTACCGTCTCTCGCATCAAGCATCGCGAAGATAATATTATTATTAATTTTTCCTGGAAAATCTCCGGGGTTGTTATATGCGAAGGGTGTCGTCTATTCGAGGTAATAAAAAGTACAAGCGTCTAGTTTGGCCCACCCTGTACAGGCTTCATGGGCCCATTTACAAAATTCAGCACAACAAATCCACTGCTCATTTACTACAGAGTCAGTGAATTGTTCTTCACAATAGATGCATGCGCAATCTGCGTCTTCTTCGTGTGTAACGTTCCCCCTGACGTACAGAATTTATTTGTGCACTAGGGTAGCTCTTGAGTTGACCAAGGTTCGTAATAAGGGGTAAATAAATAACTGGAGATTTAAAACCTTAATAACAATTTTATTATTCGGAACAATTATAGATAATATTTACATTTATGTACATTAATTATATAATGAATAATTAGTTAAACTGAAACGGTTAATTGAACAAGGATAATTAAGATTTAGCTGAGTAAACGGGACTTTCCAGGGAGAGTGCGCGAGATTCGTTACTCAGACAGGGATGCGTATAAGCAACGAAGGTGAAAGTTTGCAACAAGGTGACGGTATAATGGCGTCACTAATTTTGGCTTTCGGGAAAATTACAGTGGCGGGAATTGTTCAGTGAACCAAGTGGTGGGTGCAAACACCTCGGAATTGTTTTATTACACGGGTAAGTATTTGAAATTACTTTTAATTGATACTCAAAATCGGGAATGTATTAATGCGGATGAGTCCAGGTGTATACAAAGAATACTCGTTGTAAACTTTACTTTCCTCACGAAGGAAATATTTAATTACGGCAAAATACGGGTTGATTGCTCAAATAACACTAAATTTACGAAACCAATTGGGTTGCGACAGTAAGGCATATATTTCACTTGCCTGAATAACCGTAACAACGCAATTAGTACATAAACTTGATTGGGACGGGTCCTAATTAACAACTGTACTGTTTAACACAAATACTGCTTGTTAATTAGTAAAGGAAGCTTGGATTGCACATTGCAGCCGAAACGACCATACACATAGCAAGTCCTCCAACGGCGAAACAAGGGGTTAATGAACAATCAACGGGAAATGAACGGGGTAATTAATCCCAAAAATTAATTTTACTTTAAATTCAACAAGTATTACTTTGTGAACCGAAAACACTCGCATTACTGCTTTGGTCAATTGAATCTATGTTCCAAAAGAACCGGGGCTTGTTTGAAGAACAAATCGGAATGAATTTGACTACGGAATAGAGTTCAAAGTTAGTTTGCTGGCAAACTAGCTTTGAATCTCGTTCGGAAATCTATCTCAAATTCTCTGAGAGATGTCAGAAAATTCTCTTCGAAAGCGGGCTGCGCACCGGTTTTATAGGGGAGCGTATCGTTCCCCACTCTGAATAGATGCGCAGTCTTTGAAATTTTGTCAGGGTGGGAGTGTCGGAGAAATTCGGAGCGAAACGAGGACGACTGACCTCAGCGAAGACAGAAGCTACTTATCTGCTTCTTAATCTTCGCCTACCGGTTAGTCGCCTCGTTACACATGTTGTGCTAAAAAATTGAATGTTTGAGTTAAAAAATATAAATAAACTAAATACCTACTACCATTTTGAAGGCCAGTCTTCTTTTTTTGGATGTCACTTTAGTTCCAGATGTCGAGGGACCGTCGTCAATCTGAAGATGTTTTCTAACAGACTTTGGTGTCTCGACTTAGGTATTGGAGATAATTCGTTGATATTCACACGCACTTTTTTGACTGTCTGAATTTTTCTTATCGCGTTTTGTTCTTTTTTGGAGTCATTATTCTTTTCTTTTTCTTCTTTTTTACAAACTTCATTTTTCTCTTTTTGTTTTTTTTCTAGAAATTTCGTTTCTCTGCTTTTCGTCTTTTTTAGAAACTTCGTCCTTCCCTTTTCCCTCTTCTTCAGAAACATGTGACTTCTTAACTTGTTCTTCTACTTGGCTTTCATTATCCTCGTTTTCATTCGTTGCAGGCTGTTCTTCTGTTTCAATATTTTCTACATAGGAATAAACAGCTTCAGCTGCTGCAAAGTCAGTCTCGGAGAACACATCAGGGTCATAAGGAAAAATTCCCGCCTTTCTAAATCCAGTAGTAATATTGATAGGTGATGCAGCTTTATAAAAGCGCTGCTAATAATGGGTCCCATGTCATACTCAGTGATGCGCTTTCCAACGTTATTCGTCATCCATTTGTCCATTTCGCAATTAAGATATGTTTTAAAAGGGCCAAACATACTAAGGTCCAGGGGTTGTAATCTATTGGTTGTATGGGGTGGCAGAGTTATTACGATAATTCCATGGTCACGACACATTTTAATGGCTTGCAGAGACTTGTGGCTGGAATGGCCATCGACAATTAACAGTCTGGGTTTCTCTTTATTTGCAGCTGTACATTCTATAAAATGTGTGACTTTGATATAAATATCGGTATCTAACCAGCCTGTATTGCTAGGTAATCCTAACGTTCCAGGAATAACTCCATTGAGCAAATGAAGATTCATTCCTTTTCTTTTATAAATTATTACTGGTGGAATAAAAGAACCAAAGGCACTTACGCAACCAGCTATTGCAGCATTTTGGTCCCTTTCTAAGGATGTCACACGACCAACCTGATTTTTTTCCTTTTTTGGCAATTATTTTTTGGGGACGTTGCACAACAGAGACGCCAGTCTCATCCAAATTGAATATTCTGTCAGGTTTAAAATTATAAATATCCAGTTGTTCTTTAAGAAGTGTAAAAAATCTGTTAACTTTAGAGAAGCTTGAATCTCGTGCCATGCTTGTAGTCTCGGGAGATCGTATCGAGAGGCCCCCTACTCTTGATATGAACTTCCGACACCAGTCTTTTCCGGAATTTTTTTTTATTTTATTAAAAGGATGTGGAATATTATTTACTTCGGCAAATTCAAAAACGACTTTTCTGAATTCAGTCATGTTCATGCCGTGAAACAAATTTTCCATTTTTAATAAATGATCTTTAAGTTCGCGTTTTTCCTCTGGAGTATAAGTTGGTTTGAAGCGACCTAAATTTACAACTATGTTTTGGTTTAGAGATATTCTTTTGTGAAGTGTAGCTCTAGGTATTTTACATTTGGAAAAAGCTTGGCGATAACAAAGTTTTTTTTTGTCTGATTTTAGTCAAAGCTTTGACCATATCTTCTTCCGACCAAGTCGCCCGCTTGGTTTTGCGCTTTTAGGTACGAACCATGCTTAAAAAAATGCAATATTATTTTAGGAGGGCAAGAGTAGACACAAGAATTTTCATGTCTACTCTTGCCCCTACTAACAGAGCACAACGTTCACATTTATTTTACAAAAACTACGCCACTGACTTTCCTCCTGCTACAAAACATTTGAGGTTAGACCCAATACTAATATTCTAAAACAACTACATGATATAAATCTTAATACTAGGCTTGCTGAATCACTTTTATTAGAATTAAATCTTATATGAGACTGTTATAAATCATTGTTTTACCTGATAATATCTTTGAAGCTGCACCAAAACACACCAAATATTTTATACGGTAACATACACTTACTGTCAATGTAATACCACTACACAAAACTATCTAAATTGTTTTTAACGCGGGAAAATCAAATTGTCTATTCTTGCCCCCCCGTCTACTGTTACCCCACCTTCCCCTACAGGGTGTCCGGTGGATATTGTTTGCCCGTATACTTTAGAAGGCGATTCTACCTACACCTGAAAGTGGTATACTATATTAGTAGTAGTGCCAATGCTTACAAATCGTATTACTATACGCCTTTTTAAAATTCTCCGTCATAAAATCGTTTAATTAATTTCTTTAGCTAGTACCTACTTTTCCTGATGCAAGAATCGACGTAATCGAACGTTTCTTAATGGTAATATGATGTACTAGGTATTAAAAAAACTAGGTACCTACTGCATAGTATACCGTATAACATGCAGAGCTAAAGTAGTACCTACTTAATAGTAGGATAGTTGTTTTAAACATCTTACAAATCACAACATCACTTACAAATGTGGAGTATAAAAAGTATATAAGTTCTACGCAAAATGCTATTACTGAAAATATGAATACCTTTTGGACTTTTGTTAAAAAAAACGAAGGGACGATGGCAATGACAGTATACAATTTCAGGAGGGTGGGATAGCAATTGAGGATGGTATAGTGGCAGATGCATTCTGCCAATTTTTCCAATCAGTCTAAGAATCTGACTCATTCAATTATGATGTAAAATCATTCAGTCAGGACAGTACCTTAGACATGTTGAATATTAATAGGATCTCCAGTAATGATTATAAAATGGCAATCAAGAGGTTGAGACCAGTGTTGGGTAAGATCCGTTAAATAGGGATCTACATGCAGATCCAGATACATTTAAAAAATAGGATCTAAATCCAGATCAAAGATCCAAGCCCAAAAATGGATCTAGATCAAGATTCAAGATCTTTGAAAAAGTATCTAGATCTATATTGTTTGAGGCTTTCGCGGTTACTTGAACTGTCAGTATTATTAACTTTCGGCTTATACCGCGTCGTTATTTGAGTAAAACTCACAGCAGGTAAGGACCAACCTGTAGCTTGTCTGCCATTACAAGCATTTGCTCTGGATGTTTGAGCTAAATTATTATTATTATTGTGTGAACCTTGGGGCGGACAAGGATTTGTTCTTTGTATAACTTGTTTGCCATCACAAGAATACTTGTTCGGTTTTTTGCCTCATAGCTGTTTGTGAACCCATACAAACTAATAATAATAATAATTTAGCTCAAACATCCAGAGCAAATGCTTGTAATGGCAGACAAGCTACAGGTTGGTCCTTACCTGCTGTGAGTTTTACTCAAATGACGACGCGGTATAAGCCGAAAGTTAATAATACTGACAGTATCTAGATCGTTTATAGATCCTTTCGAATTTTGTAATTTCTGATCAATTAGTTTGGAAAATGGGTGGGGGCGTAATCCTAATCCCCTATGTCGCCTTTTAGTGATAATGAGTGGCGGGCGGGCGGCCCAGTGGTTGGAACATTACTTTTAAAAAGGAATGCATTACAATTAGGTACTCATTACTCAGTGAAAAAAGAAATGCATTACAATTACAAATTACTTTCCTTAAAAAGTAATGCATTACAATTCAATTACCCATTACTTCACCAAAGTAATGCATTACTTTAGTCATTACTTTATAAAGAAAAGAAATAAAAACAAAAATTTTTTTTAAGTTCATGTGCTCCGTGTTTAAATTTAACAACAGTTGAGTTTCAAAATTAACATCTGTTAATGTAAAAAATGTAAAAAAACGTTTTGTTTTAAAAACATCTACTAGATCTTGCGCCCCATTCAAAAATATTTTTACCTCTTAAAGAAATTTTAGGAATTCTAAAATTTAAGTAATGTTTAAATACTTTATATTTTGTAGTTACAAGTAGTTGTAAGTGCTCGCCTGGAAATTTTAAGAAAACGGACAGAACACCAGATGTTAAACATCTATTGTTTGAGAATTATTTGTTAGTTTGCATAAAGTTTGTTCAGATAAGATGTTTGGGTTTGCCCGTGAAAGGAACTACACCAAAATTAATACTTTAATCTCAGATGGGGTAAAACCTTTTAAAAATAATCCTTCTCCTGTCAATCAATGGCTTCTTGCAAGATTCTACCTGAGTACAAGCTAATGCAATACCAATTGTGC
This sequence comes from Hemicrepidius hirtus, assembly GCA_963082805.1. Taxonomy (NCBI): domain Eukaryota; kingdom Metazoa; phylum Arthropoda; class Insecta; order Coleoptera; family Elateridae; genus Hemicrepidius; species Hemicrepidius hirtus. Next base: position 9,018,951 of record OY720168.1, read on the forward strand.
GACAACCACGTGCTCAATTACGTAAAACTTGCCCTTAACATGTGAAAATACCCCAAAATTATTTTTTTTGGAAATAAAGTAATGAGAAAATTAATGTATTTATTCGACAAGGATTACTAGAAGAAAGTAATGAATTACAAATTACTCCTTACTTGTTAAATAAAGTAATTCAATACAATTACTTATTACTCGAAAAGTAATTTAATTACAGTAATGAATTACTTGTAATTCATTATTATTATTATTATTTATTCATTAATTTCCAACCACCACTAAAATGACTACTACATATTATACTTTATGCTATTATATGCACTGTTTTTCATATTTTCGTAGGCTTTACACGTCCCTAACGTTTGGTAATGAACAAGTTAAATAGAAATTATTACTTTAAGTTTCAGAAAAAAAACGTTAATTGAATAGCGGATCTTTGGATCTAATGCTGAAAGATCTATAAAATTATGATCTAGATACAGATAGAAGATCCTCATGTAAAAAAGACCTAGATCAAGATATTAGATCCACATGGTGAATCTAGATCCTGGATCTAGATCCAACGGATCTAGATCCTACCCAACACTGGTTGAGACCAAAGAAATCGGCGGGTCCGGATCTTATGCCTCTATATGTTTTAAAGGGGTGTGCAGAGTGGCTTGAGTTACCGCTGCTGCATTTATACAACTTAGCTATGAGTTCGGCAACATTCCCGAATGTATGGAAGGAGTCGGTAGTAATACCTCTGCGTAAAAATGGCTGTAAATCAGATATTTCTAACTATCGACCGATTTCTTTGATATCAGCCCCAGCTAAATTTTTTGAACATATTATTCACAACAAAGTATTTCAACACGTAAAGCCTTTAATTTCTGATGTTCAGCATGGGTTTGTTCCTCAAAAATCGACAGTAACTAATTTATCCGTATTTACCAATCACATATATGAGGCACTTGAAAATAAAGTTCAGGTTGATGCAGTCTATACTGATTTTAAAAAAACTTTTGATAAGGTGAATCATAAAATCCTATTGGAAAAGTTGGCCGGATGTGGACTGTCGTTTGGCTTACTAAAGTTTTTTGTTTCGTACCTAAACTACAGTTAGATTCAATGGTAACACCTCGGGGAAGTTTGCGGCAAACTCGGGAGTCCCACAAGGGTCCAACTTAGGACCGTTGTTATTTTTAATATTTATTAATGACTTGCCCAGCGTGTTCAATACTGCTAAATCTCTTTTGTTTGCTGATGATCAAAAAATGTTTTTAAAAATTAGATCTGTCCGAGATTGCACGGAGTTGCAGATAGATATAAACAATTTATACTATTGGAGTGTTAAAAATAAGCTGCCCCTTAATATCAAAAAATGCCAAGTATTATCCTTCAGTCGTAATAAAACTCCAATACTATTTAACTATAAAATTGACGATAGTGATCTTCATCGAATAGAAAGTGTAAAAGACCTTGGAGTAACATATGATAGCGCGTTGAATTTCAAAAAACATATTCATAGCGTCGTTGCTGATTCTTACCGAAACTTGGGTTTTCTATTTCGTCAGTCTCATGAATTTAACAACATTTTCACTATAAAACTGCTATATAGTACGATAGTAAGACCGAAATTGGAATATGCATCGACAATCTGGTATCCAAATAATTTGGGAGAAAGTAAACAAATTGAAAAAGTTCAAAATAAATTTTTACGATTCCTATATTACAAAAAGTATCAAACCTATCCTGATTATCGCTTTGTCAGGTTAGTATGTCTTCGTCAAGAATTTGAAATTCAGAGCCTCAATACTCGTAGGAACAATGCTCTTGTACAAGTTGGGTTTAAAATTTGGAATAATATGCTTTGTGATAGTTATCTAGTTGTGATAGTTATCTAGTTGTCATTGTTTAAACTGCGAGTTCCGGCGAAAAATACAAGAGTTACAGCCATGTTTCGTATTCCAGCTGTTACGTATACGTTTAAGATTCCTTTTTTAGTAATGCTTAGACTCTTGAATGAATTAGTACTATTAACTGAAATTGATCTTACCATGAAGTATAAACTCTTTCTACAACAAATTTTTAATTACTACGGTTACGATTAAAGGCATTGTTCTTGACCCAAGTTCCTCTCTAATGCTGGACATGCATTTAGTAGATGGATATCTATATTGTTACAGTATCATTGTACAGTATCCAATGAAGATGGAAAGAGAAAAGCAGAAGAACAAATCGAAAATTTTAGCAAAAGCAAAAAGGTGTTAAGGTCGCCAGTAAAATTGGGAAAGGGCGAAAGTGGTAATGGAAACGATGAGCTCATGAATATGATGAGAGAGATGATGGGAGATATCAAGGGCCTACGACGAGACCAAAAAGAGCACCAAAAAGAAATGGAAAAAATTAGGGAAGAGCTAACAGAACTAAAAAAAGAACAGCGTAATTATTATAAGGAAGTACACGCCTTAAGGGAAGAAAATGCTGAGATAAAACTAGAACTGGAAAATGTACACAAGCAATTCGAACGATTAGAAAGAGAAAAACGAAAGAAGAACATGGTAATAACTGGACTAAATATAAAATCCAAAGGAGGAGAAGAACTGAAAGGTACAATGGAATCATTCTTAAAGGAACATCTGAATGTAGAAATTAAGCTGGAATCTGTCACTAAAGTTAATGAGAAGCTTTGCATAATCACTACGGAAAGCATGCAAGACAAGATAGAAGTGCTGAAGAATAAAAGTAAGATGAAAAATATAGAAGATCAAAAAACGTATATATAAACAATGACCTAACACTCAAGGAGAGAGAAATACAAAGTAAAATTAGAAAGGTAGCAGCTGAGGAAAGAAAAGCAGGAAAGACAGCGGTAACTGGATACCAAAAGCTAGTAACAAATGGGCAGCTCTGGAAATGGAATGAAAGAGAGGATAAACTCGTGCAAGCGAGTAACAGTGGGAGAGACGCAAAAAACTAATAGTTGGAAGGATGCCGGAGCCCAACAATATGACGAACACAGCAATGAACAAGGAAAATACGACCGAAATGAAACCAAAACGAATAGATCAAAAGAAAGATAGCACAATCAATGAAAAACTATTATTAGGATCTTGGAACGTAAGAGGCACGTATAGAGAAGGAGCTCTAAAAAATTTAACAGGTGAACTGCGAAAATATAGAGTAGACATTACCGCACTCCAGGAGACAAAACAGAAGGGGAACAATATCACATAAATTGATAATTTCATTTTTTTCAATAGCGGTGGGAATAATAGGATGTTCGGAACAGGATTTATAATAAATAAAAATGTAAAGCAATCGGTAATCGTATTTAAGCCACAATCTGACAGATTATGCAGTATCAGATTAAAAGGAAAATACAGGAAGATAACTATAATAAATGTACATGCGCCTACTGAAGAAAAAGATGAAGAAAGTAAATCCAAGTTTTATGAGGAACTTGAACGGCTATATAGCAATACTCCAAATTATGATTTGAAAATTATAATAGGAGATTTCAATGCTAAACTGGGTAGAGAAGAAAATTTCAAACCAACCATAGGAAATTACAGCAAACATAAAAAAAGCAATGATAATGGAAGAAAATTAATAGAATTTGCTGCAGAACAAAGCATGAAAATAATGAGCATGCATTTCCAGCATAAGAATATACACTTGGGTACTTGGAGATCACCGCATGGGAATACTGTCAACCAGATAGATCATGTATTGATGGAAATAAAACATGCAAGATCAATCAAAGATGTAAGAAGTTATAGGGGAGCCGATTGTGATTGTGATCATTTCCTGGTGGGAGCAAATCTCAAACAAGAAATCCCCAGCATATCGGGGGTGGGGAATAAGGAAAAGAGGATAAAATTTGACAGAAGCAAGTTTTCGCAGGATGAGTTAGTCATAAAATATAAAGATAAAATGGATAAAACAGATCAACGAAATAGGAAATACTCAACACAATACAGAGGCAGAATGGGAAAGTATCGAAAAACTAATCCACGAAGCAGCAACAGAATTACGTATGGAATCAACAAGAACTAAGAAGAACGAGAGGTACGATGCAGAGTGCAAAGAAATAATAAAAATAAGAAACGAAGCAAGAATGAAAGTACTGGAAGACAATAGTGAAGCAGGCAAGAGGCACTACGAAGATATGAGACGGCAAGCAAAGCGGGTTTGCAGAAACAAGAAACGAAAACACTTGGAAGAAAAGCTTAGAAGAATGGAGGAAAATTTCAACAACAAAGAAATACGAAACTTTTATCAAGACGTCAAAAACCAGAAAAGAGGATTCCAAACGAATGTAATATACTGCAGAAGTAAAGATGGTGAGCTAGTAGGGGACTTGCAAGGAACCTTAAAAAGATGGACAGAGCATTTCGAGGAAGTTCTAAATGAAGGACACACCTTGGAGACTGAAGGAATGGGTATGCAAAGACCACAAGAGCAAGACGCTGGAAATGAACAGCAAATGATAAGCTTAGAAGAAGTCAAAGCCGCAATAGAGCAACAGAGAAACAATAAGAGTGCAGGTGAAAATGGTATAATACCAGAATTACTCAAACAAGGTGGAGAAAAGCTGCACGAGCGGTTACACGAATTGATCCTCAGAGTATGGATAGAAGAAAAAATCCCAAAAAGGTGGACGGAAGCAATACTGGTACCTATACATAAAAAGGGAGATGTAACGCTTTGCGAAAATTATAGAGGAATAGCGTTGCTGGACGTGTCCTATAAGGTTTTAGCTACCTGCTTAAAGAAACGATTAAATGTCTATGCAGAAAACATAATTGGTGACTACCAGTGTGGCTTCAGGCAAAATAGATCTGTAAATGACCAAATATTCACAATGAAACAAATTCTGGCAAACAGTTATGAACACAATTTAGCCCTACACACAATATTCATCGATTTTAAGCAGGCTTACGACACAATTAACAGGAAAGAACTATATGCAGCTATGGCAGACCTAGGAATACCAGACAAACTAGTGCGGCTTACTCAAATGACACTGGAACAGTCAGAGAGTAAAGTCATGGTAAGCGGTACTGTTTCAGAAGGCTTCAAAGTAAACAGAGGCGTGAGGCAAGGCGACCCGATGTCAACAACGTTATTCAGTTTGCTACTAGAGAAAGTAATAAGAGACGGCAATATTCGTACAAAGGGCACAATTTTCCATCACAGGCACCAGTGTTTGGCATACGCCGACGATATTGCAATAATAGCGAGGACTAAGCACGAACTTGTACAAGTAGTAAGAAGACTAGAAAAAGCAGCTAGAGAAAAAGGGTTACGAATCAACGAAGAAAAAACTATGTACATGGTAATGAGAGGAGGAGGAGCAGAGACCGCTGAAAACTTAGTGATACACAGTGCAAGTGAAGGTAAAAGGTATAGCTTCAAAAGAGTTGAAAGCTTCAAGTATCTTGGTGTAACGCTTATTAATAATAATAGATAAGTATAAAGTGCATCAAGGAGGGGTCTCGCGATGATTAATGTCGATACAAATTACTACATGGACTTCGGCCCGATTGCACCGGTTACCTTTAAATAATAAGCATTACTTTTTCATGGTAAGTAATTTTAGTTTTAAAAATATCCCCTTTACTATATAACATAAAATGTAACATAAATGTTCTCTTAGAAAGTAATAATTTGATGGCTATCTACTGAACGAAACCAACCCACAAATTGAAATAATTATTCCGGTATACAGATCGGTGTAGCATTTTTTAAATATGGGTGGCATCAATGTGTCTATCTTGTCACCACTACTATATTAAGGAAAATTAAAGAAAGTAAAAAATAACTGAGTATATAATACTTTATCAGACCCTTACTTTTAGAGTACTATGCCCTGTCCTTAATCCTTAATAAATGCATTCAAAAAAATATATTCAACATAGAAAATTATTACATTAATCTCCAGGAGCCAGTGACATCAATCAATCTCATTTGGTAAAGATGACTTTCTGTAGTATGAAATGCAAATTCTGGTTGCACATAGCTGTGAATTTTCGGGGCAAATATTTATTAATTGACAAACTCTCAGAAATTCACAAATGTTTATTCGTTTATCTTAATTAGATTGATCTATTATTAATAACAAACAAAATATTCCTGACTTTTTTACCAAATTCCCTGATTTTCGGAGTCAAAATGAAATTCCTGACACCCTGACAAATGAAGTTGTATTATTCATATAGGGTGTTAATACTAAGTCGTTACACCCGAAAACGTCAGAACTCATTAATACAAACCAAGTTTTTTTAGTTTAAATTTTTGATTTGAGACCCCGTTTCGTAGTTCTTGGATTTCTTTTATTTTCTTAATAATCGTAATAATTCCCTTATTTCAAGGATGATTTCAAAAAAATAAAGGTTTTCAAAATTATCTTACGGATCTCCACAACATTTGTATTTACAGTTATTGTTATTATGGCGGCCGATCGAATATTTCAAATCACAATATTTTGATAACCACCCCATAGGTTTTTGAAAATAAAAAATTAATAAAATCTTTAAACTGGGTATCTACTACAACATTTGTCCCAAACATTTTCAGTTTACGCATAAAAACAGTTGTTTATTTAAATTACATAAGGTACAGGAGGGTAATAAGGCCCACCTAACGCCTTTTAATTTTTTTAAACATTCAAAACTTATATGTTCTTTATAGTATTAGTAACCTGAAACCAAAATTTTGACCACGAATTCAAAATAATGCTTGTTAATTGAAGTGATCGAGAAAAAAATTATTTTGGGCTTTATTTACAGAACAGGCGGAAAATAAGGCCCACTGTAAGGGATATTAAAAAAAATAGTTAGAAGTCGGAAAATGAATTCTTTATGAACTTTTTAGATTAAGAATAACTACATAGTAAAAGTATAAAAAGCTGAATAAAAAACTAAGTAAATTCTGAATAAAAAAACTGGAAAAAATCTTCGGACATAAAACTGAACAAAACCAGTCTGAACAAAAACAAAACAATCAATTTCAAGGTTCGCAATTAGGACAAACAAAAATTTCTGTGTCCTCCTTGCGTAGTCCAACACAATCTTCATGAACCCAACATTTGCACATTACGCAACCAAGCATGTCTGCAACAAAGTCTTCATTGCATACTGTGCACAACCATTTTTCGTCCTTGTCTTTCTTTTTCAAAGGGATAATTTTCTTCTTGCCCACGTTCTGTGCGCTGGGGTTTACCGCTTTGATACTAAACAAATCTCTCTTCAACGTTTGCGCCTTGTAATTGATTGATTTTTTCCTATTATTACCACTCGCTTTAATAGTTGTCAAATTAGGTGTCTTCAAGATTTGTGGAAAACTACAGGACGCTTGCACATTTTCACTTTGAACGTCTGAAGTATTTGAAACTAGCGAATCACAAAGGCGTGAAGTACTTGGAACAGGTAAATCAGATGTTGCCTTTGAAAGTGATAACTTTTCTCTCTCAGAAAAAAACCTTGTTGGCCTCTGTCGTCCCTTGTTTTATTTCTACGAGAAAGTAGAGGGACATTTTCTTCATCATCTGAAGATGAAACATCTCTTGTTGAATTGTTGTGCACGGCCATGGTGATTGACGATCCAGCAGAATTTTCGATGCTTGGTCGTCTAGTCAAGTGAGGGTGCAAATGCAGTCTCTGGAATGGCATCAGGGTTGAATGGAAAGATTCCAGTGCTTCGAAATCCACTTGTAATATTGGAAACACTCATACACCTCTCCCATACTGGTGTGAAAACCTGACAGAATCTATCTTTGGTTAATCGGCGATCTGGAAACTTCTCCCAGTAATGCAGTAACTGCTCATCCCAATGATGCTCATATGATCGAAATACGGCCTTATCTAACGGCTGTAATTCATGCGTGATGTTACTTGGCAAACACAAAATCACAATATCATGTTCTCCGCATCATCAGCTCCGTCTAGTATTAGCAAAATTTTTCCTTGCTGCTTGTATTTAGCTAGATGTGCCAGCCATCCAGGAAAGTGTTTTGTGGTCATGCTTCCCTTTGGAGTGATGGCAACGATGGACCCTGCAGGCAGATTGTCGTTGAAGCTTGGTTTCATCCGGACTCCTTTAAATAATATCATTGGAGGAATGGAGTTACCCAACGCGTTAACGCAAGCCACAATTGTGACGTTTTCCGCATGTTTGTTTGCGACGAGATGAACTCTTCTAGCCCCTTTTTGTGCCAAAATAGATTGTTGATGGTGCAATGTTAGGCGGCAACCTTTTTTATCCATGTTATAGATTCGTTCTGGGGACAGTTTCAGACCCTGTTCGTCAAGAACTTCCCGCAATTTTTTAAAATAATCGACTACAATGTGTTTATTCATTTTTGGGATCTAGCGGGATTCATGGACTGAGCTTTACGCTTGGAAATACGGGGATTTCGCTTTAGAAAAGAAGTATACCAATCAATTACCTGCAATATTTTGTTGGCGTTGAACTTGTTACCTGTTTGCTTCAACAAATTTAAACACACTTCTTCGCAACGCTTTTGGTGTCAGGGTCATTCCGATTTCCGCTAATCTTATTATATCCGTCTTTCAAGTAGATTTTCTTGATCAGTAGTCAAAAGTGGTTTTCTTCCAAGATTTCTTATTACACTGCCAGTCTTCATATGGTTTGTTAATGTACGCCGTGGTATCCCACACCTATCCTCTATACCGTCTGGGTACTTTCAAAACCGAACATAGGGGAATTGCATTGTAACTAACCTTTATATAGATCCCTGCTCGCCATTTAAACCCACAACGATGGTAATGGTATGAATAGAACGACAAAAATACAGCGCATCTGGTGGTACCAATAAATGTTAGTACTTAGTTATCTTTTTCTGTAAAAAAAAATTGTAAAATAATGCTATTTTGAAATAATATAGGTCGCTATGATTGTCAACTTTTTTTTATCTGTCAATTAAATTATTTGAAATCAGTCGATGTTTCTGTTATTAATATCAAATAATATGGATAATAACGAGTATTCAGTAGAGTAGAGGATTTTTATAATAAAGACATTAGGTACCATCGTTGTGGGTTTAAATGGCGAGCAGGAATCTATATAAAGATCAGTTACAATGTAATTCCCCTATGTTCGGCTTTGAAAGTACCCACTCGGTATATCTCTGTGAATTTCCCTCTTGTAGCAAGTTCAAAGCTTCTTCCATCATGTCAGGCGTCCAGTTGGCCCGCATACTACGACATCTTCTTGTGGGCGGCATTCTAAATTTCAATTTTGATTTTAACACTCAATTTGTGGGCGGAAAGTAAGGCCCATGTTTTTATTTTTGTGGCCCTTATTTTCCGCCGAGACACGTGCAGGTTTTTAGGTTATAAAAGTAAAATGAAAGTTCCTTTCTTAAACATTAATAGATGAACAGAAAGAAGAGCACCTACTGATGTTTTTTTTGCAAAAAAAGTGTCTGAAAACAGTACTTACATCAGAGCGCCTATAACAAAACAACACGGTCATCTTCAACGTAGCTCTAAACCAGTTGATAACTTTCTTCATTTAGCTTAATCTGAAAACTGCTTAATGGCAGCACCGTGCTAGAGATCCATAGAAAATTATACTAGACGGACAAAATCATCAAATGACATTTAGGCGCCAATTTCAAAAATGGGCCTTATTTTCCGCTGGGCCTTATTACCCGCCTGTACCTTACGAGTAAGTGTAAAGTATTCACAAATTGAAAATGCAATTTAAATCACAGTAGCTTGCTGCGCATGGTGCCCATTTTGAAAATCTATAATTATACTACTGTATTTTTCTATTATAATCTAATTAATAATAATAATAATCTACTCTACCCATGTCCTGTTGCCAGGCCCCGAAAGCAGCAATTGTTCTTTAGTTTCATTTTTGAATGGCAGAAAGCTACTTCGATTTAAATTGTTTTTAGTTTGTTAACACTTTGTACTTACTCGTATGTAATTTAAATAAAGACCTGTTTTTCTGTGCAAACCGAAAAATAATTGTGAACAAATATTGTAGTAGATAGTTTAAGGATTTTATAAATTTTTTATTTTCAAAATCTATGGAGTGGTTATCAAAATATTGTGAATTGAAATATTTGATTGGCCGCCATTTTATCTGAAAAAATACAAAATTACTGTAAATGCAAATGTTATAGGGAACTGCAAGCTAATTTTGAAATGCTTTAGTTTTTTGAGATCGTCCTTAAAATAAGGCGATTGTTAAAGAATCAAAAGAAATCGAAGAACTACGAAACGGGACCTCAAATCAAAAAAGTTGTTTTTTTTTTATTATAGATTTATTTGGTGCTTCAATTTCTAAGATTATTAGCACCCTATTCTATGTGGTATTACATATTAATATAACTAAATATTGTATAACAGTCCTTTTATATTTTATCTAATAGATCAGTATCTTTTAGGAATTTCAATACAGTGTTAATGTTGTTTTCATCATTATTGAGGGCTTCTTTCATGCTGGGGCGAATATTGTGCACACTCCGTTGTTGGTCAAATTTCTTACATTGTATGATAATGTGTTCTACAGTTAGGGGTGTTTGGCAGGTTTCGCAGATTGTTGGTTCAATTTTTTGAATCAGGTACTTGTGAGTTAGTGCTGTGTGCCCTATACGTAGCCGTGTTATTATTATTTGGTCTCTTCTGGGTCTGTTTGACTGCCATTTGCCTACTTCGTCTTTTATTTTGCGCAGTTTATTGTTCGTTACCTCCTTCCATTTGTTTTTCCAATTATTGGCTACTTCGGTCTTTATAACAGTTTTTTAATTTACTTTATTGCGTACTTACTTAAAGTATTAATAATGCACAAGAGTTATTGTGCTGAAAACTAGCACCTTTGAGGTCTATTCTTCTAACTGTGTCCAATAGTTATGTCGGTGACGGTAATGTGAACATAGCGACGGTAATGTGAACTACGGTACGGTACAGTGAAAATTTATTTTGGTAAGGAAATAAAACTCATTATTACTAAACAGTATTATTATAAAATTATTTTGATTGCACACACATATACAGAAAATAGAAAACAAATTTAAAAATAACATATATTTTTTTGTAAGGTTTCAAAGATGACAAACAACAATAGGTATATCATTATTACTAAAATTAAACATTTTTTTTTATTCCATTTCAGAATTATCTTATCTTTTAGGCAGTTTACTTTATCAGAATTTTCAATTTTAAAGCGCCTGGTTGAAACCATGTCAAGTCTACATAAAATTTTTTGTTGATTAATAATTTGGACATCATCTTTGCTAGGCCAAAAAAATAAATTCTTCGAGCGCTGCATAAATTTTATAGTTAGCATTTCATTATCGCAACCGATTACAGAGCCAGGATACCAAATATCTGCCACCCAGTCGTTCTCGTGGAATTCTTATTCTTCATTGTTCTCCAGATCATTTGCAGTTGACAATTCCGAATTGGTTGACACATCTAATAATGTAGTTAAGGATACATTTTTTAGTATATTTAAAAATATAGTTAGTAAACTGTTTTCAAAAAAGGATACTGTTTTTATCAGTGAAACCTAAAAACTCAAATGTTCCTGGAGTAAGAGTATAATGCAGACAATCAGCTTCATTTCTGCACTCAATACAAGATAACTCTCGCAAATGCAGTTTGCGTTTAATGGACGTTTGCCACACGAGTTGGTGTAGCTTCATTGTATTTGGCAAGGTTGACGGTATGTGATCTGTTGGTATCTTATCAACTGTAATCATTGGCTTTCCTTCTACCAGAAAAATTTTACACTTTAGCCCTTCAAGGCACTGTAAAAATTCTTCTACGCATGACACATCTTTTCCGTGGGCCACACGTTTATCAGCTGTGCGTTTGACTAGACCCCCTATACCATCAGCTACACTTTTGCCGTGGCCGCTTTCACTGAAATTTCATGTACCATTTGAAAATCCAAATCCTTGACAAAAATGCTTAAACAAGAAGTTACTCTTATTCCTGTACTGCGTCGTCGGTCCGTCGCTCACTACATGTAAAATTTTAACACCTCCTACACATTCTTTTATCAACTTAATAACTGGCTGAAGATGTGCCCAAATAGCACAGGCAGAAACCAAACAAAAAGTCTGACATAGTGTGTTCTTGTTATCAACATCTTTATAGTAAAATGTTCCTGTATGCAAGCTGAGCTGTCCTTTAGAGGCACTGAAGTGAACACTCTGAATCTACCTGGAGTATTTTAAATTATAATTTTCTGAAAAATCAATTACCGACATAACTTCATCTGAATTCATAGTTTCCCTTAAGGTTTTGCAGAAATTCATATGGTGCCAAACACGGTAAGAATGAGGTAGTATTACAGGAATTTCAGTTTCAAATTTCTCAATCAGTGTTTCAATCGTACAACGAACTCGTTGCTTGGAAATTAATTTCACAATAAGCTCTTTTCCTTTTATAGTCCTCGTTTCTGTACTTCTTAACCATTGGTAATAAAATATGGTAGTGGAATTATCCAGATTTACCGACTCGTTAATCAGAGCTTTTGTTTTACATTCTAAACATGTTCTGTACATACAAGCTTGTGAAATAGTATGGCAACACAAACTTTCTGCCACCTCAGACTTGGAATTGACTTGGATAATATTATATTGCTGTAACTTCTGCACGATAAATTTAAAATTATCGTGATTCACACATAAGCATGTGTCTCGGTTTGAAAAATGCGGTTTCACTATCCAGAATGGCTTCAGACGGTAAAACGTCGTAAAAGAAATTTTTGCTTTAGTTTGAGATACAAACTTTGTGTGCAATTTCCACAAACTTTCATTTAGCAATCTTTTCTGTTTCTTTATACCATCTCTCGTAATTGTAGTATTCTACCCAGCTGTGATAATCGAGTTCTCGTCATCTGCAAGAAATTCTTTTACTGCTTGCTAGAGTTTTTTACTGATATGTCCTCACCATTAATAAAATCACAGTAGATAATTAAGCACGTATTTATTACAAATAAAACTGGCGGAAAGAAAACCCTTGAACTTTGAAGCCACTGCTTCGTACAAAAATACGAGACAAGACCACGAGCATGGGCTAGGCGATTGCAGCATATGCGTTCACCGAATCTATCACATTTACCGTTCATCGGATATACCACAATCCTCCCCACTAACTTAACATTACAGGCTTACATATTCTTACTAACTTTTTTTATATATTCTAATTTACTTCTAATTTACAAATTTAACTTATCAGGTTTCCTTATATTTCTTTTCGGTCTCTTTAACCCTTCATCTTTACCTGAATTTAAATCAGCCTCATCTGTTGCTGCTTGCTCCACCTCAGTCCCACTCACACTAGCAGGCGGTTCTTTATTTTCTACCTTCAACCCCTTAAACCTGTTAACTCGGGTTCACAGTGTGACGCTACTTCGCTTTTCCGGTGCTTTTTTTAAAATCTTCGGTGATACTCGGGCGCCAGATTTGATAGTGGAGTTTACTCTCCAGCGGCTTCGTTCCTGTTACGGGAGTCGGAGAAACAAAGACCTAGGTAACTTCAGTGAAGAAAACACAGGGTATGCTAATAAACAAATGAAATACAAAAATAAGTACTTAGTTTATTAAACACAAAATAAAGGAGTCGTAATTATGCACAGATTCGGTAACGTAATAGATGCAACTTAAATAAAACAGTCGGCGGTGCATACGATTGCGAACAAAATAAAATAAACTAGTATTAAAATATAATATACGGTAGGTCAATATAATAGACGGTAGAATATTTATAATAAACGGTAGGGACGGTAACGGTATCGACGGAGAGATTTACACCCTTTCAAGACCTGCAAAATGTCTCCTATATGATCGGTAAAAGCAAAACTAACTAAGGAACGTTGGTTCAGATATTCCGGACCTCGGTATCGTGACCACAGCACCGCTTGAAGTCAAGATCGCCAGGAGACAAAATATCTCGGACCTGGGGCTTGTAATTTCTCTTTCTAATTCCGTCTAAGGAGAAATGTACAAGACCTTTCGGAAGGTGCAAAACTATAAAGGGGATTGCTAACACTACCGTCTCGAAAATCAAGTCCACAGCCCCGCTTGAAGAAATCATCGTCAAGAGTAGTAATGAGAGCACCAGGGTCTCGTGATTCTACCTTGACACCGTCTAAAGCAGAACGCACAAGCTCCTACACGGAAAGCAAAGTTAAAACGGGATAACTAACGGGGATGCTAATATGAGAGCCTCGGCTACCACGACCACAGCCCCGCTTGAAGACGTGGTTGTCAAGAGTCACAATACCAGCACTAGGTCCTATAATTTTACTTCGACACCGTCTGAAGTAAAACAAATAGCACCAGTAAATCGGTATAAACTAAACACGGAGGGTAACTAAACTGAACTCACCCTAAATCGAACACGGTACACACCCTAAACGGCACTTTACAAAATTCGGAGGGTTGTAAACTCACCTAGTCGCTGTCGGCTTGTAAAACCTTAGAAGACGGATCTTCGAATTGTTTAATTATTCCAGAAAATTCGGTTTTATACTGGAAGATGCGAGACCGCGCGCACTCGATCCCCTACGCTAAAGTCGACCGGTACGGGAAGGGGCCAGCGCTCGCTGCTTCGCGGTCGGAGCGAGGTCAAGCGTCAACACTACGCAGACTTAAATATTTACATTGCAACAATGAATTAAACTAAATATCTTATTTAACAATTTAAAATAAATTATTACGGTCTTAACTAAAATATAATTATTAATTTTAAGAAAATTTACGGAACTTCGTTACAACAGACAATTGGCTGTTCTTCCCTTGAATTACCCCTATTCGTATATACATGTGATTCATCATTAATAGTGAACGGATCAACCGAACTGTGCTCCGTCGACGAACTTTGTAGCGTTGATGTTGAAACAAGTGCTTTATCATATTCCTTTACTTCCCCTGCTTTCCGCAACTGATCAGTATGCCTTTTCCAAATCTGGTCATTACTGTCAACTTTACAGAGGTATTGTCGCATTTGGTTTTATAGGGTGTAGCTTGCGACTGATTTAGGGTTGCAAGACATAATAAAAGCATAAATACAATTAAAAGAATATATTTGAAAGTAAACTTACACAATATGGTAGGTGGTCATCTTTGAGATGTTCTGGGGTCGTTTCACGTGTCACAACTGACTCTGATCGAACTGCCCAGAATGTCCCAAAACCACAGTATTTATACTCAAAATCATTGACGCAAAAGAATAGAACAATCACTCGTTGACCATGATCTATCAAGGGTTCAAAAGGACGTACGCGTCGGTTAACCTAGATCCGGCACGACTCATCAATTATTATAAATCATGCGTGATCTAAGAGGATAATTATTCATAGCGGAAAGCTAGGTTCCTTGAAGAAAGGTCACCTTAAATTTATGAACAAAGGAACGTATAAATTAACTGTTAGGTAACCAATATAATTAGGTAATCAATTATTATACGTGACAGTATGTCCTATCACCTAACATTTCTTCCACTACTCCTCCACGTCTTTTTATTTGAATTACGGTAATCCCTAATATGCACGGCCTCCCCTTCTTCAAAACATATCTCTCGCCTGCCCTTGAAATTTTGGATTTGCTTATTACTAGCCTCACTCTTTCCTTTAAGTCTCACTAAATCTAACCTGGTTTTGATCTCTCTACCGAACGTACCGAACATTAGTTTAGCCGGCGATTCCCCTGAACTAGCATGAATTGTCGTCCTATAGCTAAATAAATACCTACTTATTATTGTTTGTAACGTACAAGTTTGATTTTTACTGTCTTTAATAGTTTCACCTAATCCTCTTTTAAATCTCTTTGCTGCATTTTCGGTTGCTCCATTAGTGGCCGGGTGAAAAGTCACATGTTTAATCCCATTAGAACAAAATTTGGAAAATTCCTCCGACGTAAACTGACTACCGTTGTAACACTCGTCGAGGGTGCCTGGTACTTGTGGTTGAAGGAAAATGGTAGCTAGAAGATACCAGTACCCCGGTGAGTTACTAACGTAGTAAAATTGAAGTATTTAGAAAAGGAAAGATTGAACTGAAATAAAATTATAAAGAATGTTCTTGGATGCCTTCAGCTGGAGCCGAGCTTGTACAGTTGTACCTAAGCAAGGAGCACTTAAACAAACATTCTTTTAAGCAAAATTTTGATTTTTATTAGTTTTACGTTAAAGTCTCAACAATGTAATTTTCTGAAGGAGTAAGGACTGAAAAAAAAGAAAAATTAAATGGAGGAATAAATGAATATATTAAGAAGCATAAAAATTATTCATAACAAAACCAACTTGGGAACTAACATTAGCCCCGGTACTTAGCGTAACGTAGACACAAAAATGTAATTTTACTAATGAAATTAAAATAATGAAACTAAAATACTAACAATTCAATTTAAGATTGAATAAATTATTCAGAAAATAAAATAAAAGATTATTTAATGAAACTAATCTCGATTTACCCTTACAGAATCAAATTATAAATAATAACAAAAACGATATTCTGACCTTTCGATGTATTCTGATGTATTGACAGAAGCTTGCAATATTATATTTAAACGAAACTAAATAATTGATTTTTAAAATAATCTTCAGAACTAATTTTTCAAAGAACAACACATTCAAATAATTTTAAAACACTTATCAAATATTTCTCCCGAGTTACGGCCGATCTTACTTTCGTGATTACTTACACGTAACTGAAGTTTTGTCTTTTGAAAAATTATGCGTAAGTTAAAATGGAAGGAAGTATTGAAGTACTTTTAATTATTTTATAGATACACGTTTCCTTAAGCTTGCATCTAAACTTATTTCCATTTACTCAGTTTTACTTAGTTTGCTGATTAGTATAAAACAGCGTTCTTTCACCTGTTCCGAACTTCATTTTTTCTGCAAAGCTAGTATTTCCGGCTTTGTGCTTTATTAAGTTGTTTCCCATTAATTTGCTTAATTCAGATATATCTGACTTTACGATTTTTTGATACTTTGGTTTGAATGTGCAGAATATTGAACTTGGGAGCTTCCGTGAGAACGACACTGTAAGCTTAATGAAACTTTCCAATAACTGGAATTTATGTGATAAAAACGATACTTCTATAATTATTTTTGTTAAACAATAATATTTTCTAAAATTTTTAATTTAATTTCACGCGGACTACTACACCGTTATCCGAACAGATCTTGTTAGGTAATCCAAATCTCTCAAAAACTTCCCACAATCTTTCAATGGTAGCTAATACACCCGTGGAACCCATTTTAAAAACTTCCGGCCATTTACTATACGCACCCGTTATTAGT